>CAUJNA010001546.1:814403-841903 GCA_963377175.1 Effrenium voratum
CCACTTCCTTTTCCAAGTGCCATTGCTGTTCTTGTTGCGCTCTGTTCTATCTGCTAAAGTCTATAGTTTGTTGTGGTTGTTGGTGTGCCGGCGAGGCTTTGGGTCGGTTAAACTTGAGCCACAGCCACTTGCACGACCTAGCCGTAAGACTTCAGACATGTATTCTGGGGTATCACCTCGATAGCAGTTCCCTCAAAAACAAAGGCGAAAGATCATCCACTAGCAACCAACAGCAACCTCCCACAAAAAACCACTTGGGCGCCGACTCGCCAACCAACCCGAGCAAAACAAGGCCGCTATCACCCAAAGCGGTGCCCTTAACTCGAAGCTCGAATCGAATTTCTGACCGTGCCTTGGTGCGCGCCAGAAACCACACATCCACGCAGCTCCATGGCTGCAGCTCCTGGCAATAGTTTTGGGGCACAAGTTTCCCCCCTTTACATAAAGGGAATGGCGCCAATGGTCAGCCCGGTGTACTATGTGGGTAGGCAGCCATTTTCCATTTTTAGTGTTTACAGGGTAGTGTCACTGGTTGCATACAGTGTAGATGAAGTCACTGGGAAAATGACGAGGAACAAACCAAGCCAAGCCAAAGACACAAAACAATAGCACCCTCACACCATAGCAAGCCAAGCAGCAACCATTCCAGGATCCAAACCAAACCACGCCGAAACAATGTCAAAATCAAAACCTGTCAGTGGAATGACCTACCCAACACCATGCAATTGCAAGGGCAGCCGCACCTATTTTCGCACTAGCCCTTAACTTACCTGGGATTACGAGGCTGGACCAACTACATGTGCAACATCATCAAGTTAAACCACCATGGCTCCCAGAAGTCGGCTTCCAACAGACCCCTTGTCCAGCCCAGTCCTTCCACGAACCCCGACAGAAACTTTCAGGTTTGTGACCAATTCTGACACCACTGCCACGGTAAAAGACCAGTGGGCCTCGCAACCACAGAACCGGAGCCGCGGGAAGCCATATCTTCCGGAACCGGTCCGGCAAAAATTAGAATCGCTAAACACACACACACACACACAAAAAACAACAACAGACACACACACACACACCAAAAACAACAACAAACAAACAAAGAAACAAAAAAGTCACGCTTCGCGTCGGACCCGAGCCTCGTCCATCGCCAGCATGCGGCCCGCCTGGAAGGCCCCCAGCGGCTTCTCGGGCCCCAGCTCCTCCGCCAGGCGCGCGCACACGGCGGCCACGGAGCGCCCGTCCGCGGCGGCCAGGCGGAAGGCCAGGCCGTCCGGGTGAAGCACAGCCTGCAGTGGCGCAAAGGTATGGCTTGAGGCCACCGTGGGATGTGAAGCAAATCACGAAATCGCCCAAACTTGAAGAGGTGATGTGAACCATGAAGTCCCTCAAACTTGAGGATGGCGCTTTAGGTTTGCCACGACCCTCCGAGTCATTGAAGGTCTTACCACAGTGAATGACACCTTGGACTACATCATTTCGATGTCCCACCGGGCCAAAGAAGGCTTGATTTGAACAGCACGCCTTTCAGCGACTTGGCTAATACAGCGGTATGCCGACCGCTCTCTGAAAGCCAGTTTGAACGCCGTAAGCTGGTGCACGCACCATCCACAGCTAGCGAAGGATTGATGACCGGTCTATTCACGAAGGAACATAATCATGCAATCCCTGGAAACTACCTCGAACCCACACCTTTTTGCGGCTCGATGCTAGGCTTCACGGAACTTTGTTGGGGCGGTGTTTTGACCACAGCATATGCATGCAACTTTGTATTGCCGGAAACGAACCACGCTTCCAAATCCCTGAGTGAACCCAAATTGTCCATCCATTGAATATGTGCTGCTCAATCTAGTGAGAAGGAAGCAACCTCACTGCCATCTGCAGAACGCAAATGTCCTCAGGTGTTTGCTCAGAACCAGAACGGAACTTCCCTTGAGTCTTGCGACATTGAGCCAAAGATTCAGAGCAGATATGGTGACATCCAGGGTAAAACCATTGGCAACATCAGCTATTTGTTTCTTCTACAGGCCCAAGCTATTCAACTGTCGGGGGGCAAAACCACCCTGAGTCATCATAGCAAACCAATGAGTGTGTGTGTGTGTGTACTCATTCTGCCCCTATAACCCACCACCCCTCCGTCTCTCCGGCGAGGCGCAGTGATGGGTGGCAGAAGGTCGCCCAGGTGCATGGGGCCCTTCAGCAGCTGCCGCCAGTCGGTTTTGAAGCTCTTCTGGCGCCAGACGTAGCCCGTTTGGCTCAGGTCCAGCCTCAAGCCGAAAAGGAACATGGGAGACCCAGAAACGTGGCGAAATTGAGGCACCCGGGCTGAATGGAATGCTCCAAAGCTTTCCAACTGGAAATCCCTTTCCTTGGGGAAGGGCTCACAGGCCGCCGTGCATGGCGTGCTTGCTTCAAGCAATTGAGCGTGCAAGGGACCTCAAATGCAAGCCACGACAGAAGATTCGAGGGTTCACATTCAGCCCTGCCCTCCAAGCAGGCTCTGGACAACCCAGTTCCCTTGAGCAAACCCCAACGGAACTCCCAAGTAAGGGAAACCTCAAAAGGTGACATCCCAAACTAGGGAAATCCAATTGCAAGGATATCAACAAATCTGGGAATCGATTTCAGGGCGATCCCAAGGGAAGCTGCCCAGAAAGTCTGAATTGGCACCGCCTGGGCAGCACTGTTGACTTCACATCTACCAACAGGTCACGGCCAGTTGGCGTGGGACAAACGAGACTTTGTTGGCCTCTGACCTCTTCCAGGGATCTGAATAGCGCCTTCTTTTGGTCTTGCTTTGATTTGTGTGGAGAGAGCAATCATCTGAAATGACAAGGGTAACATTCCCAAAAAATCACATGGTTAACACACTAAAGTAACAAGGCAACACGCTGGGATTCTTGAAGTCAGTGCGTCAAGGACCCAAACCTTCAGTGGCAAAAGGGACAAACAAGTCCCCCATGAATGTGTTGGCCTTTGGATGTCCTTTTCGGGAAACACACCTGTCACCTATCTATGCAAAACATCGACGCAGCGCCAAGGTCGAGGTCTGGTCCTTTTCACCAGGCTGCGCGAGGCTATCTGGCAGGGAGGGGAGGTCCGAGAGATCCACCGGGCGAAGCTCGGCGTCTAAAGCCACCTGTAGGTCAGGGGCCAGCCTCGGTGAAACTGGGCGCGCAAAACCCAGTCCGTTAGTCCTACCAAGATGGTGCGAATGGCTTATATCATATGGCCTTGGGTCAAAAATAGGTACCCAAAATTGGACTCTGGTAAGTGGAAACATGGATTGAAACCTGCGGTCCCCTGGTGGCTTAATTTTGACCCATACCCATATTATCCTACTCCCAGCGAGCAACGAGGCCAGTTTCGGTTGAGTTATGGTCAAACGTCTGCATGTGGGAAGGGGTGGAAGCTGGCACGATCGGTATGTTAGGAATCAAATCAAATCTGAATAATGGCTGACAACGTCAATGTTCTGCCATTCTTGTTGGGAAGTTAGCTTCCAACATTGGAACATAACATATCCATTCACAACTCGAACACTTACAGTACTTGAGAAACCAGTTCTGACGATCCTAGACAGCCGCGAGGGCCACGAAGGCCTGGGCTCTGAGGACATCATGTTTCACACGGTCGAGGTGTCGCAAGCCAAGCCACCCAGGAGTTTTCCCGAACGGATCGGGCCTGGAAGTCTAACATAGGTCCTTGAAACTATGTCTTCTGTGCTTGATGGGCACCGGGTTGCAAAGCCAATCTGAAGGTCCAACAGTTCAAACACATCAGCAGGGCCCGTTGGTAGAGAGACGCCTCTCCCTTGACCCGTCGACGGAGAAGGTTCACTTCAGCACCATGCCATATCTTCCCAAATCAGGCCCATCCCCCGATACAGGCCGGCTATCTGTTAACTCATGCCTCAAACAACATGCTTTGAAGAGCACCTGCACTTCGGGAAGTTGAAACACCCATGCCACCTTTGCTAGGAAGTAAGGAAGCAGTGCACATAGATGTCTTTTTGAACACATAGATGGCACTTTAATAAATGATTCGAACCAAAGGGAAACCAGTGCCATCTACTTTCAAACAAACCTAAAAAGGCCACCTACGGCAATGAAACTTCCCGTAGCGAGCGGTGCAGAATTTCGCGCTTCGAGCCGGGCCGCGTCAGCTGCCCCTGCACCGGCAAGGCCGCCGCCGGCAGCTGCCGACGCTTGGCGCAGAGCCACACCTTGGGCGCCTCCTGAGCTCTGTCACCGTGAGCCCCAAAATCTATGAGATGATCGAAAAACTTGCTAAGCCCAACTAGCCAAGACATTGGGATGGAGTGCCCAGCTAATTTTCCAGGGGGCTATGGTGGATATGGATGCTAATTACTCAGCCCCTGCGAGTGGCACCTCTCCAGGAACAAGCCCCCCGACAAACTCCGGAAATAGCCCGAGTACTTGGCCCAATACCAGCGGGCACATGCTTGCGATTAACTTCGAATTGGTTGGGAGCGGCACAGAAACCGTCACAGAAACATTGGGAAAACCCAATGTTCGCCACCGATTCTGGTTGAGAAATCAGCAGCGTCTGAATGCCACATCTGGCGTTCTTCTCCCTGCCTGCAGCCCCTGCTTCAAGAGGTTCCTCCCAAGCCCGTCAACTAAGGCCCAAGACTTAGCAAGTAACAGTAACGTTTACAAGCTCTCTCGATCAAGACACGTCCATGTCTTCCCAACACGCTCCTCGACCACCTGGTACACAAAGATCTGCGGCCTGACATCAACTGCGGCGAAGGCATAGATGTCTGAGATGTCCACCTGGCGAAGAATGTGATGTGAAAATCAGCTCAGCGCCCCTCCAAATTGCAGCACTTTCATGCCGGTCACCTTTCCAATCCTTCTGCAATGGTCTAACATGGTCCGTCATTCGGTATTCTACCCTGAGATTGGGCGCAAACAGCCAACCAAGGTCCCAACGTGCTGTCAATCGGTCCTGGATTGAGTGAACATGTTGCAAAACGTCAACCGACTGAGGCTGAAACCAGCCTTTGCATGGCATCGGAGGAAAAAACAAGTAGATGCAATAGACCCTTCAAAGCAGTTTGAAATCACAAACAAACAAACTAACTAACTAACAAACTAACTCAAACAAACAAACAAACAAACAACCAACCAACCAAACAAACAAACAAACAAAACAAACAGCAACATAAAACACAGCACAACACAAACAAACACAAACGCAAACACACAAATGTATCGGGGCGTAGCTCGTTCTCGGAGTTGTGCTCCACGTGTCAAGATCAGTCCCACAATATCCAACAAACTGACCACACACACATACATACGTATTCATATACATATATAATATATGTATGCTGTACATGGCATGGAGAAGAAAGTGCCATTTCTTGGATATAGCTTGTGGGGAAATCGGCAAACACCTGACAAGAAGTGGATCAACCGGCAACAGAGCTTAGGTGGTCACTCCCTCTTCCCCAAACGCGGGGTGTATCTCAACCTACTCCTCCAAATGGATGGTTCCTTTGTGTTCCAAGCGGGGGCTCGCTGCGACAAACCACTGGATGCGACAAAATCCTTTCCATGAAAACCTTGCCTTGAACGGAAGGCCTGTTTCCTTGTAGCCTGACCGCTTCCCCTGTTCGCCAATGGAAGCCTCCAGTTGCTCGGCTTCGAAGCCATGGTCCACGCGAAGCTTCTGCCTGAGCAAGCTGCCGGGCTATGGTGAAACCAAACGCTGTAATTTGCAGCTTCATCCCCGGTGAAACAGTCAACGCCTGATAACAATGAAAGAAAGGTTTTGGCCCGAATACAAAATGGTGCATGCACCCAAAGGTGCAATTCCTTCATATTGAGTTTATGCACACTTAGCAATACAGAAAAATGTGTAGTATATATATATATATATATGTATATATATATATATATCTTGGGGTCGGGCATAGAAAACCTCAGCCCAAGGTTCTTAATCTGGTAGAGGTGCAAATAGTTGCATGGGTTTGGGGCTAGTCAATGAGGGAACTACCCAAATCGTGCACTGTGTAACTGTTTGCATGAAAATAGACATACAAACACACGCGAATGGATAAATATATATATATATATATATATATATACACAGAAGTGTGCTCATGTTGTATGTACACACATCTACATGTATACACGTACATATGCACGTGTGTTTAATACATCTATACTTACGTTATATGCATAAACGAATCTAATCCATATTTTCCTTTATACTATACACGTGTGGTGTGTAAATATGATGTGTTTGGGGCGGAGCCCGGGCCGGGCCAAAAGAAACGAGAAGCAAAACGTCTGCTGATATTTGTGAATGGACCACGTGGTTTTAGGGCCATGACACGACAGCCCAATCCGAGTCCGGGGGCTTTCCGTGGCCCACGAACATCTCGCAGAAGCCTTGGCCGTCGGTGACTGCGGGCGGGAAGTGGCCCAAGCGCACCTGGCGGAAGCCAAGCGGAAACAAAGCGGAGAGGGAAGTTAGCTTATCGAGTCTGCCAGCAAGCACCTGGCCAAGTTGGGCACTTTGGGCGGAAACTCGAGGCCAAAGACCCCGATAATCTCAGATAGTTCCTGGACAATTAACATTATTACTTGTCATATATGTATATATATAATTGTTTACTTGACTGGGACTAACTAGTCTGAATAACCATAATTTACCCAAAGGACCTGGAACAGGCAGGGTCTTCGACTCACCCACCAGTCCGCCATGTGAAGCCCTCTCAAACACTTGCGAGCGTTTGCCTGCTATGGACCAAGGGCCTTTCTGACAGCTTCTCGCATCCTGTTCAAGCACGTCAACCAGGAGTCCAGCATCGCTTCGCTTGCACCCACCTAGCTGACTTCCGACTTCTGCGCACCCATGTTTTGTCTTGCTGGTGCTCAGTGGGGAATGAAAAAATGATCCTGGGGATTCCCTTATAGGAAACCACCAGTTGGATGGGTTTGTAAGGCTCATTCCATGTCTCATTCCCTGAGCGCCAGCAAGTGCTCCAATCTCGCCATGGGTCAAAATCCGCAAATACCCCCAGTGAACCTCCGATTCAATCCAACCACTAAAATAGGTTCTAAAATGAGTGGTGAATTCACCTACCCCAAAATGGGATCCCATTGGTTTTGACAACCACAGCCAGAGAGAGCGCCCTTCCACGTGCCTCCACCCCCGCCACACCCAGCTGCCCGAAGCGCAGACGCACGCTGAGGCGGCACAAGAGCTGCAGAGGCTCTCCAAAGCGCAGCACCGCGTTTTCCGGGAGCTGCGGGACCTCGGCTTTCAAGGGCTGTGGGCCCCAGGAGCCGTCAAAGGGTTTTTGTGTTACACCCTGGGATTCCAAGGATTCCAACCTTGGAACATGACCCAACATGCTTCAAAAGAAGGGCTAAATGTTTTCCGGAAATGTGCCTAAATGAAGTCATCCACCAGGTGTAATCCCAGGTTGGCAGGGCCTAGGGGATAAGTATGGAGCCTTGAAGAGGCCTGTAATGAACTGAAACCAGGATGAACTGAGTATTCACACCTCCCTAAAACCCCTAGACAGTGGCTTTTCAGAAGGTCTGGCGTTCACAACTACCATCCCCAGCCCTCTCTTCTCCCATCTCCTGCCGTTTTGCCGCGCCACCCCCGGCGCCGACTCCGAAGCCGCCGCTGGCGTTTCCGCCAGCGCGAGGTGGACCTCCGGCAGCTCCGCGCGGAGGAAATCCGCGGCCTCCGCCACGGTGCGGCAGGAGGCCAAGGGCACCGCCAGCGTCTGCCCGCCTAACCCCCGAAACCCCCGGAGAGTCGACCCCTTTGGACCTGGGTTCGACCGGAACCGCCATGTCTTAGGGTGAACGGGTGCCAAGCGCACAGGGAACAAGGAATGGGCAATTGTTGCTGCCTTTTTGGCCGCGTATGTTGTGGTATGTTTCTTGTCTGGTGGTTTCGGGGGTTCCCGTTGTCGTAATTGTGTGATCCAATAAATAAATTCCGATATGTTGCGCTGATCAGTGTTCAAGAGTAAGTTGAGAGCTTACACCGTGCTGGAAGCTTCACTGACACTCTTGGGCCATCAGAACTATAATTATGGGCCAGTCTGAATTCAGTACTTGCCACGGTCACGGGCAACGCCTCCAAACACTTCTACAGATTTGAAGGCATGCTGGACATTCGATGGTTTTCAGTGTTCACCCTCTTTGTCTCGCAAGCCTTTGCTTTTCCAGGTTTATCTGAAAAACTAACCGGTTCTTGGGTTATGTTGGGTTCCATGTATGAGACTCAGTTGTTCCACCAATCCTTTGCACACCCTTTGTGCCACTCGAGTTACTAGCAGAAACTCGAAGCGCCAAGCCACGCGATGATATGTCACGGTCCTGTTGGTTCAAACTTCATCGTTGTGCGGATGGGCACAACATCTCTCTTGAGCGGGCACATCAGTAGAGCAAGCAACTTTTTGATCTGCATTGCTACATTTGAGAGCACCCTTCATCTTGCAAGCCTTGTCCCAGTTGACGATCATGCATCAGATCATGCCAAGCCAGCTTCCGTCATCCGTGACTGGCCTGCAAGAACAAAACAAACAATCACTGCACCTGCTGACAAAAGCCAACCCCCAGAAACAGCACGCAGCTTTACAAGTATGGGAAACCAAATCACTATAATGTCCACCCTGCACCTGCAAATTCTGAGGCTTAAGAAAGGATTAGGAAAAGATATGAAAGTAAACAAATATGATAGACACATTATTTACTCCGGATATACCACGTCTGGAGATCCTTGAAAGATAGGTACAAAATAGTTTCCAAATCCTCCAACCACGCCAGGCAATACTAAAAAGAAGATCATCAGAAAGCCTTGGCAAAGACCTCCTAAGTTGACGTCAAAATTTGACAATCTTCAGCACGGAACAGCAACATTGTACCTTCCCACTAACCAACATTCAACCCCAAAAGAAGGTCTCGTTCACATCCAAACCAGCAACTTCGCCCTTTTCCGGGGCGTGACCAGCCCACCCAAGCGAGGCCCAGCCCATCCATCTCGAACCAGGCGCTAGGATGCCGCACCTCCACCTGCGTCGAACAGCCGCTGGCTTTAGGCGGCGTTTAGCGTGTCTTGAAAGAACCAAAGGTAAATCACCAACCTCGAAATGCAAATGAACGACCCACAAAAACAACATATGTTTGGAACAACTGACAATGACAGCAACTCTAGGTCTGGAACAAACGGTTGGCCGCATTTGGATGGATGGGAACCAACATGAAAACCGCCCGGAGGAACTCCTTCCATAACAAACGGCTAAATGAAGTCCGGGTAAGATTAGTGATTAGTGTCAAACTTTGGCAAAATGCTTGCAAAGGCCTTGGCAGCTTTCCTGTGCGACACCAGAACAGCAGGCGTGATCCGGGAATTCTTGTGTTCCGCCTTCATTTGCTCAGTCAGTCGGGCTCACCATTGAGGGGTCCCAATGTGCCGCCGTCACACTTCTTCCGAGTTGCGCCTTGCCATCCAGCACATCCGCCAACATGAAGGCCCCTTCTGACTCCACCTTCAAGCCTTGACTTCCATTTCACCCATTCCAAAGCCAAATTCCAGCTTTTATCATCACATCAAACACGTGCAGGCCACCCAAACCCAACTCCCTCCCTGCCCCTTGACCCAACCCGCCTGGGGCTGCAGCCGCGCCAGGCTCTGCGCCTCCCGCGTCAGCTGGCCGAAGCCGCAGCCGGCGGCAGCGCCGCTTTGGGGCCAAGGCACCCACAGGAGCCCCGGCAGCTCCGCGCGGGCGCGACACAAAGCCGACCTGAGGCACGGGGGCGCAGTGAGGAATGGGATCTCAAGAAGGCGAGTCAGAAGTCAGTCGGTTTCCCTCAGTTATCCCTCGAGATTCGTTCGATGTGGCAGAGTGTACTGAGCCGTGAGGCCTCACCAAGGATCGTTTTTCCTGTTTTTTGTCCTGTTTTGTTGCTTCCTTGTTTATTTTTCCGAATAAGTTATTCCCACAAACGGGACACTCCTGCAATCGGTGCTTTTATTCAAAAGCAATCCAAAGCCACCCAGCGGGAGTGCCCAATTTTGTCTATTCAGGTAACAAAACATGGTCACTTTCTTCACACACACACACACACGCAAACAAGCTCCGATCGGCTACCCCGCTTCTGAAGCTGAGCCGCATGGGGCAGCACCGCATGGCGTGCAACTTGGAGGTAAGCTTGCCGTCCACAAACCGGTACTCCTCACCCTCATCGCCCACCAGAAGCCCGGAAAAGGGCTCCGCATCGACTGGGAGCAAGACGGACTCCCCATCACCCGCCAGGACCTGAAAGATCTGTTCGCCTTCCCCTGGCACCAGGAAGGCACGGACCAGGGGCTGCAACAAGAGGGGCAGCTCTGCCTGGCAACCCTCCGAGCAGATCAGGTAGTCACAGGCGCCTCCTGTGACAGCTGCATGGGTCACGGTCACCACCTGCTCGCCAGGCTGGAGCGCCAAGCTGCAGCACCCCTGGGAGTTGGTGAATTGCAGGTCACCTTCCATGGCGACTTCCACGCCGCGCAGGGGCTGGCCGCAGCACAGGGTCTGCGCAAAGACGAGCAGCTCCTCAGTTCCTGTCTCCTCCGTGTCCGCGCGGATGCCCAGGCAAAGAGAAGCCCACAGATCGCTGGATGACCTGGTGATCATCTGCCTCAAAGGCGCAAAGGGGGGTGCGATTGAATCCAAGAATTGGCGGAAATGGAAAGAGGGACCTAACTCCTAACCAAACTGGTGTAAAGCAAAAGCAACGCATCGCAAGCACTTCATGGTGATTCCCGCTGGGAGCCAGGTGAGTACCCCCGTTTCCTGTATCATGTAGCCACTTATCGAGCGTGCCCCGGAGTATAGGACGGAACATTGACAGTGGCTCACAAATTTGGGAATGAACACAAGTCATTCAGCAGCTCTCGCAGAAACGCCGCTCCAAGCTGAACGTTCGCAGCTACGAGAAACTCGCCTGGCATAGGGCGGCTCCAGGCAGCAGGCGGCGAACAAGTCGGGGCCAGTGCCGAGCTCAGACTCCGCACCGTCCAGATCGAGGTGCCCGTCCTGCACCTGCCAGGGTTGTCGGGTTGTCCTGTCCAGCTTCAGGCATACCAAGATCTAAGAGGAAACCAATTCTTTTTGTTGTGGAATAAACATAATATGTGTATATGTATATATATATATGTATATGTCAATAGATATATAGTATGTATTACACTAGATCTACTATCATAAACCGCGCAATGTACATGAATATACTATATAGGCACATGTCTTTCTTCCACTCCTTTGGTTTAATCGATTCAAATTTTGCAACCAGCACCTGGCGGACTTGCCCGAAGAGCCGCACCGGGCCAGAGAAGGGCTCGCAGTCCTGGGGCTTACGAGACGTCTCCGATGGCGCCGATGGCCACGTGCCATGGGGCGTCGGAGGGGGTCAGAGATGACTTGGTTCAGACTGGGAACACCAAAGGCTGGTCATTTGAAGAATGTAAGATGCAAGTGGAAGTGGCGAAGTGGCGAAGTGGCTCAGCGCCATGCAACAACACCTATTCAACCATGATTCAAAGGTGTACTCTGGCAAGTCCAGGCTGCCTTGCAAGCCCCAAACAAGCCACGAACAACAGTAGTGTCAGACAAACCTCAGTTCAAACAATCCAGCAAAAAATGATCAAGCATCTTCAAACATGTACGCGAGGCATATGTGCTGCAAAGCATGCAGAAGCAGCACAAACTGCACCTTCGAAAAGAGAGGCTTAGACAAGGCAAAACAAGCCCCCATGTCCAAAAGCCAACATGGAACATGCTCGTGGTTTGAACCATCTTCCTTTCAGGAGGGGTCTCGTGTCCGTTTCCTCATGGTTGCTTTCGGAAGGACAAGTGCTTGCAGGATTTGTGGGATCCGAATCCTCAAGTATCATTCTGGGAAAGGGCTGCACAGCTTTGCAGCCTGACATTTCGAACCCGTCGACCCCTTCCACCACTTGGACCCGTGCGACCCGTCCCCTGGCTCCTCCCTCAACGGGCTTTTGCAGCCCACCCAGTACTCCCAGTACCGGTCGTGCAGCCGGCGCCGCCAAAGCGACACCTTCCGGCTGGCTTCTTTGAGTCCATCCGGGCCACGTACCACTGGAGTAGCTCCATTGGCCGTGCTGTTTGGCCCTTCTCCAGATAAAGAAGCAGCATGACCCCCCAGCTAGTGTGTCAAGTGTGATGCCTCGGTCTTGTCAACATTTCAATATGTCTTCTGGGGATACGTGCATCGGAGGAAGTCAGGCAAGTAAGAATCAAGCCGACAAAGGGGCCAAGATCATGCACAGGACACCTAGCTGCCGGCGGAGGGATTGGAATGCGTCAGTGGCTTTCACCAGGAAAAGTGGCTTCGGTGCTGCCATGTCAACAAGAGATGAGATCTTTGAGAAGGACGCATGAGCAGCTTGTCAGCTTGATGATGGAAATGAGCATTGGAGACCCCTCTAAAAATGATTAAACATGTGTCATTTCCCGCCAGCGTACGTTTCACTCACCGGAGTCACCAAACCAGGGGGGGCTCCTTGACTTTTCCCTCTCTTTTTTCAGCACAAAAGAACAAGACCAGTTTCAAACTTGCCGAGTCCTTTGGGTTTCACCACCCCACGCGTTGAAACCGAGGGTTCGGAGCGGGCGCCTCCAGAGGCACAATCAGCTCCACCTCCTCACGGGTCTCCAGGAGTTGCTCCCGCCAACTGGAGCAAAGCCTGGAAGCTGAACAGAGCTTGCTTGCTTCCCAGGGAATGACACCAGAATCCAGGTATTGGAAGACACCACAGTTGTAAGATTCAAAACTCCCGTGAGGCTTTTCAACAGCTGGATTCTATGGACAAGCATTCCAGCAAACAAAACACCAAACAAGTGACACCTTGGTGATTGCTTAAGTTCAGCGAGACAATCATTCCAGTCTTGGTCTTCAGGTTTCGCGCAAGCTCCAGGAATCTCGAGCCCGGCTAGCGGCTAGCCTCTCATGGCGCATGCGCAGCTTCTGCTTCCCAGGCCGAAGAATCAAGGAGCAGCGGCCATTCGCATCCTGAAAACCAGGGAAGGCAAAACCAATGAAATAAATGAAATGCGGATCCTCTTTTGGATAGTATTTGAAGGAGTGCCAAATGGACACTGCATCCGTATCGTTCACTACATGGCATTCAAACAAAACCTAAGTGCCGCAACAAATGCCAATGTGAGCCATTTACCCAAACTACAAGGGTGTGGTCCCCTTTCATCTACATAACTTTGAACCCAGCTGGAGCGCGTTCGAGAAACTTCCTGTTGTCCGCATGAAAGCACTTTGCAGTCAAACAATGCTCTTGGGTGTTTCTCTTCTTTAGATTCAAATCCCAGGTGGCTAGCAGCAAACAAGTTGGCACAGCTGGATACATCACCTCTCTGCAACGAAGCATCGGTCTGCGCCATTTGCATCTCCTCGGTCTCCAGCTTTACCTGCGTCCCCAATGAAAGGCAACACGGTGCGGGTGGGTGGCTGGCCTAGCCAGCAGTGACTGAGGTGGAAATCAAGATGGTTGAATTATCCATGAGGTACCATGGTTAGCTGGCTTGGTATCCCTATGATTATTGTTACTCCATACTTGAGTCGCATGGTGATGTTTAATCTGTGTCTTGCTGCTGCTGCTCTGCTGCTACCGCTGCCGCTCCAGCAGCAAGTGCTGTTGTTGTCGTTGTGATTGTCGTTGTGATTGTCACTCGTGTCTTGGCTTGTATGTTGTCGTAATCTGTGTTGTGGTTGCTTGCTATTAATGCGTTGTGGTTGTGGTGATGCTAGTGGGCAGTGGCATTCGCGCAGGTGCGCAAAAATACATGAATGCGTAGCAAATGAGGCATGACTATCACGCGATATGAGACACGGATTGAGCCCTGCTTCATTGGTGGGATCCTTTGCTTGCCCCCCCTCCGGCTGTTTGCTTTGCGTGCATTTCAGAAATCCATGGAACAACCCCTCCCCCACTCACCGGGAGCTCACAAAATAGGGTCACCTATTAGGACCCTCATGTTTTCCCGCACGCCCCAAGTGCCGAAAGCGGTCCATGTGAATCCGACCTCGGGCAATGGCAGGTCCCAGTGAGGCACCCGAATCCGCAGCTGCACCGTGGGCGCCCGCAGCAGAGCTAGCTCGAAGCCCCCCCGCCGCAGGTCCTGGCGAGCCCATTATCATGGGGGCTGGGGAGGGAGGGAGAGGAGGGGAGGGGGAGGGAGCCGAACAAAAAACCTCATTGAGCCCTTATTAAGGCCTTACTGAGGCCTGATTTAAGGCTTACTTGGGCTCCCTCCCCCTCCCCCCATGCCCCCATAACACTAACCAACAGCACTACCACGAACCAATTTGTCCAAGAAGGGTCGAAAAGTCAACGTGAGCAATAGGTCTGTGACCAATTGCTACGACATGTTGATCTGATCGGTTGGTGTAAGAATGAAGAACCAGTGGGTTCTCACCATTGAATCATTGGGGCTTAATTGTTTGAGGATGGAATGAATGGACCCTCTAGCTGTGGTTTGAAAGCAACGCGTAGAGATGAAGTCCTTTGCTCGAAGGGAAGGACAGGGATGTATTGGCATCTAGATTTGAAGCATGCTTGATGGGAACCTGTTAACATGTTGTACTTGGTGGAATGCAATGTGGTTGCAAGAAGGGGAGCCAGCGCTTCATTGCAGGGCTGCAGCCCACATACGCACGCGCACGTGCACGTGCACACGCACACTCACAAGCACAAACAAACAGACAGACAGACAGACAGACAAACAAACAAACAAACAAGCAAGCAAACAAACAAACACACAAACAAACAAGCAAACAAACGAAGACACACTCACACACGGAATACACGCACCTTGGCCGCTATTCTGTGAACAATTGTATAAAGTTGATGCCTTTGCTGCTCCAATTAACCTTGAATGTAAATGTTCAAATTCATCATGACTGAATGCGCACTAAATATGGGGCCTGAGTCAGGTGGCTCCAAATTTCAACCCCCGAGATGATCTGGTAAGGGATTGCTGAACTTTCTTAGCAGTGCGCATTTTTCAAACAACCATACATAGCGTTGTCATGCCACAAAACAAGAACCGACTCAACACATGACCAAACCCCGCATTTAAATCAAATAATTTCCCCGGGCTCACTCGTGTTTATCCTGAAAAGCCAAGCAACGCCCGACAGCGTCCCCTTCCCCAAGCCCCGCACCCCCCGACCCCCCGACTGGACTCGTCTCCTGCAGGGTGCGGCCCAGGACCTGGCGATGCGGCGCAGTGGGGTGGTAGCCCGGCGCCTCCACCCACGCCACCAGCGCCCCCAGGCGCAAGGCGGGGCAGAGGCCAAAGGCCTCCACCTTGGGCGTGTCACATCCGTGGTACCGAAGAGAGCATGCAGTCCAGGGACAAAAGGCATTTTGAAGGGGCTCCAAGACACATAAAGCCAACTCAGCAAATCCGGCAGCGCAGAGCGCGGAGACCCAAGGCTTCGCTTGCCAGGTGGCGGCCTCGGGCCGCTCTTCTAGCTCCCGCAGGAAGGGGCAAACCGCGGACTTCGGCACGGTGACGAGGGACTCCGACGCCAGAAGCACCTCCCCCAACTGCAGGCCATCCTGGAAGGCGTGAAGCTGGATGAGTCTCGAGCTGCATTTGTTAGCAGCCCTCTGAGTGTGATGGAACATGAAGGTGAAGAGGTCAACCCCTGGCCACTTCCTCTTGTGGATGGTCTGCCTTGAATCTTGCAACCAGAAAGCAACAATTGCCCTGCAGTTTGCAGCGTCCAATTACATTTCAGGGGTGTGCCGTTTCAAGTGCAAGAGTCCGGTCTTCTGAAACAAGCCACCCGGGTGTCGATGACCCAGTTGACAGCTCGAACATCGAGGCAGTGGCTTCTGAGAGTCACAGAGTCACAGAAAGACGCTCTTTGTCAATTTCATACTTCAATCTTCCTCTTGAAGCATGAAAGGGAGGCGACTTTGAATTGGCCCAAACAGTCAAGGCGAGGTTTTGAAGTCCGAGGGGGGGCGGGAAAGAACCTCGAATGCCCGCCTCAGACCGGCGGGCAATCTGGAGCGCAATCCCAGGAGCTCCCGAGTCGCAGGAGGTAACTGTGGCCTCGCCGAAATACCGCGAGGTGGACCCACCAGCCCGGAGCACTCAACCAAACGGGTCCATCAGTCTGCCATGTTGCGAGAACCGGACCCATCCAAGGCTACAAATACGTCCCTTAATATCCGAGGTGATGCTTCGCTGAACATATCCATTCGCAGATGAGGCTATGGGTCAAATTGTCAAATGCTCGCATGGCTTGGAAAGTCCCGCCACGGTACCGCAAGGTCCCATGGCAAGCTCGAAAGCTCGTTGGGGTTAAGGCACCCCATTGGGACCACCTCCTCTTCAAGTTTGTTTCTTGTCTCGCAAAGAGGGTCAAAGGCGTTTTCTGAGTAATTACCAAGGTCTTCACCAAGTAACAACAATCCAATAACGAGGGTTTGTCAGCCCTGAATCTATCCTGCTTCATTGTGCTAAAATTCGAGCTTTGCAAGTTCCCTCCGCCAGGAAGAAGCGTGAACATCCGACCAGAATTGGCAAAATTGGTGGCATGATAGGGCAGGTGAGTGTGTGGGTGTCTTCTCATGCGGGCGTCGCAAACAAGCAACCACGCAATGGACTGCTGGTGCTTTGAATGCGCACGGAGTCAAACCGCAAGATCAACACAGCACACAGATCTCACATGAGCCGTGTGGAATGCTTTGTCTGCTTTCTGAAGGTTGGATTTTACGGTGGACGAATCCCTCCCCAAGACGCTCAGCAGGAATATGGTCATGGTCCGAGACATTCCTTAGGGCCTAGCTCGTGGTTCCTTCAACTGCAAATGTAACCTCCCCATTCCTTCAAGGAACCCCCTTTTCAGAAAGAGGCCCCATGATTGAACTCGGCCCGTAAGGACAAAATGCTTCAGCAGCCTCTTTCCCTTCAAGCATACCAAGCTTGATCTGATGCCACATGCTGCAAGAGCAAACACCAACCCACCCATTCACCCAACCAACAAACCAACCAACCAATCAATCGATCGATCGACCGATCAATCAAATCAACCAATGAATCAAATCAGGTGATGCAAACCCGCCTCCAGGATCCCCGCGGAATCTGAATCGGCCAGTCGCGCCGCGAGGGCCGGGAGGAGGGCCCGCGGATCGCCGTCTATGCGGCACTGCAGCAAACTCGGCTCCTACCAAGACCGGCGCGCAGAAGAAAGAAAACATGAACGCGTGAAATATTCGGCCAAGACATGAACCAAAGGCTATTGGACCCGGAGTTATCAATGTGGTTGTCAAACTCCCTTCTCAGGGGTTTCTCAGTGACTCCAAGTGCGCAGGGCTTGGGATGTGTCGCACTTCTTGAGAGGTTTGGTCCGGTTTGGTAAATTGGCTGAGCTGCGAGGAAGCCGTAGAGATTTGAAGGGTTCCTTCTGATTTTTGGCCAACCAGACCATGCCATGAGGTTGATGCCATGAGGTTGATCCCTTCCCTAACCCTCTCGGCCGCTGCTTCATGTAAGAGAATCAGAAAGGCACAGCAGCTAGGGCGACGACATCTGGCTTCTGATTAAGTCTTGGCGTCGTGCAACAACTGGAATGGATCATGTCTTTGGACAATAACTGCTCTTGGAACCTACAGAGTGCATTCGCCCATTTCTGGAATCGTCACAAACTCACTTCCTTTGAGAGTGACCAGTGCTTCACTACCGGTTGCACATAGCAAGCTCACATATGTAGCCAACCAGTACTTGTTACAACTGTTCAAAGTCTTTGTGTCACTTCTTGCGGGAATGGCGGGAATTGCAGCAAATCGAATCAGTCCATGAGCTGTTTTGGGCTTATTGCATCATTATGAGACATGTCGTAAAATGCACAGGAAGTCAGGCTGATTTGCGAATCTTTGCAAAAACATTCTGCGCACCTCCTTTTGCAATTGGCTGCGGTAGTGCAAGCTGAGAAGCGAGACAGGATCATTTCTTCGTCAAGTGCTAGGTCTCAGCAACTGGTTACAGTAAGCCACTTCCTGCAACACCTGCAGCAGCAAAGCAATGCATTTGGATGTTGCAGTAATACCAGCAAAACCAATACCAGCATCACCCATGTTCAGCCACGTCTGCACAGCATCAAAATCGTCACCATCAAGAAGAGCAACTCCAACATTAGAAAGCCATACGAACCAACACCAGGGGCGCCTCAACCTCAAGCCCAGCCTCAAATTAAACATCAACAACAGCAACAGCGTCGAACGCAAGGTCACCCTCTTCACAACACAGCACAGGAGACACGATTTCACCCCGTGTCATTGCTTTAGCAGGGAGGGGCAAAATTGAAGATCGAGTATTGGAGGATGCAAACACGGGTCTCGTCGCCCTATTCAAGACTCAACAAAGCAATGATCATATTCGGATTTGGAGCGAAACAGCTCACATGCCCGAACAATGATCCTCCGCCAGTCAAGCCCAAGCCGTGGAGCCTGGACCATCCGTCCTGCTCTGGAAAGATGGAAAACCTCTGGAGCACCCTGGTGGAACCGATGCCCTGCAAAGTCGCTGGCTTCGGCTTTCCATGCGGAACTGCAGATTGGCACAGCTCCTGTAGACCGAACGCTCAGTGCATCTCAGACATGCGAACCACGGGACTTGTCTTGAGATGTTCCATAGCTTCCTTGGCACCTTGCCCGAAGAATCCAATGTACCCACATCATTATTTCAAACGGGGTGTTTCAAGAAGCGGTTCAGTCTTTGTGGAATTCCACACCTTGTCCTTTGTAGTCCGCTGGGTATTCCTAGCTTGCTTTTTCCCTGGTTTTTCTGATGGTTGCCCCATGGTTTGCCAATTTGTGGCCCTCCTTTTCATTTGGTGTTTTTCCCCATGCCGTTCCATGGTTTCCCCTAGGAATTGCTTGGCACAAGGCACCATTCAGGTCAGGACAACATAAGAAGAACCACTGGAGGAGTCATTTAGCCTGCATATTGGGTGAGGAGACCTCAATAATAAAACAGATGTGAGAAGCACTATGGTTGGACCTTTACGGCAACAACTTGTCAAACCTGCCTGCATGTGTATATACATATATATATATATGTTTGCTTCATACACCCAAACTAATTGCAGAAAATAATTTCCAAAATTCCACCAAACATGATATTCAACAACTGCTAAACAAACCGAGACTCCTGCCGTCTGTTCATTGGGAAAAAGGGGCGCAGACTCTGCGCACAACTTGTTCCTGAAGGTCAGTCAAAACAACCTTGTCTCGGTCTTTGATGGGATACTCCTAAGATAACAAGGACCCGCACATGCAAGTAGCGTTTCTGATTCCACTTGCCTTTTGTCACGACAGAATGGGCGAAGCATTGCGACCAACAAGTCCGCAAACAATTGGTCCAACACTTGATCAATCCTCAATACCCCTCAGGCCTAAACTTGCCCAAACCATCTGAAAACAAAGGTTCACTCTTTCAAGCCTCCACTAAGCATGCACAAAACAGAATAAACCCCAAAAACCCAAGACGTCAGCTTTGTGCGAAAAGAGCATCAGCTCCTCCAGCCATGGCTTCATCTCCTTCGCCCGCGCGTAGGCGCGCGCGAGCTTTTCCCCAGCGCTGGCTGCGTCACCCAGCGCCGTGTCACGCTGCTGCAGCTCCCGCCGCAGCGCTTCGCAGAGCGGCGCCTCCGAGCATAGCCTCCGGCGAGACGTCTCGCGCGCGACACAAAAAAATGGCACGGTGAAAGGCGATGTTTCGAAGGGTCCCGACTTCCCGCACCCAGGTGCAAGTGCCTTTTTCAGCATGGTCGTTTAGGAGTTGGACGAGGTCGAAGATGGTAAGAGTGCCTTCCTATAGAAGTCTTTGGACCCTGAAGGGGCATCAGTCCTGGCTTCTGGAGCTCTCCGCCACAAATCACTGAAAAGAAATAGCTTCTCTCTGAGCGTCATGTTGGTATGTAAGAAGCTTAGCAGCCTGAAAAGCGCCTCAGTGCATGTCAGCCGAGCCAGGACAATTCGGAACATGCAGCTCACGACAAAACGAGAGGTCTGGTTGGCACACGGGTCAACTGGAGACGAGGAATGGATTGCAGAAACGGCCAGGGTATGCTTCGAATCTGGGGGCCAAACGTGGCTCAACACCTGCAAAGCGCCTCCTTGCGTGCCCTTCCTCCCTTTCCGCACACTTCACAGGCCCAACTGCACTCTCTGCACATGTTAAAGCGCATGTTACTGCTTTGTTTGCCAAGGAACGGATCCATGTTTGTTGAAACACTTTCCAGTGCTACACTTGGCTCGGTTCGTGCTTAGTTCAAATCACATTCATGGAATTAGATAAAGGCAAACAACACTTGAAATATGTTATTCACAAAAACCAGAATAGATTAGGAGACAACATATACTTTCGATAGGAAATGCTTTCCAAACTGTTGTTTGCATAGAGTTGCATTAGAATGTAATTTGAACTGCACGAGGACACGGACTTGATTGATTTGGACATTAATTGCAGATCGCCATTTAGAAAGGAATGAATTGCTTTCCCCAAACTTGAAGGATGATTTCCTTGCACAACGATAGGAGTAAAAAACGATAGCAAAGCTGCTGCAGGCACGTTGACGGTGCCAAAGCGTACTTTGCGTACTGCTCTTATAATGAACAGTTGCGCGGCTTAAGCTGAAGCTGCCAAAGCAGACTGCGCTCTCGGCTAGTGGATGAGATTCACTATTCAAGATTTCGTTTCCTATGAGATTCAAGATCCAATATGCCGGAACAAGGATGTCTCGGGAATCTTGAATTTTCGGAACATGGACACATATACACGTTTGGTAGGTGTTCAGGGGGTAGCATACAAATGTGTATATATATATATATGTTGTAAAATATTATATATAATACATGTATATATATATATATATGGGTCTCAGTTTAGGGTTACTTCGTCGGACGCAACCAAGAAGCCGCTGTAGCTGGAGGATCTCGTTCAGCTCACCCTCACCTGGAGACTAAGATGGCAAGAATGCGCCCTGCCCGCCCTGGTCCATGGATTCACTGCAAACGTCACATATATCTTCTGGTCCATGGAAAAAAGCAAGGGCTCTCACATATCGGGAAAAAAAACAAAGCGGCGACTGAAGCCTAGCAGTGGCACCAGAGTCCTGCGGCTCGGACTCAAAGTCCTTGGCTTTCCACCGCGCGCGGGCGGCTGTGAGGTACGTCTCCACCAAGCCCAGCGCCTGCGAGCGACCGAGCCGGTGCCCAGTGGCCATCGCGCGCAGGGAGCTCACGAGAACACGACGCGCAAACTTGTATGCCTCAGTTTGACAAAACCGCAGTGACAAGAAAACAAAAGGCGTGGCTCAATCAAGCCCAAATTCAGAGTGATTTGGGAGAACACCGACCGACTCCATTCAATCCAGATGAACACAAGGGCCTGTCAATTCGATGCCTCCATGATATCGCGGATCATGTAAACAACAAAGAACAAATGTGCAACATTGCATAGGCATTGCATCTTGCCTGCTCGCAGCGAGCAAAGAAACAGACACTTGCGTGGAGATGTCAGGCCGTGTGGCTTTGTCGTTGTGACCTGCAGCTGCAACTGGACTGACCGGGCAACCAAATGGCTCCATGTTGGATTACTCGGGCTCATCCACATACAAGCAGGCAATGGTGGGCGACTTCTTTTCCATGGTGCTTCCTTGCCGAGCGACCAATCCAAGAAGATTCTAGCAAATGAGACAAACAAGCAGGCCCTGCTTAAAGCCTGTACACCGCAGGCATCTCTAGAGAAGCAAAAATACACCCCCCTTCCATCCCTCTTAGGGAAACCGCCCCTTTGGTTTGAACCCCCCCCTCCCCTAGCTCCTTTTTCGGCCAACCCTACCGAAAGCTGTCCAAGTCCCCTGATCCGCCTGGTCCAGCTTCCAGCCCAGGCCCTCCATTTCCGCGCGGCCCAACGCCGCCCAGAGTTCCCCCAACACCTCGCCACAGGGGCGATGCAGCAAGACCTCCTCGGGCTCCGCCGGCGCGCTCGGAAGCCAACCTCAGGCAACCCATAGAGCGGCGAATGGGGGATCCCTGCCCTCCCGAAAACAAACATGGAATCTGCAGGGACTTTGGAAGCAGGGCCTGGACCCAGACGCAGACACAAACCCAGAGACACAAACCCAAAGAGACAGAGACACACCGACAATCCACGCACCCGCACAAGCTACACAACTACACACCTCACTTCCGCTCATTCGCAAAGAACCTGGGACCACACTCACTCACTCCGTCCCACAAATCCCGCGAGCTGCGTGCGAGTGGCTCCGCATCAAGCTGAGGGGAGGCAGCGCCATCTCGTCGCCTTCCGGGGATAAGATTTGGAGACCCTCCACCGCGAAGGGTCGGCCGTGCCACGGGAGCTGCAGCACCCCGTCCACGTCCACGACCTCGCCGTTGGTGAATTCCAAGCGGCCGCGGAAGGGCGTCGCCTTGGCCACTCGACACATGGCACGGCCTATGGTCGAAAACCCGAGGTGCGGGGGGATACGGCAGCTCCCATGAGCCTGTTGATAGTTGCCAAGCCCCTGATCTAGTGGTCATATTGAAGCAGCAAGACATCAACCGCATGTTTGTCGGCCCAATTCTAAAAGATTCTAAAACCACATGTTGGCATTCTGGCACCTGTACTCGTTGTCTCATAGTCAAGGGCTCCTTTTGTCTTTGTCTTTTTCATCAATGGATCGTCCAGCAATGTCCAGCACACCGTCTCGACCCGTCTCAAGTGAGAGCGCCCGCAACCACTAACACCCAGAACCCAACCCTATCATTCGGATGTGTCTCAACACCACGGGGTCTCTTTCTTGCTTTCTTGTCTTAGATTTCCCCTCCAAAACTTCCCTTTTACCGGTGGGTTCCATTGTAACGATCCCCACTTTTGAACTTTTCGAGGTCCAACAAAAAGGGAAGAGGAGGGCCAAGCCCCCCCCCCCAAAGTTGCCATCTACATTGAAACGCCACTTTTGGAGGTCCAAAAAGAAGGGAAAACTGGCAGGGACCCCACTCCAGACCGGTTTCAAGGCGTCGCCGAAGGCGTCACTGGCCGCGCCCGAGGCGCCGAGTGGGGCACCCCGATGCGCTGCTGCACGTAGTCCCCCACGAAGACCGCGGCGCCTTCCGGGCGGTCCACCGACCAGAGCCGCGCCGCCGCGTCCCCCGCGAAGGTCACCGAGGTCTTCCTGGGGGCGATATGGTGCGATGGGGAATGACCCATGGCATAGGTGTCCTTCTAGGGGAAATAGACGGCTGCTGCTTTAGATGAAGAAACCACCAGGTAAACCAGGGCCATCTATGTTTCGACCAAAACAAGGAAGTAACTGGTGGCGCTGCTCTGGCGCCTGGCTCAGGCAATGCTAAGCTGACATACACTTGTTTCTATTTTTCCCGAAAGCATGGCGAAGGGTTCTTCCGCTGGGTTCACTTGAGTTGTTCTCATGAGAGTCATTACAAGGTGTCATTGCAAGGAATCATCATCATAAAAGTCATTGCAAGGAGTCATTGCAAGGAGTCATTGCAAGGAGTCATTGCAAGGAGTCATTGCAAGGAGTCATTGCAAGGAGTCATTGCAAGGAGTCATTGCAAGGAGTCATTGCAAGGAGTCATTGCAAGGAGTCATTGCAAGGAGTCATTGCAAGGAGTCATTGCAAGGAGTCATTGCAAGGAGTCATTGCAAGGAGTCATTGCAAGGAGTCATTGCAAGGAGTCATTGCAAGGAGTCATTGCAAGGAGGAGTCATTGCAAGGAGTCATTGCAAGGAGTCATGGCAAGGATTGCAACTTGCACTTGACTCCTTGCACTTGCAACTTGCACTTGACTCCTTGCACTTGCAACTTGCACTTGACTCCATGCACTTGCAACTTGCACTTGACTCCTTGCACTTGGCTCCTTGCACTTGGCTCCTTGCACTTGCAACTTGCACTTAACTCCGTGCACTTGCGACTTGCACTTGACTCCATGCACTTGGCCCTTGCAACTTGCAATGGCTCTCATGACTCCTTGCAATGACTCCTTGCAATGACTCCTTGCAATGACTCCTTGCAATGACTCCTTGCAATGACTCCTTGCAATGACTCCTTGCCATGACTCCTTGCAATGACTCCTTGCAATGACTCCTTGCAATGACTGCTTGCAATGACTCCTTGAAACAAGCAAGGAGTCAAGTGCAAGTTGCAAGTGCAAGGAGTCAAGTGCAATTGACTTGCGAGGAGTTAAAATCTCTTCTTAGGGCGGCGGGGTAGTGCCGACGACACTACACGAAAATCGACCCTCTGCGGGGATCGGCGTGGTCGAGGTGCAAAAACCCATGGTTTTTTGCGATTTCTTGCTCGCGCGACCCTCTGCGGGGATCGGCGTGGTCGAGGTGCAAAAACCCATGGTTTTTTGCGATTTCTAACCTGCTCGCGCGACCCTCTGCGGGGATCGGCGTGGTCGAGGTGCAAAAACCCATGGTTTTTTGCGATTTCTAACCTGCTCGCGCGACCCTCTGCGGGGATCGGCGTGGTCGAGGTGCAAAAACCCATGGTTTTTTGCGATTTCTGCGGTGCTCGCGCGACCCTCTGCGGGGATCGGCGTGGTCGAGGTGCAAAAACCCATGGTTTTTTTGCGATTTCTGCGGCGCTCGCGCAACCCTCTGCGGGAATCGGCGTGGTCGAGGTGCAAAAACTCAAGGTTTTTTGCGACTTTTGTTGTTCGAACTGGTCCTCGGGAGTTGTCTCGTGGTTCGCGCGCCTGCTCCCGGAACCGGCGGGTCGCGGGTTCGATTCCTCCCTGGTCCGCGGGCGGGCGTCGCAAGATGCAACTTGCATTTTACAGCAACTTGCGCAGAGCAACTTGCGCAGAGCAAGTTGCACAGAGCAACTTGCGCAGCCCAACTTGCACCGACCAGTTTGCGCAGAGCGCCTTGCCTAGAGCAACTTGCGCAGAGCAACTTACGCAGAGCAACTTGCACAGAGCAACTTGCACAGAGCAGCTTGCACAGAGCAACTTGCAGGGAGCGCAATTTGCACAGAGCAACTTGCAGGGAGCCACTTGCAGGGACCAACTTGCCGGAGCAACTTGCGCGGAGCAACTTGCGCAGAGCAACTTGCACAGTGCAACTTGCGTAGAGCAACTTGCGCAGACCAACTTGCACCGACCAGTTTGCGCAGAGCACCTTGCCTGGTGCTGTCTCGCGCTTGCTTCACGAAGTGTAGGGAAAAAGAACGCATCCTGCAGCGTTGGGCCGACCTCGCTTGCGATGTTCTGCTTTCGGGCCAACCGTGGTCTAGTTTTGCAGGGTGTACTGAGTGCCAAGCAGCACAAATATCCTGCATCATCTTTGGGAGCATGGTCAAAGCCCCAGTGAGCCCTAACCCAGTTGCTGGGAAAAACCTGCACCATGAAAAAGCATCTCACACCCTGCCTCCAGACAGAATTTACCTTCAGAATGTTATCTGGTTGCAACGTGATCAATATCGACTCCCTTCAATGTACATTGCCAATGCCAATGCTGCTGCCAAACTCCCATTGTGCCATAGCCCCAGACGTTGCTATTCCAAGCTTGCATTGTCTAGCCGCAAATCGAGATTCTCTTACAGTTTGTTGAAAGAAGAAAGATTTGACGAGCTGATAAATGACAACCTTCCCTCTTGTCACCCTTGAGAAGGGAGAAGGTTGGGGCAGGTTCGAAAAATGCCGGATTCGTGTGCTCTGCCTGGAACGGTCAACAAAGAACATGAGCCCACACAGTGAGCAGGCCACAGCCACAGCTGTAAAGTGCGTACAAAGCTCAATTTCAAGATCAGCTGCCACTAGAACATTGAGCATGTCTGAACATCGAGCACACTTGCTTGGAGGTCCTTGACAGGAACTGGTTTGTGTTCTGTTGCGTTGGATGACTTACTATAGAGGGTTTCACACCGAGAGGAAACCAAAGGAAAGCGACTAAGCGTCAGAGTCTACGTATGCTCTGGCAATCAGACTCAGCAAAGAAAGCCAAAATGCAGCCAAGCTCCATGTGGGTCATGGTTATCTAAGTAGAAAGCATCTGGCCATGTGTTCAAATGAGGGACACTTCACCATTGCTGATTTTACAGCAGCTTTCCTTGAAGGTTTTGACACTTCGCCCATTCATGTTTGGACAAGGCTGGACAAAAACCACACACCCACACATCCAATTCCTCGCTGGTTCATAGGTGTCGTTTTGGAAAATAGACGGCCCTGGTAAATGGAATAAAAAACAGATCCAAACCAGTGCCTTCTATTTTTGACCACACTAACCGAAACAGGACACCTATGCGCTGGTTGCAGGGGAAGCCATGGGAGTTGGTGAACTTGCGCCTTTGACCTTCACACCTACCGCCCAGCGCGCCGGTAGAGTCCACCCCGAAACCGCGCCGGGGCGCGTCTGGGTCAAGGCCACCCGCAAAGTCCGGGGCCTCAGCACAGGGTGCTGAACCCGGATCTCCATGCGAGTCCTGCGGGGGGGGGGGAAGACCTGTCAGCTTATGCGCACTGGTCCTGGACGTGTCTTGGAGTTGCTTTATTAGTTGACTGTTTCAAAGTGTGTAAACTGGTTCAAGGTGTGTTGAGAGTTCATTTGTTCTGCTTGTAACCAGGATATGCATTCCTTTACGTGCTCACTTGGGAGAATGGCCTCATGCTTGGATGAACCACTCATGGCTGGATTCACGGCTTGGTGTGACCGAACCATGGCACATTTGGCCGCGTGTGCCGTGGAATGCCTCACACTGGCGCATGCTCCTCCTCTTTTCCCTGAAAGGCCATCCCAAAGAGGCTTTCTCATTCGGTTTGGACCTGCTCTGGACTTATGCTCTGGTTGGTTTCAACGAAACACCCACTGAGCAAGTGGTCTCTGGCACCGATGTTCAGTTTAGCTTTGTCCTTTTTGAAGGCATACCTCTATTATAATATATTTGTTAGGGGACTGCAACGGGAAAGTGGACCGGGGTTTCACATCTTCGCAGCCATCTGCACAAGTACTAGCTGCAAAAGCAGGAATTTCCATGTAAGGAACAATCATGTCATGTGTACCCCCCTGTCTCGTTGCTGCAACCCTCAGGGTAGACGCTGATCCCTGGAAAGGGGACACAACAGGACGCCGTTCCACACGGTGTGGTTTCGTTCCACTTCGGAGCACCCCTTCAGTCCTCATGGGCACCTGCGCCACCAGGCACTTCCCCTCCTTCGCCCGGCCCTTCAACGGCTCTTCCTCGAGATCCCCGGACTCCCCGAGGGCTCGCAGCTCCAGGTCGAAGTCTGGGAGCAAGCCCCCGCCGGGGGTTACCACCTGCCAATCTTGTTGCACCGTGTTTTGGCTCCACGCTTTTAACTTTTGTTCCATTCACATTGCACATGCGCACAACGCAACGCGGCGCAACGCAACGTGGACCGTGCGAAGG
>CAUJNA010001546.1:846903-886903 GCA_963377175.1 Effrenium voratum
AACCAAATGGACCTAAAAAGATGCCTTTTCTCCTTGGTTCCAAGGAAAACAAAACGGACACCCACAATTTTGGGGGCGCATGCAAGCCCCAGCCCAAATGGCTGCGAATTTCAACAGACCCTTGAACGTCATGGTGGGGATTCACGTCAACCACTTTCGAGCTGGTTCCATCTACTCTTCCTTTTTGTTTGGCTACCCCACTAAAAACTCATAGACTCATAGCCATCTTTGGGGCAACCCCTAAAATTGTTGGTTCTTCTGGCCTGCCGTTAAAACCGACTGAAAGGGGGCTCCCCAAAACACGACGGAGCCGTCTGCTTGCCCTTCCAAATCTCCGCCCGGGCGGCATGTACTGCGCCTCCTTGGCTGGAACACCCTCGTGCTCCCAGCAGAGCATCTCGAGCCTGGAGTTTGCCACACAAAACGAGGCATGCCAAACCCTCAGACCGCTTGGACGCTTGGGATTGGGTTTGGATTGGTGGAGAGGGGATCTAATTTGGGGCAGCAAGAGCCCTTACTGCTTTGGTCTGTTTGGAAAGGGTTTTGAATAGTCATGTTGGTTGTTTTGCTGCTGTGGGTTTTTGGAGGGAAGGAGGCCTTTTGACAGCTCTAGGGGCTCTGATGCTCAAGTGTTTGGGCTTGTTGATGGCTTATCCATGCATGAGTTGCATCGTAAGTACTTTGCGGGACTCAACCGTCGGGCTGAACAGTCGTAGAGCCCGTGGGCCAATGAGTCTAAACCTCACACGCTAGCCCTGGCCTGTTTGATATGGTGATGTGAGGCCGCACAAACTGGGCGGTCAAACTATGAGCAGCGAACCTCTATCTGAGCGGGGGAATCCACTTCTGTGGCAACACTCATTGGCAAACCCCCCCTCGGGGTCCTCTTGGCCTTCCATGTATGGGGCCCATCGGTGATCCATCCATCTGATGATTTCCTGCCTATCCGCGAAGAACCATGCACATCCCAAACGCGACCCGTGCTTTGCATCAATCTTGTGCTGGGAGTCGAGAAACTATGCCCCTCTCAACTAGGTGCATGTGGTACCCTAAGACGGGAGGCCTCCAACTATTGCCCATACTGGGTAGCTGTGCCCAAGCAAGAATCCTTCGAACCTGCGTGGCAAACTCCTAGCATAAGAATGGCGTATGTCGGTCATCTACATTGAAGAATGAAACGGTTTAATTACCTTGCAGCCAAAGTATCAGCCTCCCAAAAATTCCGCTGGGGTCTGCATGCGAACATCTCACATGAAACCTGACACCCATGGTTGCAACGTTCACCGCTGGTGCAGGTCAAAAAAAAACATGAGTCCCCAGCGCATATCTTCCAACATCTTCAAATCTGGGGGTGAGACGGCGCGAATTCCAGAATTCACGTGCCCCCGAGGCTGCTGCTAAATTCAACAGTCGGGCCCTGTAGCGGAACCCGGTGACACATTGTGCTGATTGTGCTGCGCCTTTAAATTATTTTATGTGGGTGTCCAAAGGTTCAGCATTCTCCACCCGGCAGGGGGATCCCCATCGCATTCCTATGACGGGTCGCTGAAGCTGAAGCTCTGTCGCCACCAATCCTGGGCTGCTTTCGCCCGAGTGGAGTCAGTCGAGTTCCTAGTTTGACCCAGCATCTTGCTGAACAACACGTGGCACGAGGCGCACCCTTATATCGTTTATTTGTTGATCCGAAAAATGTGGATAGCTTGTACCACCATGCAGATCTGATGCCAAATCAGCCAACTTGTTGTGAACACCAGTGGAGTGACGTTTTTGTTTCTTTCAAAGTGGATCGTCTCTATACATCTTCGAAGAATGTCGCCAAGAATCGCCAAGCTTCCAACATACTAAGAGGTACCTTCCACCAGGCAAGCAAGCTTCGGCCGGCTTGCGCGGCGCGCGCTGTTGCCAGGTTTCGTGGCGCGTTGCTTCTGCGAGCGATTTCCTTTGCTGGTGTTGCGAGTAAGTACCTTGTGCTCGGCGAACATCTCGCTCCAGGAGAATGCTCTGCACCGCATGCCTATTGCAAACGTGTTCTTTCCTGATCAACAAGCTGCTCCCGGGTGGCATCCTTCTGCAATACTTCCGCGGGAACCCGTGTAATGGTTCGCTCCAGCTCTGGCAGCGACAGGCATCTTGCAAGCACAACATGATGGCGTGTCTTTGATGTTTGTTCAAGCATGTTCAATGTAGCTTTCAGTGAGCTCATGCCCTTGGAAGCAAACAAAGCAAACACAATAACGCGTGAATCAATCAGAAAAGAACCACACATCTTCCACGAGCTTCCGCGGAAGCAGCAAACCAAACTTTGCTTTTTGGGGCACCCCACAAAATGGTGGATTTCCGCATTGCTTCCCTTGAAAAAAAAGAAGGTACCCTCAAAACAAACATTCCGGCGTGTCTTTCTTTGACTGCTTTGACCCTTTTTGGGGGTTGGTTCTTACAAAGGATCAACGAAAAGGACAGCCACCAAAAGTGGGCGTGTCTTTCTTTGACCCGTTTTCGGGTTAGTTTCATATTGGATCAACGAGGAGGACAGCCACCACTTTGGGACAGCTCCCCTAAAACAAGAAAAACGACGCGGCACCCAGTCTGTTCCAAGGCTCCGCCCACCTGCTGGAAGGCTCTCAGCGCCTCTGGGCGGCGAGCCGGAAGCCCAGGCAGACGCCTGGCCAAGAAATTCCAAGGACGCCGTCCCCGTTAAACGATTTGAAGGAAAGGTTGGTTTAGGGTAGGTTTTGGGCAGGGTGTAGGGTTTTAGGTTGGCCAACTTCCGGAGGAGAAAAGGAATCCTGTGCCTCCTTTAAGCAATTCAATGGACCTGTCCCCTTTGAACACTTTCAGTGAAACTCAAGAGGTCTCAAAGGAAAGGAGGAGATTTGAAAGCCGCAAAAAGGGCAATCAAAGGAAGGAAGCCGAACCGAAAGGTCCACAAAACAAATATTAAAGCAAGTATTCACACATTGCTTAGATATCAAATATATGTCTTGGTCCCGCCCCTGAAAGGGGCTGGGGTATGCTGGGGTCAAGCATTGCTTCAGGACAATATCTTGAAGCACGCAAGCGACAAAGAGGTCCATCACATAAAAGAGGTCCATCACATCAAAGAGGTCCATCACATCTGATTCGGAAGATCTTGGATTCCAAGTGCTGGGAAGAAGCGTTAGACCATAGGATGTGCTCAAAAGATGTCTGATAGAATTATTCCGCAATTCCTAACTGTACTTCCAATCAAATGATTTGAATTATTGACCCTATGGTCATCAGCATATTGTATCTCCTGGAATTACAGAGTAAAGATATGACTTCAAAAGCGTTGCCATTGCAACATACAATTCGCAGATTGTTCACTGTTGAAAAGAAGGGAAGTAGATAAGAATGCATAGATTCTGAACAGGAATTCTTTGTACACAGCCTTTCCACTGGAGAAGGCAAAAGAAAGGATGAAGCATTCCTCAAAATATAATATTCTTTCATAAGTCCTTTCTACAAAATTATAGCTCCTTGGAACAAATGCTAATTTCATCCAATGGCAGGAAAGCCAATCGATCATATCCCCTTGGTTCCTTGCCAGCTCAAGCACGTCCCATCCCTGCCCATGAGGCTCAGAGTCTTTGGCGTTGTCCAAATGCATGGCCATGTACAATGTGTGAATCCATGGGTCTGAGGTTCTTGCTTCACACATTCATGCGCAACGAGCCACGGGACTATGAGGCATGTCAACACTCAGCATGTTGAACGAGCATGACCCAACATGCACTTCCGCCGCAAAATCCGCCGCCTCAAATGGCTCAGCAGTCACTTCCCCCCTCACAATTTGCTGTTCAAAGTCCAAAGGCGGGCTCAACGGGAAGCTGACATTGACCTCTCTCTGACTTCCAAAAAACGATCGAAGCCTCGAAGGTCGCGATCTGAGGGAAGCAGTTGAGCGCCAGGTCCTGGGCGAGTCCTTCTGCAGCTTCTCCGCCTCCTGCTTCGAATCGGCTCAGATTCCCATGCCTTCGATGGGGGAAACGCGCGCAAGCGCGGGTATTTGAGTTAGCTTGCCAATTTTTCGGTTGTGGAGCCAGGTGGCCAAAATGCGATGCTTCTGAAAGTTGGATCTCCTAGCACCCTCTGAGAAATGCATGTTCGAAGGATGCTCAGCCTGCTCCAAGTATTGACATGGTGCACATATCTGCCCGAGTGCAATGCTTAAACACACTTGGTCCTACACAATTCAACTAAGTTAACGATGGTCCCAAAGCAATTCCCCAGCCGCCCAGACCATGCCGTTGACAGAAGTGGTACGTTCAGCGTATGCAGTACGTGCAGATGTGGCAAATGTGACCCCAAGCAGTTCGCGTTCAGAAATGAAGCACGTCTTTGAGATGGTAACACCATGTTTGCAACGGTCGATGTGCCTCGCAACACCAAGCAACTACTTGGTTGCAGTTTCTATTGGACATGTTGAAGAACTGTGCCTGTTCAGGTGTAGCTTTATGGGGCCACACGCGTCACAGCACTGAAGGTGGGTCACAGCAACCAGCGAAATTGTGGCCGGGCGACTGCCTTTGAAGATAGCAGTTTAAGCAAATCCCGCTTTAGTCGAACATGCCCTTCCAGCTCGTGAGAATTGGCCCGTCCTCCAGCTGCGCCTGACAAGGGTCGGTTGGATTTCTTCAACAGAAAAGTGCAAGTTGGGTTGGCTTCTGTTGACGACTGAACAAACTATTCTGGCACGAGAAGGTGGGGGCTCTTTTTGACCTGTCTGGAATCTCTAACGGATGATCATGGTTCGCACAGGTGATATGTTTTTTGTTCGCAATAATGTCATGACCAGACGCATTTATCCAGTGATTCCAATTACTGTATGACAATGGCAAGGTTTCTTGTCTCCATGATCTTTATGTCATTTCCCGTAGAGTCCTTCAACGCTGGCACAAATTATAATAATCATGTTCTTCAGTTGTCAATATGGCACATGGGAACCGTTGCGGCAGCTGAGACAAACGGGACTCCTGAAATTCTTGACCTGACGAAACTAGCAAATGAATGGTAACATCAGTCAAGGCGCGATTTCATTTCAGTAACAGCATTTATACAGACATAGTAGGCTCCCTTGAAGTAGGAATCTCCAACACCACCTAAGAGCTGGCCTAAGCCTGTGAAATAGCGTACTTTCCTTGCAATTTAGTGGAACGGTGACACAATAGGGAAACCTCTAGCATGATTGGTGGTTGCTCCTCTTGAATATCGCTGCATCCGTCTCAATCCATCTGAAGGCGTCTGAATTTGTACACCCCGCCGAATCCATCGATCATCTGACACGCCATCCAAATAGGTCGAGATTGCCCCCTCCCCCTTTCACCCGCTTACGACATGTGCCCAAAGATCCCCGTACGAAGGCCTGCGAGGAACCAGGCTCTTGGTTGAGTTCACAGGAAGACATGGCCGCTCAAACTCCGCCGGCCTCGAGCTCTTTTGCTGCATTTGGCTCCGCCTCGGGTAGCAGGCCAGCATGGATGTAAGTACATCTCAAGAAAAGACTTCATATTGACACAAAACTAAACCGCAGTCCATGTCACAATGTGACACCAACCAATTGGAGCGGGGAAAGGGGGCAAAGGATCTTAAGGAGGAATAGGGAGAAGATCTCAGCGGGGGGAAAGGCCTTAGGAAGGAAAGGAGGGAAAGGATCTCAACAGGGAAAGGGGAGGAAAGATCTCAGTGAGGAAAGGGAGAAGATCCCAGGCAGGGAAAAGGGGGAAAGGGGGAAAGGATCTCAACAGGGAAAGGGGGCAAAGGATCTTAGGGAGGAACAGGGAGAAGATCTGAAAAGGCCTTCGGGGGAAAGGGGGAAAGGAGCTCAACAGGGAAAGGTGGGAGAAGATCCTAGGGAGCAAAAGGGAGAAGATCTTGGGGGGAAAGGGGGAAAGGATCTCAACCAAGGGAAAAGATCTTGGGGAGGACAAGGGAGAAGATCTCAGGGGGGGAAAGGCCTTAGGGGGGAAAGGGGGGAAAGGATCTCAACAGGGAAAGTGGGCAAAGGATCTTAGGGAGGAAAAGGGAGAAGATCTCAGGGGGGGAAAGGCCTTACGGGGGGAAAGGGGGGAAAGGATCTCAACAAGGAAAGGGGGGAAAAGATCTTAGGAAGGAAAAGGGGGAAGATCGCGGGGGGAAAAACGGCCTTAGGGGGGAAAGGAGGGAAAGGATCTCAACAGGGAGAGGGGGGAAAATATCGTAGGGAGGAAAAGGGAAAAACTCAGAGGGAGAAAGGGCCTTAGGGGGGGAAAGGGGGAATGGATCTCAACAGGGAAAAAAGGTGGCAAAAGATCTTGGGGAGGAAAAGGGAGAAGATCTCAGGGGGGGAAAGGCCTTAGGGGGGAAAGGGGGGAAAGGATCTGAGCAGGGAAAGGGGGGGAAAGATCTTAGGGAGGAAAGGGAGAAGATCTGGGGGCAAAGGCCTTAGGGGGGAAAGGGGAGAAATGATCTCAACAGGGAAAGGGGTGGAAAAGATCTTAGGGAGGAAAGGGAGAAGATCTGGGGGAAAAAAGGCCAACAGGGAAAGGGGGGAAAGATCTAAGGAAGGAAAAGGGAGAAGCTCTCAGGGGGGGAAAGGCCTGAGGGGGGAAAGGGTGGGAAGGATCTCAACAGGGAAAGGGGGGAAACAATCTTAGGAAGGAAAAGGGAGAAGATCTGGAAAGGCCTTAAAGGGAAGGGGGGAAAGGATCTCAACAGGGAAAGGGGGCAAAGGATCTTAAGGAGGAATAGGGAGAAGATCTCAGCGGGGGGAAAGGCCGTAGGGGGGAAAGGGGGGAAAGGATTCCAACAGGGAAAGGGGGGGAAAGATCTCAGGGAGGAAAGGGAAAAGATCCCAGGGAGGAAAAGGCCGTAGGGGGGAAAGTGGGGGAAAGGGAGGAAAAGGGAGAAGATCTCAGGGGGGAAAAGGCCTTAGGGGGGAAAGGGGGGAAAGGATCTCAACAGGGAGAGGGGGGAAAACATCTTAGGGAGGAAAAGGGAAAAAAACAGAGGGAGAAAAGGCCTTAGGGCGGAAAGGGGGAATGGATCTCAACAAAGAAAGGGGGGCAAAAATCTCAGAGGGGAAGGGGGCAAGGGGACAATTCCAAAGGGACGCAAATAAGAAAGCAGGCCAGTAATGTCGGCGGCCTGAGCCGGAGGCGTTAAAATTGGAATGCCTGGGCGTTGCGGAAGGGGATCTGCAGAGTGACAAGGGAGCTTCTCAGGGTTCCTGATAGGACCCATCCGAAAGGCGCATGTTTCATCCTCTGAAGCTGACCATGCCTCAGTCGTACAGTGGTATCCTCATAAAATCGCCTACCGAAATCCAGCACTCACGCGGCGATCCGTCGCAATCCGCCGCGTGCGCGCGCCTTGTGCCTGTGCAGCGCAGGCAGCACCACCAGGTTCTTGCGGACCTTGCGGCCATTCATCCCAAGGCCAGCCCTCCGAGAGCTCAAGATGTTCCAATTGCCGTTGGTGTCACTCCAAAAGCGCTCTGCCGGTGAAGGAAAAGTGGACCGCGGAATCCGCTCGATTTGCGCAAGGTCCAATGTACGCCTCCCTTTTTCATGTTAGATGCAAAAGAACTTGACCAAACCATCTGACCTAAAGCCAAAAAGGCTGCGGATGCGGGCGTTGCAATTCTGAACCTCAAGTATCGGATTCAATTAGAAGCAGAGTTGCAGACAACACGGTCGGCTGCGTGGCGATAGACCAGCAAAAGGCTTGATGACTTGTTGAACTCGGTCCAAACCTCCTGTAGGCTATGGTATAATTCAGTGCATACACTCTGGCTCGCACACCATATCAAGCAAACTGAAGCGGCATATTGACCATGGCTTTCTCGCGGGATGCTGCAAAGACGAGGGGCAGGAGGAACTACCTTTGGTGACTTCAAACAAAATAGGGGAGTGTGACGGAGAGCTGCGCAGCAAAGTGGTTACAAAGTGTTTTCGAAGGATGTTGAAGGATGCTTTTGAAAGTGCTGAGGAGTGATGCAGAGTCGCGCAAGGTGCTGTTGCAAAGTAGTGTCGCAAAGGACATACGAGATTTGTCTGAATCAAATATTCTTTTCGGGGCGGCCTTACCATACATAGTAGGTTCTGGGTATCTTCCGAGTAGTTTTCAGTCCCAAATGTCACCACGTAAAAAGTCAGATCTATTTGGCGTGCACCATCAAGCAGCACATGACTGTGTTTCCAGGCATCGCACTTGCTATGCGTGCATGAAAACGCCGACGTGCTGATATTTATGGTTGCTTCCTGAAACAACGTATTGTGACAGTGCTAAGCAACAAGTGAGTTGGCTGCTCTGCGGAATCCCTCTTCTGAAACACAACGTCTTCAAAGCGCCATCTCGAATCTCCTTGCTTCAGGATCAATTCTGTCTCTGCGAAGCTTCCTGCCTGCTTCATGCGCTTCTTCCTATGAGTGCTGAAGCCCAGCTCTTTCTTGTAGCACCTCATCCCGGGCAGTCCGAATACCACAAAGAGGGATTCAGTTGCAGCTTGCGGGGTGCAAAGCGACCTGTTTCTTGCGTTCCCGAATGGCTTGTTGTTTGCATGGGGAAAAGTGCAGTACGTGGTACAGTCAAACACACGCGTCTGTATCTGTTCCAACTGAATAAGTCAACAGTGCAGCCATTCCCGGTGTGTCGCCTGTGAACCAAACCCAAGTGAACCCAAGACCGCCATTCCAACAAGAATGTTGTGAGACCACTACGAATGACATATATGTCCAGGCAAGTTCCGCCCGACGTGAAGCGATGAGGCCAGTGCCAAAGCACTGAAGGCTTGCTGTTAGTGATCTTGTGGATCATGTAGTGCAGATTCACGACCTGCGCCAAACCATCCAAACAAGCAAGTGTCGCTGCATGGGCAATGTTTGTTTCTCTACGCTGCAGGCTCCCGAGCGAAGCATGAGCAAGCGAGCACTATGCCGTCAACAGGCGAAACGGCGATATCATCATCATCATCATCATCATCATCATCATCATCATCAACATCATCATCATCATCATCGTCATCATCATTCAACGAGAGACATTCCGAACCGCACATGAATCTGCCTCAACACAGCTAGAACTCCCGGCCAAAAATGGCCAAGCCAAATTTGCACATGGGCACAAGGGTCACCAAGAGAAAGCTTGCATCAGATCTAGGTTCCAAAGGGAGTCGGAAGTTTCAAGAAAGACCTCACACTCAGGAACCTGCAACACTGGGAACTGTACTTCAGACTCAAGACCACCACAAAACTCCTTGGACCGACTTAGCTGAAACGAAGTCAAAACAAGCAACAAATGTACTCGCCAGTACAATTGAGCGATCGCAAAGCATATCGAGCCTCACGAGTTTCACAATGCATTCTATTGCTTCATCAATTGCATAAGGCCTTGTGGACTCAGGCATCTAAGCTGCGTAGATTTCACTCAGGACACGTGATGCTTCACTCATGAGGACTTAATTGGCTCAGCTTGGCTTGGTTCTTCGAGAATGCGTGGCGGTTTAGGCAAAGCTCAGGGTAGGCTGTGGCATAAAACAATTCTTCCCATATTCGAATGGCTCCGGCTGGCCTGGTCTCTTCCGCGGTCGCCCACCTCACCAAAAAGCCAAGCAGAAACTGCTGACTGCTAGTCTCATTCATCTTCATTGGGTTTTATAAAAGTTGTCGCATGCATTGTATTTTTTCTTGTTATGAGAACTCAATGCGAGATGCAAAGAGTCAATCATACTTTCCGTCTGCTGCCCCATCCAAGAATCGAGACCATGTCAAGCCTGGCCACATCCTCGATTCATGTTCAATACGGTGTAGCTGCGTAGCTGTCTGGTTTGTGCCCTTCAATATCATGCTCAAATACTGCCTGGATTCTAAGGTTTGCAGCAGCGCACACTCACGAACAAACTCATCCATTGCTGCTTCGGCTTGACGCTTTTCCTACAAATACTTATTACTTGAACATGTTTCAAGATGTCCCTTCAAAGAGGTCCAAACCAACTGAGTTTTCTCATGCGCTGTACCCCTGTCTGAAGGCTTGCAGTGCAAAGCACCAAGCGCCAAAAGATAGCCTCATTGGGGGATATTGCAGCATGTGCCCCGCCAAAGGGAAAAAAACTAAAAAAACTTTCCAGATTATCTATGTGTGTGAGGAAGGGCAGTGGCTTGCGCCTTGCTGGGTTTGTTAAGAGAATGTTGGGACTCGCCGCTATGTTTCGAACATGAATGCCAATGGCTCGCGGCAGGTGCAATGTGTTATAAGAAATAGTTGCCCAAGTTTATAAAGAGTGTTGGATCTCGGCCCAATAATTTCCTCATCACTGTGACGCATGGTGGGTACCATAAATCAAGAAGAGGCACATTTGCTCAAATGCCCCCAAACGCAGCACTGCTGACGCATCAAGTGTCCATGGCGTTTGGCTGTCGCATTCAGACTGTTCAACGATTGCAGTTTGATTGTGCCAGTTGCATGCATCTGGACAGGCTGGGGGTCAGCATCAACACAAGCCACGACCAAAAGCAGTTGCAATTTGACCCCGTGCCACCTTATTCAAAGCAGTAAATGTGGATACTTCTGATGCATGCAAATAAATGTTTGTCAGCGCCCTCCTTTAGGTTGGGGATGCCTAAACAAGGCCCAAGAAAGTCACACATCTTGAGAGCGCTGTCCAAGCAGCTCAACACACGCCGCCCTTCACCGCCATCAGCCCGTTTTGGAAGATCTTCAGAGCACATCATGGTTCACATGCGGTGTTTCCCAAAATAGACAATCGCATCTTTTGTTGTCATTCAGTTTCGCTTTGAAGACTATCCATAAAAAGGGACCAAAAAAACGGCACGCCAATAGCATTGTGTCTGCCGACGGTTCATTAAGTGCTACCCAAGGCACGATGACAAACATGGACCGGGTGTGTGTCTTGATGCCATTTTCAACCTGCGCAGCAAATACACGCCCACTGATCAGCCACGGCCAAATCTCTGGTCACTTCCTCTCGTGCATCATGTCCACACGGCGATTCTCAGTCAAACACTGGCAACACTCCCAAATCCATCCTAGCCTCATTAATTTACCATCAAAGCCACCCCCTAAGTGATGGATTAAAGGGAACAACCCCATTTTCTGGCTTTGATGGCCCCTGGGCACTGGAAACGGTCAAAATAATGACCCCAGCCCATCTGCGGATCACTGGTCTCTCTAAGGTGGGCACCAGGGTCCGCACACGGCTGTCCACTTTCTTGCGCATGGCGACCCAGCGCTCGGGGCTCTATATATGTAAGATACGACACTCCATGCTGGAGTCGCAAGCAACTGCGTAACTGCTGGCTGCTTGGTGGATAGCTGACAAAGCACAGCAATAGGAGAGACGATTTCCAACTGTCCGTCTTACGGGAAAGTGCACGAATACAATCGGAGGCTTCAAGAGCAAAATGTTCAGACAATCGCCGGAATCCAAGGGGCCAGTACTGTAAATCTGCATCGCTGCGACGCGTCAAGGCTACTCTGTCCACCTAGTTGGCTTGGTTGCCTGTTGCTCGGAATGTCCAACTCCCGATCTAAAACAATATAGGCTATTGCTGGCAAGCAAAATTGCTGCAGAGTTGACGACGGGCCTTCCACTTGTTCTAGGCACAACAAGGCACATGTGCATCCATGTGTCAGGCACAGCGTGAGCAAATCAGGGGCAAAGGAAGTAACAACTTTGAGCTTGCTCGCAAAAGTTGGGCTAGCCTCCCTCATCCGCCTGACCTTCATGCAGCTCCTTTTGACCTTCGCGGTTGCGGGCGAGACGCACGGCAGGGCCGGGAAATGCATGGCCAACTTGTTAGCGACATTGTCGCCAAGGTGAGATGCGCGGAAATCCGTAGCTGCAAAGTGAACAGTGAAATTTGGTTGTTTCTCATGGTGGCCAATAGATGTAATGGCCATGTTTAACCCAAACTGCAGCGACAAACATGCAGAATTGTACTGTTGGAAAATACCGTCGCGTGAAACATCTATCCGGTGTATTACTCGGATTCCTCGACTCTCGCTGCCTGTCCGTGCTGGCAACGCTCAAAAACATAGTTTCAACAAACCAAAGCGGAGGGGGCTTCGAAGTGATCAGCATTTGTTTCCACGGCAAGCCTGCAACTCTTGGAACTGGCTTCAAGTGCTGGAGCCACTCGCATGTGAAATCACCATCCTGGCCCAAACCTGTTCACGGACTATACTGCAACGAAAAGCAGTGATGAGCATGAGCAAACACCGCAGCAGGGATTGCACACAACTCATTGTTATTTGAGCGTGCTAGGTTGAAGCATCGCTTGTGCATCGCACGCATATGCAGGTGGCCTTGGTATGCTCAGGTCTCCTGCTCTTTACCATTCGAAGCATTGTCTAAGTGGTGGCCGTGATTGACCGGCGTTATAGTGTGAAATATTTCAAGCCATCAGAATGTTGAAAACACACATTCAGCAACATAACTTGTAGGCTTCATGTCAGAATCTCATGTCCATCTGATAGGTCGCATGTGCCTGGCTCCGTAGTCCGTCGAGCAATGCATGTTTGTGGCGGTTATCCGGTATGCATGGCATTGCCCAAGAGAGCTGCCGGGCAGGAATCCACAGGTATAGATCCAAGCTTCGTAATAGCCCTCCTTGAAGCTTGAATGCACAAAAGAGAAAGTGCTAAAGTAGGGCAGGGCTTCAACCGGAAGATCCAGCAATGAATGCCCCAGCGCGCCTTGAAAAGCATTGAATCTCATCCTGGCATGCGTCTGCACTTGTTTGAATGACCCTCATGCCCTAACTGCCTCCTTCAATCAATGCTTTGGGATATGTTGAGGGCTTGCCTTTGTTTACCCTGCTCTCTTCCGGCTCACTTCAAGCTTGACGGGTCTGCCGCCCCGAGTTCCTGCCCGGCGCAACCACCGAACGCGAAGCCAAGGCAACGTCCCCCGATTCTGTCTTTTCAGGGTACCCGTTGGATTGTTTTCAAGGAAAACAGAAATGAACCAGGCCTTTCGGTATTGCCCCTCGAGACAAAGTCAACAGAAACACCAAACCACTGCACGTACGCCCAAGCATCCTCAAAAAACTGCCGAACTACCCCAACCTTCCTGGCAACAAGTGCCGGCGGCACGTGCGGTGAGTGGCAGAGATGGCAGACGCTGCGACTCGCCTGCAATCGCGCGTGCCCAAAAGGAGCCATGTGACAAGGCCCAAGGACGTGGCAAAAACATGTCAGTGATGCCTCCAGTTTATTGGACATCAAGTTCCTCCCAAATTCACGGATGTTCTGACGGGCAAACATCGGGCACGAGTTCCAAAGGTCGGGACACGACGCCACGAGGATCCCAAGCGTGTCTCCTCTCCCAAGCCGCCTGTCCAAGGTGGGGAGCAGCACCCCAGGGAGAGCCGGCTTTCGCCGGCCTGCGCTGCAAGTCTTGGCGACCATAGACACACATGTTTCACGAAAACCGAGGAAACCGACTCTTCGTCAAGGGCGAATCCTGAAAACAAAAAACAATTCAAACATATTTTAAACTTAACCAACATGTGAAACCAACAACTTGAAACTCAAATGTGGCCATCCCTAAGAAGAACCCCTGGATATTGTAGCTGCATACATGGCATGTCACCTGGCCGTCCTTTCAGACCAGGGCCCGAAACCCAAGGAAACAGACTCACGGCATCCTATTTCAATGGTTCGAGGTTGCCCGGAAAAAATATTGTGCCAAAAAGACCTACTCAGTGCCTTAAATGGAAATGCACAAATACTGCGGATGCGATCCTGCACCCGTTGGTCGCTGGTTTATTCCAGTATTCATAGGGTTCCATCCATCCCACGTGCGAAGTGGATGTCGTCCATGGCCGCTCCGTCGCCTTGGTGGAGCCCGTCGCCGCGGTGCTCGCGCGGTCTTCCTTGAACCTCGGACACTCGCAGACCGAAGGGTTTTTGCCTCCAAGGCATGGTTGATTTCTATTACCACAAGCAAACCAAACCCGGTTGTTAAATGTCTGGGCTTTCCATGATTTCTACTTGAAAGAATCAACCAAAGGGAGATCCCCCATGGCTGTCAATATGGCATGGCATGAAGTAGTCTCCGTTGCCCTTCATCCCACTAGCAGAAGCAGCTGAGGTGCGCGTCAGGTTCATTTCAAAAACCGGAAGCACACGTGTCGCATCCTCTGGAAAGACTTACATAGGGCAAGGCGTGATCAAGCATGAATCCGCTTAAATGGGTGAAGGCAGACTGGCAGAACCTGTGGGATCTGTGGGCATTTGCCACTGGTTAAAACCAAGGAAGGTGCCTAACTATCTACTTTTATTGGCAAACGGGATCCATGAGAGTATGGCGCTGAGACAACAGCTCCCCTCCCGGAGAGGCATCGTTGCAAGTGAGTCTCGCATTCGATGACTCAACCCTTGCACACTCATAAGAAACATCGCTCTCCCGGGATCGCGAGAAAATAGCCAACTGGCCCACTGGCCCACCCAAAATAGCCCAAAACTAGAGTGGCTGATGTGTTGTTCTCAATCGTCCCCTGACAATTAAGAGGCCCAAGACAACCTCGTTTTGTCCCACTCTCTTTCTGGGACCACTTGCTGGTCAGTTGGGAACGACTGAGACCGTGCGAATGAACCGGTTTTGATTCCCCAAAGCGCCGCAAGTTGGATGGTTTATATGACTGGGTCAAAACCAATGGTGCCATTTTGGGATAGGTACACCACCCATTTCAGAACCTATTTTAGTGGGGATTGGGATGTTCACTAGGGGTACGATTTGGATTTTGACCCATGGCCATATGGGTCATTGGCCAACTCGGGAGCTCGGGGCCGGGCCCCGGGGGCCGGGAGCCGCATCTGGTGCCTTGCCTCGTCTGAGGCGCCTGGCAAAGCAGCGAGGGTTTTCTCGGAGGGTTCCTGGAGGTTGTACCAAGGGTTGCCGGTTGCCTTAGGTTTCTTTGGGGGGTTCCCTGAAGTTTAGGGGGTTTCTTTTGGGGGGTCTGTTGGGGTTCTTTCGGGGTTGGGGTTGCCCAAGGCTTCTCTGAACCTAAGTTCTTTTGGGTTCCTTTGAATTTCCTGTTCCTTGGTAATATAGGAGGTCCCGGGATGCCAAACAACTCAGGAGGTCTCTTGCAAAGGTGCAGCTTGCGGGCTGCCACAATACACATATTTGGCTTGGCTTAGTGCGGCGAAGCCAGAAGACACTTGGAAGGGCCGCTCCTGTCGAATATGTTGGCGGCGTGGCTGGCGGCGTGGCATGCCGACACTCTCATGTCCGGATGTGACATGTTCAAACCTGCACAGCTTCCATCTTAACTTGTCGTTGTCATAAAAGCTCCGTGAGATGTTCGAATGTTTGGATGTGATATGTTATGACCATTGCTCCTGTCCTTCTCAACAATAAAAGGTAATCTCGAAGACTTTCTTCCCAACACTTATTGGCAGATTTGCCGTTGCGCAGGAGACACGGACCAACATGCTGATGTATCCAGGTGCTCCGTGTCAAAATAAGGGAACCCCAAACAGGGTGGTTTTCCTTCTGGCTTCCCTCGAAAACCCAGCCCAACACCTCAAAAAACACCAGACCTGCACCACGTCACCGTCTCACTGTTTGGCCTGGCGGGGGCTCTCTGCCGCCGCTGCCGCCAAGTTCTCCTTGCCGCGCCTCGGCAAGTCACCGCTTCGGCCCCCGAAGCTTTGCGGTGCGAGGGTCCCAAGACGATGGTCTAACCTTGTGGTTTGGCCATCTCTTGGTTTAAGGCTGGAGGCAACCTTGCTTTCCCATCACCAGACATGCCAAACATACCAAACATACCAGACATAGGCCCCGAGAGGCTCTTGCTGGTCAAAAAGAACATGCAAACCAAAGGGGGCAAGGGCAAAACCTGGATCAATCTGGTTCTGGGCGGGCGCCTTGGCTCATGGCGCTAGGAAACCAAACATGCCTCAACCTACGATCCTCTTCGCAACCAGCTTGACCCATCTCCAATAGCACTGTGTCAGCTCCCGGAGCGCAGTGGTCAGCGGCTCTCATATTCAAAGAACGGGGCTCGTGGAATTGTTCTCTTGATGAGCATCAGCTCTGCATTCCTCATTTGACGACCGCCATGGAGGAATGTCTCCAACAAAGAAACCTTTTTTTAGCGAAGGCACGGTAAAGATGCCGTTCCGCTTCTCGGCTGCTGAAATTGGAGGCTCCGTCGTGCTTATTTTCCGTTGGAGACATTCCCATTTCGAACGAAACGATTCTTCCAAACTCCCTTTCAGGTTGCTCTTTTGCATCGGCTTTCCGGCATGCGCTACTCGCTCGGTTCCCTTCATTCTGTCTGCCTCGGCGACCAAGAAACGGCCAACCGGGATCTCTCAGGCCGCCGCTTCGGGCCCTTCGTCAGGGCCTCGTAGCTGGTTTGAGAATCGATCTCCGTGGGTTTTGCCCGGTTGCCGAAAAGGGATCATATTCTTGGAGCCAAGACATGGACGTAGGGACTAGGTGCCAAATTTCGGTAGTGCGTGGTTGGTTTGTGTTCACTTTCTTTTGGGGGTGTTTTCTGTTGCTCTCAATGAGAGGACGTTGTGTTGATTGGTGCGATTTTGTGGTGGTTTTGGGATGGAATTGGTTTAGGGGTTCGTTTAAGCCAGGATTAGAGCGCATTTAGGGCCAGTTTAGGGTCGGTGTGGGGCGAAGGGATTGGACTGGGGACTGCTTCACGGCAAGTTGTTTCGGGTGGGTTTGGGTTGGGCTTCGGATGGCTTTTCGTGGGTGGCTTTCGGGTTGGGTTGGCTTGAGGCCACGGAATGACACACGCAGCCGCAAAAGACACAAAAACCTTCGAAAGCCACCAGCCGCAAAGCTGCGAAGGTCGCAAGAACAGCGAGTTCACAGTGGTTCGCAAGAGAATGTGTCGCCGAAACGAGCTTTGCGATCGGCTGGGTTCAATTGATTTCCTTGCAAAAAACCGCCCAGCGCTAATCGCCAATGACTACAAAGACTCAAAAACATCATGACCCGACGACTTCTCATTTTTCAACATTCCGATACCATCCGAAAGGGGCGCCAGAACGCCCGTCACTTTGAACTCCTCACTACAGAAGCTCAAATGGGTATGGGTCAAAATAAGTCACCACCAGGGACCGCAGGTTTCAGTCCTTGGTTTCATCTACCTGCGTTCCATTTTTGGCCCAAACCCTGTACCCCCAGTACACATCCCAATCCCCACTAAAACAGGTTCTAAAATGGCTGGTGCACCTGCCCCAAAATGGGATCCCATTGCAGCCAAATGATGACCTCCGATTGCTTCAACCTGTCGCTTCCTCCGGAAATCAACTGGGTGCCTCCTGGCCGGAGTGCACCAACTTCTCACAGAGCGCCAGCAGCTGCGGCCTGCCGGGGTCTCAAGCCGACCAATTGACCAAAGTTGGGACCTGGAAACCCAGCGCTTTGCTTGCTGGCCAAGAGCCGATGATGGAATACCCAAAGGCAAAAGGGGAACGCTTAGATAGCCAAGTATGGTAGTGAAACAGCGGAGTCAAGCAAAAGCGAATATCAATTTCAGTGCTCTCCTTCATGGAAAATCGATGTTAATGGTTGGGGCCGTGCAAGGTGCTGCTGGCAATTGCAGGGGAATCGAAGCATGACTTCTGAGAAACATTGTGCTGATCATTGGCTGGAAGTGGAACTAAAACATCCAGCCCATAAAAGCATTCATGAAAATTAGAACGGGCTCAGGCACCGCAAGTCTTGTTTGTCACAGCCACGTCAATGTGTCTTTCGCTGATGTGTGGCATAGCTCTTCTTGCTTCGATTGCTTGGTAAATCATTGTGATCACTCTTCGGCTCAGCGAACAAGTCCATGCGTTGTGAGCCATAAATCAACCAGCAGCTTTATAGGCTGTGTCGAGTCACCTAGTCCGTGACGAAGCCCGTGATTGGGGTATCTGGGGGGCGCTTTTCCTCCGGCCTCTCGAAGTTATCGCTCTGGAAGCTCACCTTGCCTGGCTGGTACCTCCCAAAACAAAGCCCGGCCCCGGTCAAATGCCGGTCACATAGGCGATATTTCTGGCATGTGTTCCGTCCACTTTGCCCAGTTGAAGGTGTGCAAAGGAAGGGCTTGTGGAACGTGAGTACACCCATGGCATGTCACATGTCAAACTGTACTTGCAGCACCTTGGGTTTCACACTTGCAGTTAGCTTCGCGCTGATGGTATTGTGATGGACGGTGGATGCCCTGAATCCTGCAAGGGAACCGACCACATGCGACCAAACATGGTGACGAACCGCAATTTAAATTGGCAGGGCGTCCTTGTGAGCAACATGAATCACAAAGGATCAGCCAAGGCGTGTCAAGCAGCCTGCTCCTCTCAAGCGCCAAGGATCAAATCAGATCGACCGTACAGTTGCTTTACTCATGAACAACATTCAGGATTGGTCAGCACCCCAACCACTGGATACGATTCGCCGTTGGCAGCGTTGGCCCTCCACAAGTTAGTGCCACAGATTTGACTTGTGTGTCCTTCACAGGTACAATTGTCAAAACTCCGTGTGCGGGTCATGATTGTGGTCCTTCAAAAAGCAACTGAACAAGAAAGGAAACTTACCATCAACTCTGGCACAAATGACAAGCTCAAGTAGTAGTGTGCCCATGTGTGGGGCTACTGAATGCAGAGTCTAGCCCTGCGCCCAACTAAAAACCTTGTGACGCGACCGCTGTACCTTCATGATGGTTATGTGCATCCCCAAACATAAGGTCAAGGAAGTTGGTTCCAGTTCATTCTGTGATCGCGATGGATAGCTTTGACCAAGTGACTAAGTTGGATTACAAAACTGTTTTACATAATCCAACACACCATTCGCCGGTGCAAATACTGATTTGCCGGGCGGAGTACCACTGACTTGCTTCTGAATGTCTTCCAAACAGAACAAACTACGACGTAGCTGGAGCATTTTCTGCGCCCAATCCGCCGCAGCGCTTCCAAACGGTCAACATGGAGTTCCGCTCATGGCTGTGGCTGTCGAGCATCGCAGAAACGCCCTGCTTGCTGACAAACTGCACATGCATTATGTAGCTTTGCTTGCGGTGCAACTCAGGCAATTGCCAAGTCGCCTGCAGAAAAGGGATCGGGCAGGACGCCCTCAAATTAAGCGGGAAAAAATTGGCTGCGCGCGCAGCTCGCGACCTTCCAGCGTCATCTCACAGCCTGAGGAGGGCAAGTGGGATGCTCAATCAGCTTCCCGCACGATGCGAGCTTGTCTCAGCTTCATAGGAAACTCGCAAAGGGAAACTGTTTTGATTTGAAAGTGTCAACTCGTTATGAATCAGCCTTGGGGAATGCAAAGCAATCCAACATGCCTGGATAAGGGGCTAGCTGATGTGTTGCGTTTCGCTGAACCGATGCCCTTGCCAGCTCCAGCTCATCTGTCCATGGCCTCTGCAAATGGGTTGCTTTGCGGTATTCATTTCCAAGAGACGACCATTCCTATAGGAACTCACCAAACATACGGTCGTGTTCTCGGGTGATCTGTGGCCACGGGCCATCGCGAAGACGCCGGCAAAAATCACCTGGGGATGATGGGGCCGTTGTCAACATGGCCGCGTGGCTGTCCTATGGGGCCAACCACCCATGAGGTTGGTGCAATTTGGTTTAGCAAGGCTTCTCACGCGCCCCCCCATAGATCCTGCGTTTGTAACAGCACATATGGCCCAAGCGCTGCAAAGGGATGTATCGTTGAAGTTCTCTTTTGATGGTGCTATGTGTGAATGCATTCCAGCTTCTAACAAGCTGGCCTTCATTTGCTACTAAAACATCCACCCACATGAAGCAAAGTCCCGAACAACACAAGCATGCAAAACATTTAGGAAACCCAAAAAACCAGTCCAATGTGCAGCTTGAAAGGAAATTGGCCGACAAGCTGCGCCGCAAAGGAAGCCCAGGTAGACGGCAATGTTCATCCTCGCAGCCTAAGTGAATCAGAGGTTCCAAGCACCATGGTGCTTTCTCCTGTGCTTCCTTCTGGCCACACCCAGGACTCGTAAATTTTGCAAACCGTCCCCTTCCTTCTGGCAACTTTCCTTCCCCTGGGTGTTTTCTGGTCCCTTTGGCACATCTCTGTGAACCCAGGGGTCAATCGGTCAATCCCCACGTCTCAATGACACCAGCCGACGGGTCACGGAGCTTTGGCCGCCGGCCACCGCCCGCTTCTCCTGCGCATCCGCGGCCTGCGCATCCAGTGGCGCATCCCTTGGGTTTGTCACGGCCGTGAAACATAGGGAACCTCTGCGCCAAAGATCTGATCCGGAAAGTAGGCTCATACCCTGCTATAGCTGCATCAATTCTGCACCGATGACATTGTGCAGTATTGTCAATCATGATGGATTGATCTACAACAGGACTTGCCTTCCCAAAGTATCATGATGCACATCTGGCAATTGTGGTCTTTCTGTAGTACGTTTATGTCATTATGTAGGTGGATGCCCACATATGATCATATTCTGGCTCCTGGTGTAGATGTGTATATACTACAAAGTATTGTAGTGTACATATATGTTATACATATATAATGTGTTTTGCACACAGTTGTGCTAATTCGTATCGACTCATACATCTGACCCATCTATAAGCATAGGCCAACTGTGCTGTTTTAAAGACTAAACATCGACATGTATATGTAACATGCTGGGAGCTTTAAGGTCAAGGTCTTGCAGTATGTTCTTCAATCGCCTTTGCCGCACTATCATCACGTGGGGTGCACATCTGTGAACCCTGTCAGTGCTTCGTCAGTGGCTCACGTGAACGGCTCCTTGTGAATGTCCCAACCATACTGAATCGCTGTAATTACACATCTCTGCTGCAAATACGGTCCGTTTTGCCAATGGCCATGCCATTGTCAAACAACATCTGCGAGGAATGGCTGTGGCCTTGCTGTTTTGCATCCGAGACACAGCCCTTCGAGAAGGGCCTCGACCACGCCATGCCGAACTAACCACATTTCTCCGATGGGTTCAAATGGCTTGTTAAAACCAGCTGAATCACCTCCCAAGCGGTTGCTTCCCGTGTACCAAAGAGCCCCTCACTTGGCGCCTGTATCGCTACCACCTGGAGCCAGCTGCCGCCAAAGGCTGCAGTCAGTACCTGGCACATCCGGGATCCAGGTCGAATGTGAGCTTGAACAAAGTTGGCCAACATCCAAATTTCAACGGTTGTCCCCGACATTTCCCACGGAGCTTGGTCAAACTTGTTGCAAGGGGGGTGGCGTCACCTTGGATCTGCCCCACTCAGGAAATTTTACCCTGGGGTGCGGCACACGTTAAAACGTGGCAGCCTCGCAAATGGCAGCCAAATGGCCAGCAGCTCCGCTTCGTTAAACCACGGCTCCTGAGCTTCAGATGTCAACTCGGAAAGGGACACCTTGGACACAGCCACGGCAAGCTCGGGGTTTGAAGGCAGCCCCACTTCAGCAGGGGGTCTGGAGACCTCCGAGGTTCTGGGGAAGTTCCAGGTTAGGTCGCATGGGCTTACTTCTGCAGCTGGTTCCTCTGAAAGACAAGAAGAACGCTAGCGCTGGAAAGTATGAGACCCGGCTGGACTACCGGGTTAGCTGATGCAGTGACTCTGCCTTGATCCCAGCAAAGCGTTCGACACAACAACGCCTCAGTTTGGGTTAAGGACGTTGACCATCCCAGACCCCAGCTGGCAGCAATTGTGTTTCGGGTTTTTCTGAGAATTTCCACGGGTCACTTGGCAAGTCCTCAATCCAGATTCGGTCTTAGCCAATGGGCTTCAGACCATGGCCGCGGCGTGGTTCTTGGATTCCAGGTTCTTCTGTTCATTCGAAGGGAGCCCACGAGTGTTTACTGTGAGACCCCCTCAAATCCTCAAAACCCCCCATGAGATCAACAAAACTGCCTGGAACAGGCCACAATGACATAGCTGTCAGCTAGCATGGCTCTCCCCAAAAAACAGAGCGGTCCTTGCTCAAAGCGTGCATGATCAGCACGATCCACGCAGGAAGACGTAGACAGGCAACCTCAATCGCAAACGCTATTAAAGGTTCGGTTGCCCACTCCAAAACACGCAACAACAAAGCCAAACCTTCTGGGACTGACCACAGAGCAAATTGATTTGGACACCAAAAACAGAAAGGAGAGCTTCGGGCAAGAATTGCTGCCCGCGTGGAGTGTCTGGTAATGGAGGTGTCGGTGTGCGGAATTGGCACAAAAAAACATGCAGTGTTGAACGAACATCCCGTTACTGTCGCTGAAGGCTGCTTGCCCTAAAATCATGTCGGCGCTGGCTGCCCGGGGGCAGGATAGGCGGATGCAAGAAATCCATTCTCCGCAAATCATCGGTTCGCACCAAAGCACCTTTCGGGGGTGACATGGGATGACCATTCTGAGACCAGGCCTCCAAATAGCGGGATGGAACGAAAAGCTCACGGAGCATGAAACCGAGTGAGACAGCATGAGATGAGTGGAAGTTGGGATGGACCCCGAGCGCTTCCGCTGGGAGCCACCTCAATTCAGAATCTCACCTTGACGTCTGCCTGGATTTCCATCCACCTGGACCCTCAAAATTCCTATCAAACGGCAATAGCCCACTTTTATGGGTTTGTTGTTAATTTCCAGGCACTCACATCCGGTCACTGTCAGTAACAAACCAAGGTGGACGTCTCTCTGGAGGTCGCGTTCCTGGGCACCGCGCCACCCAATTCAGGGCGAGGTGCCGCTTCAACCGCCTGGCGCCGCCAACTCGTAGGTCCTAGGTGTCATGCTCGTGTCCTAGCGAGAAACGACAAGCACAACCTCCTGAGTTTGATGCATACATGCAAGTTGAAGGGCGCCAAGCAAACTGCCCGGTTGTTCATAGCACTGGGCAAGGACGTTTCATGAGATAAACATGAGCAACATGAGGAAGGGCCAATATGTAGCGTGATAGCGAGTTCAGGAGCTTTGAACATGCCGCGGGGTCTGTCGGTGTCACACCATCCTTACGTGGAGGCCTCAACAATCCATCTTCAACATGTGTGTCTTCACTCACAAGAGAATCCCAAAATCATCCAGCAAACTTTCAAACATGCACACACACACACAAGCGGTCAACTGTGCATGCATTGTGCATCTGATGCGATAATGCACTGTGAAGGGGGTAGCTGGTGCCTATCTCAGCATCGCGAACCCGCAAACCCGGCAGCGACTGTGCGTGTGGCACAATTACACGGGCATCAAGCAAACGCCTAGACTTCCTGTCTCCAATCTTGCTGTGCCAAGCTCAAAATCTCACGCCTGGCTTCCTTGCGGAAGCCAACCACCGAAACCAAATGGGTGTGGGTCAAAATTAAACCACCAGGGGACCACAGGTTTTAGTCCATGTTTACAGTTACCAGGGCAACCCATTTAGGGTACCTATTTTTGACCCACAGCCAAATCCATGGCAAGGCCGGCGGCCATTTTTGCCGCCATTTTCGGCACCTGGGGTTGGGCAGGCCGAAGAAGAGCACCCGACCCACCTGGCCACGTTGGGAGTCCCAGAGTGCTGAACCAATTTGGGTCTCATGAGGAACCATGAAAGGCCTGGTAAAACCAAAAGCTAGGAACTAAAGTCGAGAAAATGGACAGTTGAGCCGAGGAAATAGTCTTAAAGGTCTATGTTTGTTGCACAGATCTATGTTGTATTCTATTGTACGATCCGTTCGTTCAATCGGGAACATCGCGTTTTGTCAACCAAGGGCAAGCACTCATCAGCTGTGACGAGGTGGGCCTTTGTTGCTACATCTCTGGCGAACCCTTGCTGAAATCAGGAGGCGCCCGGCGCCTAGGAAGTGTGACTTTAGATACAAGTGATGCTCATTGCCATAAGAATTTTAGTCTCAGGATTACGTCATTCGACCGTGGGCTACACCATTCTAATTTTCACCTTGGCCCGCCTTAGGCCTCGGTGTTATGCTAGTGGTGGCGACCTGTTTAGGTTACGGGCAGTAGTGATGATGAGGTTCGTCTACAGACTACATCATTAGCCTACACAACACTCCCTAATCTTGCTTTTTTGCATGTATGTATGCAATCCGGAATCCTTATGGCTGTGCGTGCTTTTTGATGCTGGGGCTGCCGATCATCTTTGCTTTGCGGGTATTATACGATTTGATTGTTACGTCAGACACCGTCCACATTGGTTCCGCATCACCAGCATGTTCTACATGCTTCATGCTTCAGTCCTTGAAAAACAACGATTTTGTTTCCTGTGATGGTGTTTGGCACTACACGGGGAGGTGGCACTGGCCTCTTAAATTTGTAGTTGTCAACCCATTGAGTTCCACCCCCTCCCCGGCACTGCACAGAAACGGTCGAAACTGGAAGCACGCCCCTCCGTAGCCATTAGGATCCCCGAATCCAGGTCTGACAGGTGCCAACCTACAGGCTGAAGGGGTTCGTTCAAACCAACTTTCTGCAGGCCCTGAAAAACAACTCATCCTATATCGGATCCTGAAACGAGCCGGTCATTGCTCGGAATCTCGAGCAAAAGCCCAAGCGTTTCCGGCGGAAACGAAGAAAGGGCTTTAAAGGGAGCCAACATCTCAGGTGCCCAGCCGCGCATCGCCATTGAAACTGGGAGCCACGTAGCACTGGAGCCAGCGAAGCGGTCTTGAAACACCTGGGTTGCCCACAAAGTCACCGAAGAGTTTGGCCAGAACGATCTCCTGGCAACTTACAGCGTGGTGTTTTCCCCTTCCTTTTGCTGGGGCATGCAATGGCACAACGGCTGCTGCCTTGGGAGTGCTTGCCCACCAGCCAAGTGTTTTGCATCAGGGGCAAAACTGTCCCATTGTGAATGATGGGTGCTTGGCGCTTGATTATTTCATTCAATTGGTACAACGTGTTATTCTGTTTCTCTCAGCATGCAATGGTTTTTGGGTGATTGATCGAAAACACAACACCCCCTTTCAGTAGCATTAGTGTGAAACCTGTGGTAGTGGCCACAATTGATGGACATGTACTTCATTCACCGCAGTGATCAAGTGAGTGGATGCAAAGGTACGGCTGAAACTTCCAGCATGCACACTGTTAACCGCAGGAAGCCTTTGCCGTTCGCGAGGCGACTCAGCTGCTAAGGGGTTGGCTCATGGTTCATGTCCCTCCCAGGAATGAAGAAGGTCCTTGTGAAAGCTCGTGCCACTGAAACGGGAACCTTCATTGAAGTTGTATTCTGCCTCTCTCTCTCTCTCTCTCTGCGTGTGTGTTTTTGTCGTGTGTCTGTGTGTGTGTGTGTGTCTGTGTGTGTGTGTGTGTCTGTGTCTCTGTATCTGTGTGTGTGTGTGTGTGTCTGTCTGCGTGTGTCTCTGTCTTGGTTTTGTTTTGTGTGTGCTGGTGTCTGTGCAAGTCCGCTTTCGCCTATGTCTTGGCAATGTGCGTTTTGGGTGAATACACTTTGCCGTCAAGCGTCGGATTGGACGATCACCCTGGTTTGTGATTGGTTTTGTTGATGATTGTGACGGTTTTGGACTGCTTCAGCTATGTCGGGCTGGGTATTTCCAGGCATCTAAAGGGTTTGTTGAGGGCTGGTGGATTCAACAAGCCGAGACGCCACGGACAAAACAGCTCAGAGGCCAACAGCCAAAAGGAGGCCACAAGCCAAACGCGGAAAGCAGAAGAAGCACAAAATCATGTGTCCCTAATCTTTTCCCCATGGATATTAAGTCCTGGTTAAAGGTTGATGACCATCCATAAAGCCTCCATCACTGGGTATTGCACATCATCCCAGAAAAGAGCATGTCCTGCCCAAGATTGAACTTGCCATGCGCAAGGACGTTGGCAAGCGGGGTCAGCGAGATGTTCAACCTCGAGTGCAAGCCCAACTCAGCCATGATGAATCGGGAATTGAATTGGACAAGTTGGGCAGAACAATACAGTATGATCCGAAACAGGAAATGGCAACACATGGTGGTTGTAGGCCATAAGCTTTGTTTCAGCAACTGCTGCACACGAAGGGCATATCATGCTCCTCGCAGCAACAAGGAGAAGAACATGAAGACACAATCCAGGATTAGTTGCATCCACCTGCATGCGAGTTTCTCACACACTGCGTAGATGCAAAGACACATCCATACACAAACTTGCCGACAAACAACGGGACTAGCCGCACGCTCCTTCAACCATTGGATGCACCACAATACTTCGCCGGGCAAGAAAGAAGGGAACCCTATGCAATCCTCACCGCTTACAGGGGAACCTTCACTGTAGGGCCATGGTGTTCTCTCGCAAGGTTGCCATGGGTCGTCGCAAGATCCCAACTGAGGCAGAATCAGCTTGCTCCTGCGTGTTTTGGATGAAAGTAGAGGGCATCTGTTGAATCAGCAAAATCGAGATCTGCGGTCACAACCCAAGCTCGATTCCCAGCAATCCAAATCACCAAGCAAGGTAAGCAACTGCCCCATCTAGAACACCAACGTGTTTGCCCAAATTACAGAGCCCCCCTTTTCACGCACACGACTTGGCCACATCCAGGATAGGTACGCTTTTCCAGAGGCATGTCCGGGAGAGCGGCGCGACAACAAAGATCTGGCACAGGAAGGCGAGCCGAATCACGAGCTCCTGCGGAAAGCGGCCCTCTCGGGGAAACGGGTCCCAATTCTAGGGGTTGATTCCTCACTACTTTCAATCATTGTTTGTTCTCAAAAACTGACACTATTTTGCCTCTAAGAAGAATCCCGGTCCCTGAAAAGAATGGGGAAGTTATCCAAAGAAAAATGCGAACGCTTGATGTTAGCTTCCCTTTCAAAAAGATTAGCAAATGCTATCTCGGTATTCCCAATTAAAGACTCAGCTTTGTGTGGTTCATCAAACTAGTCGTCCTCCTGAGGATGGCAGGTCATGTTCATGGTGCCCCAAACAACGAATCATCTACAGTAGTGGTTGCAACAAGCGTCCATCTCAAAAAAGGTTGACGTATGCATATGTTCATCAAAGCAAACGAGGGCAGCTTGACCCTGGCATACGCGGGCAAACTCAACTTGAAGAGGCGGCCCTTTAAAGAACCCAATGATCAAAACGGAACTCTAATCGGGAGAAGCTCCCCCCTAATGACAAACTCTGGCTTTGTTGAAAAAAGAATCTGGCCGATCAGGGCCGGGCTCCGAGACAAAGTATGTTTTCTGTTTGCTTCTGGAAAACGGGTTGTATACGGGAAGGCTCGAAGAAAACCCTGCTGAAAAGGCGGGCGGGACCTGTGTTCTGAGCATGCTGACATTCACGTAACAGAGATACAGATCCCCACGCGCCAATATACCCACCTCCCATTGAGTCCAGAATGGCTTCTACCCCTTCGCAACACAACATGGTTGTCTTCCAAATGAACATAGGGAAAAGAAGGCGCAACCCGAGTCATCGATGGTGAACTGCCGTGTCGGGGCGCCCACATTGTGGCTCAACACTACAATTCAAACTGTTTTAAGTTGTGGATGTCAAACCTAGGGATGCCTCCAGCTACTTGGCTTGTTTTACTGAGGCCCAATCGGGTCCCTTCTGATACCTCAGGGAGCCCTCCGGTCAGCGGACGGGGTATCAAGCACCCCGGCCGGTTGTTGCAAAGCTGTCTGCAAGCCAACTCATTGCAACCAGGAGCAGGGAAACACACACACGCACACTCATCACATGGAAGCATTTCCGCCAGCAACAGCTCATGGCCCATTTGTACTGCACCGTTGAGCAACCTACAGTGGTCGACTCATGACTTGCTGAAAAACTGGAAACAACTCGACTCGAAGTGAAAGCATCGCCGGCTTCGCCCATCGCCAAAGGGAAACCCAGCCGTTGGCACCAACCCCCACAGGACCGCGGGATCCAGCCCGGGGTTGCATCAACAGCATCCGCGAACCATCCCTAAAACATGCTTCGGATCAACACAGGCTCAACCGATCAGACACCCAAAGGCATCCAGCCCACTTCCGACGGTCCGATCCAAAGCAAAAATGACAGGCAGCAAGACTGCTGAGCTACTGGCACTATCAGCTGCCGCACCTCTAACCGGTGTCTGCTCGCGTCACGCTGCTGCAATTGATTTTTGCTTTTCGTGTTTAACCCCTCCCCCAGCTGCCGCGCCACAGCCCCCTCCGGCCCCCAAGCAAAAACAACATCCCGCATTCAACTTATTATATGTTTATGTGCAATCAGGTGCTGAACCCTGCCATGCTCAAATGTCAGCTGCTAGCCACAGACTCTGCCATGGTCCGGTGACACACGTGATGCATGAACTGGGTCTGGAGTCTCCGTCCTTCTCCGACCACCTCCATGGGTAACACACGCGGAAGTCTGCACCCTCCTCAAGCGAGTGTGGCAACAAACCGCATGTCAAGCCCTCTAAACACGCGAGCAAAACAAACAAAGGTATCAAACAAATCCAACATATGGATCCAGATGCAATGAAACGAACAAACGAACAAACCAAAAAAACAACAAACACACAATCAATCAATCAATCAATCAATCAATCAATCAATCAATCAATCAACCAACCAACCAATCAACCAAATCAAATCAAATCAAACCAAATCAAACCAAATCAAATCAGATCAATCGAATCCATATCAAATTAAATCAAATCAAAACAAATCCATCAATCAATCAATCAATCAATCAATCAATCAATCAAGCAATCAAGCAATCAATCAACCAATCAATCAAATCGAATCGAATCGAATCGAATCGAATCAAATCAGTCAATCAATCAATCAATCAATCAATCAACCAATCAATCAATCAACCAAGCAATCAAATCAAATCAACTCAAATTAAATCAATCAAATCCAAATCAATCCAAATCAAATCAAATCAAAATCAAGTCAAGTCAAGTCAAGTCAAGTCAAGTCAAGTAATCAATCAATCAATCAATCAATCAATCAATCAATCAATCAATCAATCAATCAATCAATCAATCAATCCATCAATCAAATCAATCAATCAATCAACCAATGAATCAATCAATGAATCAACCAACCAACCAATCAACCAAATAATCAAATCAAGTCAAATCAAATCCAAATCAAATCAAACCAATCAATCAATCAATCAATCAACCAATCAATCAACCAAGCAAGCAAGCAAGCAAGAAAGCAATCAGTCAGTCAGTCAGTCAGTCAGTCAATCAGTCAGTCAATCAATCAATCAATCAATCAACCAACCAATCAACCAAATCAAACCAAATCAAATCAGATCAATCGAATCCACGTCAAATCAAATCAAATCAAATAAACAATCCATCAATCAATCAATCAATCAATCAATCAATCAATCAATCAATCAATGAATCAATCAAACAGACAAACAGACAAACAGACAAACAGACAAACAGACAAACAGACAAACAGACAAACAGACAGACAAACAAACAGACAAACAGACACACAAACAGACGAACAGACAAACAGACAAACAGACAGACAGACATGGAATGGGAAAGGGTGTGATTGGACAGGCAGGACAGGATAAACAAGCAACACAGTAAACAAGCACACACACAACACAACAAATTAACATCTCACAGCATACCCAGAACCACAAGCAAAACAAAGGAAGAACTCTCTAGATAGCTAGATGAACAAAAGAAGGAAAGTTCGAGCTCCTCCCTCTCTACCTTGTTGTTTCAATCTTCTCGGCCAACCAGACATGGGGGCAGGAGAGTAAAGAAGATTTAGTTTAACATGTGTCTTTTCTCCTGGTCCCGAGGGTTGGGCTTGGGGACCGCTTCATCCAGGATATTTCGAAGTGCTGAGTGGATCAAGGATTGCATGTCTCTAGAAGAGGACGCCTGCTGGCGGGTCGGATTGTTCTCCTGTAAAAAGTATGGGCAAAGGACTGCCTTGCATGTCACTGCTGGGGCGTTCGTAACAGAAGCTTGGGCTTGCGGATGTGTTGCATGGGCTGGGCAAGAAACCCTGATTGATAGCTATCCCCACCTACAAGAGAAACCCTCAAGTTTCTCTGGTTACAGTAAGTACCTTCGCCCTTCAGGACAAGATAAACCAGGACAACCCAGGACAACGCTTTCACGCCAAATCGTCCAACGCTCGGCTTCGCACGTCGGAGGTGGTCAACGGCAGCTCTGTCCTGGGCCTGCCATGCGATACGTGCACAATGAGAAAGATCCTGTGTATTTCAACCGTTTCACCAGTGCAAAAAGGTAGAATCATGACTTCACCTCGAGCTACACCCACTTTAAGTGGTTGACTTTGCCAAAAGGATCCAGAGGTGTGACCGAGACCATCCAAAGCGAAACCATGCCAGCAGAGCGTCCCCGCCACCATGCTGGCCATTGATGCGCTCGGAGTCATCCTTGCAGGGTGTCCAATGCTTGCCAAGATACCTACTTCGTAACCATGAACCAGCATACCTGGAATTTTGCACCACACGGTCTAGCCATATTCCGATGCCACAACACCAAATAAGACTTTGAGATCGGCTAACTGAACCGCAGCCGATGGGATGGCAATCATCCAATGGCGTTTTTTGGGGATGAATGTTGTGAACGACTGTTGGCCAAAGTATCCTGTTCAGTGAAAGTGGCCGCATCGATGTGAATCCTCAAACATCCCCAAATAAGCCAAGTGATCCAACCGAAGATCGCCTGATCAAGCGGAAGCCAAACGAAGCTACCTCGAGGCTTTCCATGGTGCCACTTTGGATCCACTAGCATTATGACTATCCGGTGATAGCTGCCTGGCGGTTGGCGGCTGCAAGGTTCAACCATTGTGCTCTTGAACGAACACGACGGAAGGAAGCTCGCTGAATATCTGCCCCACGTGATGCCCAAGAGAGAACTGAGTGGACCTCTGTTGAAACTAAAGCGCAAAGTATGGCAAAATCTGACTCTTCTGGGGATGGCCGGGTGATAGATGCCTTACGTGCTTGCTTTGGACCCTCGTAACCGAAGGGCTGATAACTGCTCCTAGCTATTACCTGAAAAATGCTATGCTTGAGGAACCAACTGATGGTCCAAGCCTTGACGCTGCAGGATGGTAGCTGCCCCAGTAACTATGAACCGCACAAGGACGCCTAACATGATTCGAGTTCTCTGTTGACAATCAACATCGCAAACGTGCTGCTTTGCCTTCCTTAACGTGCTTCAGTTGCTGCTTTCATGTCCAAAGTCAATGCCCTGCTCGCCCAACTGAGAACAGGACTGGTGATGTCGCCGGTACGCTGGATCCAATCCTCCGCGGTAGTGGTTCACAAAGAAGATCAGGGCCGGCAGAACCTGGGCTGAGCTGAATGATAAGCCTCTGAGAGGGCGGGGGAAGCTTGAGGTGAACCTCTTGCCCAAGAAGCTTGCAGCTGTGATGTCAAGCAAAAATGCAGACCTGGTTTTCAAAGCCTCCCAAGAATCAGGCCAATCCTTCAGAGAACACCGAAAAAGCACGGACCAAAAGGTTGGTTGAGCAGATGCTCCCACGAACCCTCTCAGCCGTGGAGAAGACAAGGGCCTTGCGCTGTGTTTGTCAACGGAGCCCACTACGTTTGGATAGCTCGCTGATGTGTTCAGCCGCGTTGTTGGCTTTATGCCTCTCAACACGAGCAAACCGATGTGTGAATCTGTCTTGTTCTGCACATATCACTAACACTCCGGCGATTCAGGAGTAGCTCATGATCGTGGTGGCAATGTTATTGGGTTTGTGATGAACAACAACCTGCAAACAAGTGTAGCATGCAATACAAGCAACAAAACGGAACAATGATAGCAAAACAAGGACTCTATGGGAAGGAGGACGCTGCGCCTGAAATACTCCTCTTGACATTCAAAATGTAGCTACGGTGGGTCAACAGGATCACAGCACGCAAGTGGCCTCGCACGTGCTTTTTGGACAGCATTCACCAGCGTTCTTGAACTGCATCCGCCACCGGCAGACTGTTGGCATTCCTTCTACGCTGAGCACACTTAGAACTGCACCCATCATGTCAAAACGTTTGTACTTCCATGACGCTGAAGCCGTTTTGAGCATCCACTGTTTACAGGGCAAAATGAGCACTGCCAAAAATAGGCAAGACCAGTCCGAGCGTTTCGGCCGCATGAGCGCTGTCTGAATGCATCCATCATGAGCAAGATGATTCGTTCCCATGACACTGATGGCATTTTGAACTGCATGCATTCACCATGGCAAAATGTTGCGCTCCAGTCATGCAGCGCGTGCTTTGAACTGTTCCCTCCCACGCGCAAAAGGCTAGGGTTCTCGTGGAGTACACTCATGCAGTGGCTGACACCACTGCACCCGCGACAGCTTGCACACCAGTTGACTCTGAGAAGTGTGATGGGCCAACTAGCTGTTTTTGAAGCAACATACTAATTCGATGTGCAACCTCCAAATCCGCGCCTATGCTCAGTATGTCCGTGTGATCGCTGACAAAGCATAGGCGATTGTTGCGTTCAGTCCTGCAAACTGAGCCTAACACCAGGTTTTTCGTGTGCAGGCTGTTTGCGTTGTTTCTTCATTGTCCTGACATGCAGCACGCCATCAGCCGATTCAGCATCTACGCTAACCTCCTTGCATCATTTCTCAGTGAGAGAGAACGGGGCCCCGACTGCCACGGCAATGCCGCTGCTGTAGTACCATATGACCTGGGACTGAGCTTTGGCCCCAGGTCGAGAAACGTCGAGCAATCAACTACTTTCAGAAATACAACAAGGTCGGATACCTGGAGGCTCGATGAATCTGTCGATATGTCTGTGTTTGTCTGTCGGGCTGATTGCTTGCTTGATTGATCTTTTGCTTCCTTGGTTGCATGTTTGCATGTGTGCTTGCTTGCTTGCTTGCTTGCTTGCTTGCTTGCTTGCTTGCTTGCTTGCTTGCTTGCTTGCTTGCTTGCTTGCTTGCTTGATTTTTTCTGTATTGGTGTGCGTTTGGGTGTGTGTGTGTGTGCGTGCGCGTGCTTGTGTGTTTGCGTGCCTGTGCACTTGTGCGCTTGTGTGATTGCTTGCGTTCGTGCATGCGTGCTTGCTGACTGACTGGCTGGCAGGCAGGCAGGCTTGCTGGCTTGCTACTTGTTTGTTTGCTTGCTTGTTTGTTTGCTTGTTGGTTTCCTTGTGGGTGTGTCTGCTTGTTTGTTTGATTGACTGAACGTTGGATGGATGGATGCCTGGATGGACTGACTGCCTGAGTGACCGATCGATCGATCCATCGACTCATTGATGCGTTCATTGTTTGCTTGATTGATTGAAAGATTGGTTCAGTGATGGATTGAGTGGTTCAATGGTTGACTGACTGAATGACTGACTGATTGACTGTGTATGTCCTTGGCTGCTTGATTGATTGGCCCATCGTTCGTTCACTCATTCATTCATTCATTCATTCATTCATTCATTCATTCATTTGTTCATGCATTCATTCCTTCCTTCATTCCTTCATTCCTTCATTATTTCATTCCTTCATTCCTTCATTCCTTCATTCCTTCATTCCTTCATTCCTTCATTCCTTTATTTCTTCATTCCTTCATTATTTCATTCCTTCATTCATTCACTTTAATTTATTCAGTCATGCATTCACTCACCCATGTCACGCATTCATTCAGTAACTTGTTCAGCACCTCATTTCATTCATTAATTCATTCATTCATTCATTCATTCATTCGTTCGTTCGTTCATTCCTTCATTCATGTCATGTCATGTCATGTCATGTCATGTCATGTCATGTCATGTCATTAATTCATTCATTCATTCGATTAATTGATTCATTGTTTCATTGGTTCGATGAGTCCTTCATTCTTTCATTCCTTCATTGATTCATTGATTCATTGACTCATTGATTCATTGATTCATTGATTCATTGATTCATTGACTCATTGATTCATTGATTCATTGATTCATTGATTCATTGATTCATTGATTCATTGATTCATTGATTCATTCATTCATTCATTCATTCATTCATTCATTCATTCATTCATTCAGTCAGTCAGTCAGTCAGTCAGTCAGTCAGCTATTCATTCATTCACATTCAGTCAAGCGTGCGTGCATGTATGCTTGCGTTTATTGGTTCATTTCACGCATTGATGCATTGATGCATTGACGCATTCATTCATTCATTCATTCATTCATTCATTCATTCATTCATTCATTCATTCATTCATTCATTAATTCATTCCGCTTTTTGGGAGGGTACCCCATACCCCATTAAAAAACAACCCTGCTTGCCCAAGATCCCTGCGCTGCCACTGGGGCAGTCCGGATGGAACCCAGCCACGCGGGCCGCCACCTCAGCCCGGAGGAGCCGGACCGAAGGTGCGACTTTTCGATTGAAAGCGGGTTTTTGGAGGGTACCCAACAAGGGTTGCAATCCTGGAGGGCTTGCCAATAGTTGCAAAGGGCTGCTTGAAAAGGGGGTTTAGAAAAAAAAAGGGAGACCACAACTTGTTGGTTCCCAACTTTTCCGCATCTCTTCCTCTTCCCAGCCCCATGGAGTTGGACAAACGAACAAGCGGGGATGGATACGGAGGGAGCGGGGATGCGGGGGGATTCCCTTGGCGCCATTCCCATATCAAACTTAATCAAGGTGCATTTAGGGGGAATCCTCCCGTATCCCTGGTTACCCCTGTATCCCTGCTAGTTGGTTTCCCTGACAAGCAGCCTGCTACATTTGTAAAGGGCACATGGAGAAAGCCGCACAGAATTGAAACCTACAAGTAAACAAGCAGCTTGCTTACAATTGAAATGGCGTGGCGAGAAGGGGCAAACGAAGACTTGGAGACTAACACGTTCACCAGCAAAACAATGGTCAGTGTCCGTTCGGTGTCGCCAAACCAGCCCTGAATCTCTTTCCTCCTAGTTGGCTCAGCTTGACAGAAAAAATGGACCAACAAAGTCTGGAACATTCATGAAACATACCAAGCATTTCGCTGTCGGCAAATCAATGGCATGATTGCACTTCCTGCAAGCCGTGTCAAGAGCGAGGTCACAAGTGACCAGCCTAATTCAAGGGATGGTGGATGCCTGGTGGATACAGCGATGCCCATCCTTTTGCAAGACCTGTGAATTTTCAACATGGACCCAAGCAGTACTTCCCCAACAGGATTGCAAATATTGGCAAGCCCTTTGCAAGCAGGCCCACGGGCGAGCTGAAAATGGCTCAAGCATCTACGACTCAGATCAACACTCGTGCCGACATTCTTACGCTGTTCAAGCTAAGGTCGCTTGCTAGCGGGGGTCAAGGCTTCTAGTGCCCTCGGGGCACGAAGCCCGCTAATTCCCTCAGCCCTTGCATCCTACGATGCCAAAAGGTTTTGTCGCTCGATTCACAGCCCGACATCCTGGTGATTCACACTTGGATTGGAGCTAGAAGAGTTCTCACCATTCTCATGGAGAAACACTCATATTTGATGCTTGATGGTGGCTCCACAGCCACAATGGAACTGCCCATGCTGCCCTGCAAGGGCTGATGCTAGCTTGGCAGTGGCGGAGGTCTGTGGCCGGATCTCAAATCTCAACGCACTTCGGCATTCCAACTGAATTCGCTCGCGTAGCTTCTGAATGCCCTCCACTTGCCTAAGCCGCAGGAAAACATAAAACAAACATATTAAGCAAATGGCAGATGCGACATTTCTAGCCTTGGAAAGGCCCGTGGCGTCCTGTGACCTGAGATCCACTCTGCTACCCCAGGATCCTCGCTAACGCTGGAGATGGCGCTGAAAATTGTCACCGGACGGTTCACTGGCCCATTGGCCATGGCCTTTCAGTGTGGTCGGCTCTAGGGTGACCGCCAAATTGTCTCGAAATTGAGTGCTTCCAGCTCCAATAGTGCCAGATGTTTGTTGGCATTCAGCTATGATTCCGCTCGGGGCTGCTAGTCAGCCGATTACGAGATCCTAGGCTCGCTGACTGTTGGCGAGCACTTCTGCGCAGCCAGGTCCTAAAGAGCCTCACAAAAAGGCTGCCAAGAAACACAGATGCTGGTCACTTGGCAAAGTAAGGATGCTGTCACAGCAGCGTTTGTAGTGCAGTTCTTGTCAAGATCTCTTGTGGTGCGGAGAAAACAAAAAAGGTCTTCTGCAGCTTCCGATGAACGCCAGAAACCGTGCTTTGTGATACCCAGGTGATTCCATGATGCAGTGTGCCAAAAAACAACAGTGCAAATGTCAATCCACGTGCATACATATTCAGCAGCTTTGTTTGGGATAGGAAGGGCTGATTGTGCGAATAGTGACCATCCAGTGGCATTCCAATCGTAGATGTATGCAAGCAACAGTCTATGTATGTGTATACCTATACATATGCGTGTCTATACGTGTCTACCTATGTAATGTATACATGTACTGTAGATATATATATATATATATTTGCATAGCCGTCCACGAAAATGTAAACATAGGTATGGAAACAAACGGCATCATGGAGTCTTACCACTGACTAAACATTCCCTTCATCCGTCTTGCCAACGACCTGCGCAAGGAAAACATCATCTCACTTGGGCACTCGACAAGAGACAGTCCACAACACCTTTGCGGCCTCCCAGGTAGGAAGCGATGCGAAGGGATCGATCCCTTCCTGCCACAAACACAGCACCCGTAAAAAGGTGGATAGGTGACAGCAAAATAAATTTCCTAAAAAACCTGAGGGTAAGTGGGATCTCAACAACGTGATCTACAGCTGGAGCAGGCGTGTCGTGCGGAACATGGGGGTGGTGCGATGGTTTAAACATTCCAGCAAGCAAAAGCTCGCCGGATGCTAGAGCTACATCGCAAACCAGCCCTCCCTCCACCAAACATGGAATAACCCGCCCCTTCCGTTCTGAGCATGAAGGGTTTCTCAAGATCAACTTGGAAAAACGGAGCCAAGGTATACCCAACTTTGCATCGCACGTGCTTCGTTGCTTCTGGATGAATCCAGGGCTGCAACTTTGAAAGGCTTTCAGAAAGGGGGCGGAAGGGTTGTTGTGAGGAACCTCAATTGTTGAAATAATCCTGATGTAAGCTTGCTGCTATCTTCAAGATGTTGCAAATGAATCGAATGCGAAACTTCACAGAAGTATAAGATATTACCTCACCTGACCCATGAGCACAGGAAGGGTCTGGCGCTGTATCTGCCAGTCGCATGCCTCCCTCTGCTACATGCAAGGCAATCAGTTCTTGTTGTGTCTCGAGCTTTAAGCATATCACGTTTGGGACAGCTCTCTGACTCTGAGCGGCTTTAGCAAGCTGCTGGAAAACCATGGCTTGATTTATCAGAGTCCGGGAACCAGCCAAACACATTCCTCTTCTGCACGGCTTCCGCAACTGTTGTTGACCGTTGCTTTTTTCTGGACATGAGCTGGCTCATCAACGGAACAAAAGAAGTTGAGAAATGCTGTTTCTTCCATGGATTGCGGGAGGCAAACGCAAAGCTGATTCTAGTCTAGGGACGATGGCTGGCGGGAGTCGGACAAACGGATCTCACGTTGGGCCACGCAGCCTTTGAATGCAGTGGAAGTGTCACTTGATCTCATCCCTTCGGCTTTCTTCTGCCGCACGGAAGTGCTTTCATGCGCACATTGGAAAACTCAATCCACAGGAATTTGGAGACTTGAAAGTACCAAAGCAAAGAGATGGTTTTGGCGCGACCCGCACATGAATGTCACACGAACAAAACCACAAAGCCCAAGCACCAGACTTGACGTGAATCAAATGCATATCAAAGGGCAACATAAACTGCATCATTTCAAGCACCAGCGACGGGATCCGGCCTATCTTCATCGCCACCGTGATCGGCTCCCGAAACACTTGGGACTGGACACCGATGGAGTTGTCCTCGTTGCTGGGTGTGTCAGAACCTACCTAGAGCTAGTAGGGATGGGTCCCTTGTGTTTTCTGGGTATCTTCCTTTGATGGAGGTTTGTCAGGCCCCATTTGGAGGGCATGTCGAAGCGTGGCAAAGCTGTGCTGCCTACAAAAAGAAACGAACTACTTCAAACAGGAGGTTGTTACGGTTTCCTGAGGCACTGCGCAATTTGTTGTACAAAGCTATACACGTCAAAAGGAGAGAACACATTGAATCTTCTAAGCGTTTGCCTCACCCTTCCCTGTCCTGAGAGAAGAATCCGTTGGCTCTTGCGTCGAATCCACCGAGGAAGTGCCTCGGTGCTAACCAAGGCGCCGCCTAGACAAAGGCCATTGCGCAAAATGAGAGCTTTGTAGCTGAGCAGGACAAGTCTGCACAACAACATCAACTTTCTGCATGCACGAGGGGGGTTGGAGCAACATCCTCTTGTTGAGCACCGTTTGGTACGAAGAGAATGGTACAACTGGGAGCATCATTCACATTCATGCAGGATCCTGCAAGCACTGGCTTCGTCAACCTTGCTGGAATTCTGCAAAGGCCCATTCACGCTGTGCATGTTTGGATCGGGCAGGTGGTTTAAACAACCAACAGCAAGTTGGCCCCAGTCGCAACAGCAAGGTTCACAACCAATGGTACCATTTTGGGGTGTTCGGTGCACCACCCATTGTAGAACCTATTTTAGCGGTTGGATTGGGATGTTCACTGGGGGTACGTTTCGGGGTTTGACCCACGGCCATATATAGGCTAATACAAGCCACACGCTGACCATTTTAGTGGCAAATAAAAAGTTTGGACTTTTTTTGGGCCATCCACTCAGCCAGTGAGAAAAAGGGTAGCCCAACAAGCGGTGGGTTTTCCTTGACAGTGGGTTCTCCTTTGGCGTTTGCCTTAAAAGAAGATCGGGGAGCCCAACAAAGGGTGATCTGCCTTCAGCCAACATTCGGGGAACCCAACAACGGGTGAAATACCTCCGGCACAAAAGCGGGACACCCAACAAAGGGTAACGCAACAAGCCAACGAGCCGAGGCGTTGCCAAGCAGCTGTTGCAGCCCAACTTGCCATCATCCTGGTCAGCGTGGCGCTGGCAGGGGCAACGGTTCCGGAAACACTCAAGTAAAGCCCTACAAAACAGAATTAGCTGACCTACCCAAACCAAAATAGATGAGGGTCAAGACTCACCCTACAAAATATAATTATTAGCTTGCAGGTCTCAAAGTCACCTCGAGATAGTTAAAACAAAAAGTGGACTTGACCTACTCGAACCAAAATAGTAGACCCAGTCACTCCGCGTCAAGATCGTGGCAAGTCTTGTCCGTTCCCTTCTATCTCAAATGGCGGCCCCCCTGCTTTGGATACCTTGGCAAACATGTGAAAGAACAAACAACAAGACGCTTGAAGAACGAGATGGGGTCCAGAGTTCAAACCGGAGCTGGGTCAACCCCTTGATAAAGCTTGTTTAAACCTCATTTGTCTGAACACACCTCCTTTTGAAATGTTGGCTTCTCTAAGGGTCCATTTGCGTAAGCCATTTTTGCCCGGTCCGAACCCTCCGCCGCCACGCCTGCCGCTTCACTGTCACCACGAGCCGTGTGCGCATGGATGGCCTAAAGCCGTCTGCACAAGCCCCTACGATGCCACAATTCTAGCCTTAGGTGTTACTTACACACGGCGCAAGGAACACTTGTCGCATTTTACATCATTCTACATATTTGGCGGGGGGTGATTTCAATCCACTTGGCTGGGATACGCAGGGCGGTCGCAGCTCTCCCGCTCACATGGACGTGATGCTGAACCTGGCTCTGGCTTTCATCGTGCGGCTGAGCTTGGACAAGCCTTGGGGGCTGATCAAATGGTCCTTTACATGAGATGACCAAAATCATTGGTTGGAAAACCACTAAAAAAGACAATATGTCCCACTGAATGAGAAAAAACGACCCGTAGTCTTTTCCTGGCCAGGAATATGGATCAACCCCGCGCCGCCACTTGCAGCGCTGGGTGGGTTGGACGCGCGAATCCGGAGCTGCTTGGCCCGGGGGTGCTCTGGTTGAGGGTTTATGGAGGTTCTGTTGAGCAAGTGTTGGTAGGGAGTGGGGTGGGGAGTTCAGGAACGCACTAGAGGCACTAGATTGCGCGCAAATCTCAGGCCAACAGCTGAAGTGTGCCAGCTTTTTCAGTCAATATACCCACAGCCAAGTTTTGGATGACTCTGTGACTCCTCTGAAATTTGCTTGCTGATTTGAAA
>CAUJNA010001546.1:894403-981903 GCA_963377175.1 Effrenium voratum
TTGTTGTTGTTGTTGTTGTTGTTGTTGTTGTTGTTGTTGTTGTTGGAGTTGTTGTTGGCGTTGTTGTCGGTGTTAATGTTGGTGTTGGTGTTAATGTTGGTGTTGGTGTTGGTGTGGGTGTGGGTGTTGGTGTTGCTGGCTGTTAGTCTTGTTCCTGGTGCTTCTGCTGCTGCTCTTGCTGCGGCTGCCACTGCTGCCGGCCGACACCGGTGTCACTGCTGCTCCTGCTACTGCTTCTGAGCTTGCTGTCGCCGATGTTGCGACGTGATCGCGGTTTGGCCGGGTAGTGGTAGTGTTCTAACGTTTCAAATCCTGGGATCTATTTCTGTGAGTGGCCTTTTCATGCATGAGCACTATAGCATTTGAGGTGTCAACAGAATGAACGCGGGGTTGTTTTGGGGACCAGTGCCCTGGGTCATGTAAGGCAGCGGCACAAACCGGACGGCTGTCCTGTCTTTCGCACCTGCACGGCCTGTTGCAGCGACAGCAGGGTTGACATGCACTCGCACCCTCGCTGTAGCTGGCCGTATCTCGCGTGCATTGGGGTTGGAGTCGTTGCGGGCGAACGGGCATGAATCCTTGGCATCCTTGCCACTGTCCAGGTACTTCTTCTGCGGCTTGTACTTAGCATGTCGCTCAGCGACCAGCGGTGATCCTGCTCTCGTTCGCGACGGTGTGGCTCCGCCGAGGCTTTGCAAGCAGTCCTTCATGGAGAGAAGAAAAGCCTCGAATTCTTCGTCAGGCTTTGTGACCTCTACCTCTACCTCCGGCTCGGGAAAAATGACCTCCTGCAAGCGGGAACGCATTTCACAAGCACACTCGTCAGGACTTGTGATTTATTGCCCAAGTTTAGACCCTACCTGGTCGTTGTACAGAGTGGATGAGCATAACATTGGACTTGTCCAATCCCTTGACGGAGCATGCTTATGTCAAATCGGATGAAAACAAGCAAACGCTTCATCAACAGCGCTTCATCAATAGGAAAGACTTTGAGCCTACTGGATGTTGCTCCTTCGAGACACAGTCCCCGAGCTTGTTAGAAAATTCTCCAATGGCTCGCACGGGCTTCTCCACGCCAGTGGTAGAAGTCGACATGGTCTGCTGGAGGTATCCTCAATCTGGTGGTCAGGACGTGCTGTCAAAAAGCAACCAAAACGTCTAACTTATTGCAATTATGCTTTCTGAGTTCCAGAAACCCTGAATGATTCATCCTAATCAGCGGACTGCCCTGCTTGCATACACTTGCATACCTGGGCAGTCCAACGAGAAACCATACTGCACATCGCATGTGTGTGTGTGTGTGCCGATTTGGATCTGGGCAGGGAGAAAATTACGAATAGCTTGCACCGTTTGCTGAAGTGGTGATTGCTTGGTTGGTGCTGGAACAGGCGTTGAGGGGATACATTGCCACACTTTGCTGCAAGGCAAGCATTTACAGGCAACATTCACGACACAGCTGCCTGAGGCTTGGCAAGATATGAATCTGTGCAGCATTTCCCACACTTATTTCACCACACATATGCCCTTCTGAAGTGGCATGTCACAATGTGCCCACTCAGGGGCCACCGCTTTAAGGGCTCAAAAGTCCCGCTCCCGCATTCGATCCAACTGCGTCCGTGGCGCCCTTGCTGTAGTCAGGGAGGTTCCGCCATGGGATGCCACCGGATTTGTGAGCATGTACCCCGATGGCCTTGCCCTCCCCGCGAAGTCGTGGGGACAACTGCCGGATGACCGACCTCTCCCCCATGCCGGTCAAGACAGTCTCCACAAAGACCGCTGGCTCTTTGCCTAGGTGCACGACTCTTGTCCCATCAAGCCCTGGCTGCAAAAGAGAGGCATGACAGCATGGAACAACTTCTCCTGCTTTTTTGGGGAATGCAAAGCAACATCCAGAGTGTACGGGTTGCCGCAGCCCGAAATATGGGCTAGGCAAGAGCCCACGATGCCTGGCTCAGTTCTGGAAGTTTGTGACAGGCTACGGAGGCCCGGGAATAGGGTGTAAGCGAGCCGCTCACGAGCTATACGTTGCAAACAAGCAAGGGAAGATGCAATGGTTGGGGGATGGCGATGGCGTGTTGGGCATGAGGCTAAGAAGGCCCTCATGCCTTGTGTAAGGGTCAGGGCAGTAAGGAGCAAGCGAGAAGGTGTCGGCACAGTGTCAAGGTCCCAAAGTCTCCATCGGAAGTGGCCCATGGACAAACAACGCTTTGCTTTGCTGCTGGCTCCGCCTAAGACCGCCTCTGTCACTTGTCAGACCTTAGTCCATTGACTCAAACAACCCAGCTTGAAACCGTGAATGGTCCCAGTATTACAATAGACAGAGCAGGTCCAACCAAACCTGGTTGTAGCTTGTTTATCAAATTTTAGAATAATCCCAATCTTGAGAGGCTTCAAGCTGTCAACCGCGCGGTCAATGTCCAAATACTGGGTGTGTTGTGCACCAAGTGCTCTCTTCATGGTTGTTGGTTTCAATGATCAGAATTAACATGGCCAGCCTGTGTTCACGTGAAATGTGGAACTGCAAGGATTCGAATGATCTTGTATCTTGCACTGCCACTGTTGCCTCGTGGCATCAGCCATACTGAAACTCCATGTGAAATATGCTATGACCGCAGCTGAATTTAAAAAAAACAATAAAAATATAATATCATCCTTCGACCTGTGACCTCGCTCCCCCTCCACAGCGCCGTGACTGGTTCTACCGGCATAGCACGCTCTCAAGTTTGCCAAGGGAAGAAACACCTGGCACATTGCCCCCCCCACGGAGCTTCCGCCAAAGCTGCGCGGAAGACAGCGGATTTTCACCCGCTCCTGCTCCTTGAGCGCGTCCAGCTTTGTCTTAAGCCAATTCTCGTTGCCGTTGCTAGGGCTCGGTGGGCTGGATTTCGAGTCCTCTGTCTTCAGAAAGCACCTGGACGAAAACGCCAAGTTGCGAGGCTGGTGCGGAATGCTTCTTATTGGCTTGGAACAGCCTTTCTTGAGAAACTCCCAAGGGGCAGAAACCATTTCAACTGCCCACCCTTTGGGCTGAAACGGTTCAAATAGCAAAAACGCACCGATGCCATTGTGAAGAGCAAGTCAGTATTCATGACCCTGATGCTGTCTGTGGCGTCTTTGCCAGCTGAAACGCATCTTGCCTCCACATCATACTCTTCTGGCGTACGACGCTTCTGCGAGTCAGCCGCAAACACGTGTTCCACAAGTTATATATATATATGCATATTGACAACACACTGAAACAGCATGTAACAAAACGCAACCGGTAACCTGGCAAGCAGGATGGATCTCCAAAACGAGCGCCTAGGGGAACTCGCGAATCAAGACGTTAGGATTCCCTGGCGCTCTCTTTCAATGCAAATCTCGGAGCACCAACTCTGAACCCGAGCCCTTCACACCTTGCGGGAAGCGAGGTGGAGCGCATCATGCTCTTGCCCGGCGAGGACAAGGCCTGCAACTCAGAGTTGGAACCGGTTTAGCTCAGATCCGGGTCAAACACATCTGCTTCAAGCTTCAAATCCAACTGGTAAACTGAACTGGCATGCAACATGGGTCAAAGCGAGTTGGATGTTGGTATACTTGTATCACTTTGTTTGGAACTTAGAGGAAGGTCAAAGAGGGGTTTTACACGAAGGCTTCAAGGCGGGCAATCTGCCTTGGACATGGCAAGACCAAAGAAGTCCCTGGTGTGGTTCCTTCCTTCGAGCTCACACCTCCCTTTCGTAGTATACGCCTTATCTAACGGCATGCACTCTTCGGCGTTGACTCCATGCAAAGAAAAAGAAAAGAAAAACGTCGCAATGGTCGACCTGAACAACAACAACAAACGCGCGAGCCGCTCCTGGCGCATCTCCGACCCCGAGCGCATGCGCTCCGCGTTCGCCGGTTTCCCGCGCAAACGACGAGGCTCTGGGCCCTGGCAACCGGAACGAGTCCATCGGGGGATTTGTCCACCCGGTCCATGTGCCCCTCGAATCATGGCGTCATGTCTCTCCAAAGTTTGGGGCACATGGCGCATGCGTTTGGAACTGGCGCCCAGAATTTGTCCGCAAATCCATGCCCAGCGAGCGGTGCCAGCCTCATCTTCGCTGACAGACCTGGACCCATCCGGATGAGTCGTGCCACGAGGAAGGAATACATCTTGTGTTTTGCCCACAGGTTCAGAGAAATCTCGATTGCGGCGTTCAAGCGATTCCATTTGGGTTGAACGCTCTCCAGCTCAGAAGTTTCTGAAGCCCGGGGCGATCCCGGGCATGGTGTAAGAGAGCCGCGGCTGGGCAAAATTGCCAAATAGGACTTCTGGCTAAACCAAAGCCACGAGTCTCCTTCGCAGCACCAGCATCTTTCAGCTTCAAGTCTTAACCAAAACTGCGCGGTAGCCTTCTGGTGCACGTGTCGGGAGGAAATGCAGGCAGGCTCTGCTTTGCCAGTGAACTGGCTCATTCGATTGTCATGGGGATTGGAGTAAACGAGCTACGTAATTCCCATTGCCGACTTTCTAGCCATGGCTGCAGTAAGAATGGCACCACTTTACGGGTCTCCTGATATGCAGTTGGTGGCCTTTAGATGCCAATTGTGTAAACCGGGGGTGTCACGAGATGTTTGCAAGTCGAACTGAAGCACGTGACGAAATGCGAGGCAAAACACCAACACGCGTGTCGACTGCAAGTTGCGGGAAATGCTGCGAAGAAAGTGCCAGAGTTCTTTGCTTTCAACTGGTTGCGAAGGTCAGGGCTCCAGTAAGGAACCCGCAAAACCATCCCACAATGGGCTGCAATATGTGGTTTCTCAAAGTGCCGAACAGGACTAGTAGGTGGGCTTGAACATGCTCAATCTAATGGGGTTTTCATTGACCATGACTCTTCTTGGAACAGCAGATCCGGCGGATCCAAACACAACCAAGATTCTACGGATGCAAATGGGCAGGTGTCAACACCAACTGGAGGAGAGCAACATGAAACTCTGCAGTAGAGCTCCCTACTTTTGACAAATGAGATCTATGGTTTTATTTGGAGGTCGAAGGTGTCAAAGATCGACCCTGGAACCTGCGGAAGAGCTCAATGCTCAGGCGCCGGCCCCGGTAAGCCCTGGGCAGGGTCGATGCGATCCGAGGGAGTAATGCGTACACCCAAGTGAAGATTTAACACATCCTCGGATATTTTCCGACACATCTTCGCTCTGAACATTTAATTTGGGTTCCTGTAAAAATGCAACAACCGAGAATCATCAACTTGATGCAAACGTACCAGGCCTATCGCACGCTTCTCAGCCCGCAAAGCTTGCATGATGCGATGCAGCTTGGCGGTGTGATCATTCAAGCGACCAGCATCACAGGTTAGAGTGTTCTACCAGTACATGACGCCCCCTCTTGACAAGCTTGAGGGAGGACTCAGCATTCCTGCAGGCTTCATCACTACTGACTCCTTCCGTGGTTACCACGCTTGCTAACACTCACCACCAAGACTTGACACCCAGCAAATACCAACGTCTGTCTGAATACAACCATTTCGTGTCTGCTGTTCGTACCATTGTAGGCAACTGCCATCAGTGTTTGCGGGCAGTTACTCCTCAGCGGATTGCCAGCAAAAGACACTCAAGGTGTCCACCAAACCCCTAATAAGTTGGCAGTAACTCAGCGGGGCTAAAAGTGGTAGCAGCTGTTGCTGCGACCTCGGGATTCGCCAGAGTTACCACCAATGAGCTTGGCCTTCCCCAAAGTAATGGTGATTCCTGACTGTGAACACGTCACAAGCGGATCGCGGATAGGCAATGACTCGCTAGCCAGTCCGTAGTGTATTGGTAGTGAATCGGTGGTATGGGACATAAACTGGCGGGATATTTTCCGGGATATTGGTGGCAACTTGAAGGCAAAACTGGTAATGTGGGTCGCTGAGTAATAAAACCAATCTTGGGGGACTCAATAGGGAAAACCGGTAAAACAACTTGGGGGTCAGATTGGGCTTCCCCAGGTTGTGCTGGTTTAGTATTAACTTAAGTATTGGTTTAGTATTGGTTTAGTATTGCTTTGTACTACTTTAATACTGGCTTGGTATTGGTAAGTGTTGGTTTTAGTATTGGTTTAGTATTGGGTTAGTATTGCTTTGAGCTGCCTTGGTACTGCTACTACTAGTTTAGCATTGGTTTGTGCTGGTTTAGTATTGGTTTAGTAGTACCATTCGGTACCCCTTTGTCATGTCTTGTATTAATCATTTGGGGAGGCCATGCACTACCCCCTTGGAAATGTTGTCGGCTGAACACTTTTACATAAAGGAGATTCAAGGAAATCAGCGGTTTCGGAAATGGATGTTGTTTGCAGAGCTATTCTGACTTTCTCAGTACTCAGAAGAAAGAACTAGTGCACAAGAAGAGAGACATGGGCATTACTATAGGGCAAAGGCGGAGAGACGGTTGCACAATCGGGTACCCCTCGTTCATTGCTACGATTGAGTGCTTGGGGTGGCCATGTACTACCCAAATAGCAACTTGTCGGCTAAGCACTTTTGTGTAGAGGATATGTAAGGAAATCGGCAGTTTGGCAGATGGGCGTTGTTTCCGGACAAAAACCTCCGGACAAAAAAAGCGGCGCTTACCTTCAGGATGAAGTCCATGTGTTTGTCAAGGACCAAACAATATTTATTGCATTAGGTAGCCTTTTTTCATTTTGGGGTAGAGGATAGTTTTGGGAAAAATATTGTATTTGGTACGCTTTGATTTAGCGAGTGCCGACATTTGTACTCTTTGGGACCAAAACGAATTGTTAAATTGGTGGAATCTCGAAGGTCAACTGACATTAATGACCTGAAGTTTTCGTAACTGTGCAGTATAATAACTATTGGAACTCATATGGTAGTGAAATAGCATCGACTCGCTGCTGAATCAAGCTCAAAGAGGTGTGGCTCGAGCCTGGCGCTAAGTATACTTGTCTGCATATGATTTTGTGTCCATTGAGCAATGCTTGGCGTCATGTGCCGCTGAATTACTAGCCAACCGCCCAGCTGTTCATGTGTGTGTGCTTTGACCAGAGCAACCTGGCGAAATGCTCTCAACATGTGTGGCTGTTACAGGCCAAGAAAGCAAGCCATCTCTTAAACATGATCTGATAATTTTGCTTCAACTACATCGCCGCGGCCGACCAACGTTGGCCCAGCATCTGCTCTACATGCTCTCTCCCAAATCACATTCTCACCAACTCGACGTCTCCCCCCCTCGCCATCTCTATCACACATGATGTAAAGGAGTGGATGTGAGAGGGAGGGCTGAGTCAGTGGATCAGGGGATAACGGCCGTCAGACGGCACATACCCATCCATTGGACACGAGCTTCCTGACAACGAGGTGGGAAAGAGTGATAAGAGCGGGTAATCGTTATCTCTGTCCCTCCCGCTCACCGCTTTCCTCCGCTTAAGTCGCTTGGAAGCGTCTGAGAGCTTGGGACGCAAGAGCCTGAGAACTGGGATGAAGAAGTCAAGCCTTTGGTAACAGCCTGGCGTTAGTTGACTTCTTCTGTCCCTTTCCTTCCACATCCTTCTTCCTGGAAAGGTGCTGGAGGAAGAGCATTCCTTCTGCATTCATATCCCAAACCCAAATATGTTGAACTGGACATGGGCTTAGGGAAGAAGAGAATGACATCTCTCTCACACATACCTTCCCTCTCTATATGTCTTGGAGTTGGAGAAGGAGCTCCCATCTGTTTCACTCACCATGTACTCCTTCACACCTTTCCTGGCCGTATACTCGTTTGGATTCTTTGCAGAGGTCAAGAGATAGGAAAGGAAAGAAAAGAAAAACAGTGAGTGATAGTGATGGAAGGTGAGTCTCTTCTCTTCTCACCCCATCCTCTCCATCATATCATCCCATCACCATATCTCGCAAACAACGAAGCGAGAATGGGAGAGTGGATATGATGGACCGCTCGTTGACTCGCGATGGAAGAGCTTGGGAAATGGTAGACCCAGCCCTCCAAACAAGTCAACACAACGATAAAGTGATGAAGGCTGGGGAAATAGACACTCATTCCTTTTCCTCTTTCACCTTATTTTCTTTACCTGTCCCCGTCCCCACCCATCTAATGATCTGGGAAATGGGAATGGAAGGGAAAGAAGAAGGCAAGGGAAAGAGAAATGCTTGTATACCTAACAATCTAGCCAACTGTCCCATCGTGAGTCCGGAAGCTTCCATCATTTCAGCCTTCATTTGTACCTCTTAGAAGCATTTTAAGATTTGGGAGGGTGGAGTTAAACGGTCTGCCTCTTTCTCCCCCCTCGGGGGCTGCGATCTCAGACTCCGGCCAAACCAGGCGATCGCGGCCGGCGGACTCCCGCGGGTTCGGCGCCAATGCTATGCCTGTCGTTTCAGTCGGTCGCGGAGTTCGGAACCCGAGTTTTCCCTGACTGGGAAACTCTTGAGGAATCGATCCAGCCATCCTATCGGCTCCCTTTGGAGCCCAAAACGACTTCAAAACGACGTACTTTGGAGTTGACACTGTCCTGGCTCTCTGAGGTTTGGTTTGCGACGTACGAGGCCAACCGCTCTTGATTGAGTAGAGTGTTGGGATCATGGTGATGTGAATCCTACGATGCGCGCAAGGTGAGGATTGTCTTGCTAGAATAGCTTTGTCTCTTGTTGGTCTGATACAGGCCCAACTGGAAGCAGACATTCGGCAAATCCAAGGATATCCTTCTGCAGACCCCAAGTCTTGGCGTTGTGGGACTTGGACAATCTTCAGATTCCTGAAAGCTGCCCTTCCATGTTTCCTTTCCATCTTCTTCTTCTTCCAGGTTGCCACTCCGCAGTGAACGCGGCGCCAGCAAATGAATTCGAGGGGGACCTTCAACTCCCTGCCCGCAACTTGCTCATCAAAAACAGTCTCCAGGACTCCAGGGGTCGAAGGCCGAACTTCAAAGGAGGGTGCGCGTGTGCACTGCTCGCGCTGTAACGAGTTCAAGACGCCGACCAGGGAGACACGCATCGCACCATTCACGCGAGCAGCCTCACACGCTGCTTGTGGCCAGGGCCGAATTCAGTTTCCCTGCATGAACCCCCAATAAGTGACAAAACAAGCTGTAGGGGTCATACAAGTTGGCAACGCATATGTTTTTCATGGAGGTTGGCAACGCATATGATTTTCATGGCGGTTGGCAACGCGTATGATTTTCATGGCGGTTGGCAACGCGTATGCCTTGCATGGCGGTTGGCACCGCATATGACTTTGATGCATATGACTTGCATGGCGGTTGGCAACGCTCATGAAGTCAGATTTACGCTCTTGGCGGCCGCAGCGTCCGTGACGCACATGAATTTTTCATGACGGTTGGCAACGCATATGATTTTCATGGCGGTTGGCAACGCATATGATTTTTCATGGTGGTTGATAACCTGTATGACTCCATGGCAACGCGTATAATTTCATGGTGGCTGGCAACGCATATGATTTTTCATGGTGGTCGGTAACCTGTATGACTTCATGGTGGTTGACAACCCTTATAATTTCATGGTGGTTGGCAACGCATATGGCAACTCCTATGACTGTCATGGCGGTTGGCAACGCATACGATCTCATGTTGGTTGGCAACGCATATGATTTCATGGTGGTTGGTAACCTGTATGACTTCATGGTTGTTGGCGCACTCATGATTTCAAGCTTTTGACAATACTCGAACATGACAATGGGGGAAAATGGCCGTACAAGGCGTTTTGCTTCAGAAAAGCGATAGTTCTGCGGCCGTTGATTTCATGATGGCTGGCAACAAACAAGATTTCATGGCGGTTGGCAACGCGCATGACTGTCATGGCGGTTGGCAACGCATGTGATTTCATGGCGGTTGGCAACGCGTATGTTTTTTCATGGCTGTTGGCAACGCATATGACTTTCATGGCGTGGGGCAACGCTCAAGAATTCCGGTTTACGCCCTTGGCGGCCGCAGCGTCCATGACGCGCGTGATTCTTTTTCATGGCTTGGCAACGCATATGATTTTCATTACGGTTTGCAACGCGTATGACTTTCATGGCGGTTGGCAACTCATATGACTTTCACGCTGGTTGGGGACGCACATGATTTTCATGGTGGCTGACAACCCATATGATTTTGATTTTCAGGGCACCACCGCTCATGATTGCCGGCACGACAGAAAGGCGCGGAAAATGGCCGCACAAGGGGTTTTGCGGCAGAAAGGCGACACTTCTGCGGCCGTTGACGTCACGATGGTTGCCAACAAACAAGATGTCATGGCGGTTGTCAACGCATATGACTTTCATGGCGGTGTCACGCAACGCTCATGGTGACAGGTTTACGCCCTTGGCGGCCGCAGCGTCCATGACGCAAATGTTTTGTTTTGGCATGGTGGTTGGCAACGCATATGATTCCCAACCACCGTGAAAGTCATATGCGTTGCCACCGCCAAGAAAAAAACATGCGCGTCGTGGACGCTGCGGCCACCAAGGGCGCAAACCTGACATCGTGAGCGTTGCCAACCGCCGTGAAAGTCATATGCGTTGAGCGCCGCCATGAAAAAGTCATACGCGTTGCCAACTGCCATGGCAACACATACGATGTCATATTTACGCCCTCAGCGGCCGCAGCGGCCATGATGATTTTCAGGCGGCTGGCAACGCATATGAATTTTCACATCATCGCTTCTTTGAACATCATGGGGGGGGGGCTGCCGCGCCCGCTACTTTAAGATTTCTACAGATATTTCATTGCGCCCCTATTTGAATCATCACTTCTTCGAACATCATGAGCGGCCGCCCCCAAAGCCCCCGCTAATTATTGAATTTTCTACAGAGATTTCGTTGCGCCCCTACTTGAATCATCTTCGAACATCATGGGGGGGCTGCCGCCCCCCCCAACCCCCCCAACCCCCCCAACCCCCCCAACCCCCCCACTACTTCTCGGATATCTACAGAGATTTCATTGCCCCTATTTGAATCATCACTTCTTCGAACATCAGGGGGGGGGGGCTGCCGCCCCCCCTCAACCGCCCCCCCCGCTACTTTGTGGATTTCTACAGTGCGCCTCTATTGGATTCGAACATCATGGGGGTGTCTCCCCCCCCCAACCCCCCGTTACTTTTTGATTTTTCTCCAGAGATTTCATTGCGCTCGTGTTGGAATCATCACATCATTGGGGGGGGGCTGCCGCCCCCCCAACCCCCCCGCTACTTTTTAGATTATCTACAGAGATGTAATGTGAGATTTATTTGAATCATCACTTCCAACATGATTGGGGGGGCGGCAGCCCCCCCCAACCCCCCCCTACTTTGTGGACTGTCTACAGAGATTTCATTGCGCTTCCGTTTGAATCATCACTTCTTCGAACATCAAGGGGGGGCTCTGCCGCCCGCCCCAACCCGCCCTCTACTTCTTGGGTTTACTACAGAGGTTTCTTTGGGGGGGCTGCCGCGCCCCCCAACCCCCCCCCCCCCCCCGGCTAGTTATTGAATTTTCTACAGAGATTTCATTGCGCCCCTACTTGAATCATCAGTTCTTCGAACATCATGGGGGGCGCTGCCCGCCCCAACCCCCCAGCTACTTTTCGAATTTCTACAGAGATTTCATTGCGCCCCTATTTGAATCATCACTTCTTCAAACATCCTGCCGCCCGCCCCAACCCGCCCGCTTTTTTTTCATTTTGGTTGACAACGCATATGACTTCATGGTAGTTGGCAACACATATGATTTTCATGAAGGTTGGCAACTCGTGTCTTCTTCATGGTGGTTGACAACGCATAGGGTTTTGTGGTGGATGGCGTCGCATATGGTTGTTTCATGGTGGTTGGCAACGTGTATGATTTTTCATGGTGGTTGGCAACGCATATGATTTTTCATGGTGGTTGGCAATGTGTATGATTTTTCATGGTGGTTGGCAACTCCTATGATTTTTCATGGTGGTTGGCAACGCATATATTTTTCATGGTGGTTGGCAACGCATATGATTTTTCCATGGTGGTTGGCAACGTGTATGATTGTTCATGGTGGTTGGCAACGTGTATGACTTTTCATGGGTGTTGGCAACGTGTATGACTTTTCATGGCGGTTGGCAACGCATATGATTCTTCGCGGTGGTTGGCAACGCATGTGACTTTTTGCGGTGGTTGGCAACGTGTATGATTTTTCATGGTGGTTGGCAACGCCTATGAATTTTCATGGTGGTTGGCAACGCCTATGATTTTTCATGGTGGTTGGCAACGCGTATGACTTTTCATGGTGGTTGGCAACGCATATGGTTTTTCATGGTGGTTGGCAACGCATATGATGTTTCATGGCCTACCCTCCCACTCTGTTCAGGGATCCTTATCTTCAGGAAAATGGCAGAATCTCTTGGGATGAAGAATTTGGGGGAGTCAACCCATTGAACACCCCCATGCTTGGTCAAACAGATCGCTGTCCGCTCATTACATCCACAGCAGCTCCCGGCCTCATATTCATCATCGGACGGCTGAGTCCGCTGAGCAGTAGCGGAGCAATACAGCTAGAAACTCCTGGGACGAGGCTGATATGTGTTCACACTCCACACAGTTTGAAAATAATAGGTTCACAGCTTGAAACCATGCGTACAGGTCACAAGGTTGGCTCTGGATTCCTGCGCTGAAATATTCAACACTTGATGACAACTGAGTTGCCCCTTGCTCTGCCATGGATCCGCAGTGGCCCCTTTCTCGCCCTGGTGGATGCGGCCGGCTGCCGGTGAGTGTCTCGCTGTGGCTGGTTAAGCGGGTGTGTCACAGCCCGAGAAAGCATAGTGGCTGTTGCGTTCACGCTTTGTAGCTCTTGTCTGTTGCCAGCAAAGTATGGCATGCTGAAATGTGTACACTCGGAACCTCCTCACCAAAGCAGAAAGCGAGCGAGCGAGCCAACAACCAACCAGCCAGCCAGCCAGCCAACCAGCCAGCCAGCAAGCAAGCAAGCAAGCAAGCAGCCAAAAACACAAAAGATGGAAAGAAAGAAAAACAGAAAAGAGCGAACAACAATAGGAGAGAAAGAAAGGAAAAAACCGCAAACAACTATAAAACAAACTAACTCCAAAATGCCAACAAACAGTCACACACAAAAAAAAACAAACACACACACGCAAACAAACAAACCAAACCAAACCAAAACAAAACAACAACAAAACAAGGCAACGCAAAGCAAAACAGCTGAACAAACAATCAAAACAACACAAAGCAACAAACAAACAGACAAACAAACGCACAAACAGACAAACAAGCACACAAACAGGCAAAACAAACAAACAAACAAGCAAACACACAAATGATCAAACGATCAAACGATCAAACAAACAAACAAACAAACAAACAAACAAACAAACAAACAAACACACACAAAAAAAAAAAACACGAACGGACAGGCAGACAGGCAAACAAACAAGCAAACAAACAAACAAAAAAGCAAACAACAACTGCAAAGCAAAATCAAGCAAAACAAACAACATAAGGCAAAAAAACAGCCAAACACGCAAACGGACAGACGCGCAGGCAGGCAGACAAACAAACACAACAAATCAAGACAAAACAAGGCAAAATAATACAAACGAAACAAAACAAACAAAACAACACAACGCGCACAAAACAACGCAACACAAAAGGAAAACAAAACAAAGCAAAGCAAAGCAAAGCAAAGCAAAGCAAACCAACCAACCAACCAAACAAACAAACAAAATAGAGAAGAAACCAAACGCACAACACGCAAACGCACAGGCAGGCAAACAGACAAACAAGCAAACAAACAAGCAGACAAGCAAACACCACAAATCAAATCAAAACAATAACAACAAATGAAACAAGAGAAACGAAACAGCACAAAAAAAGAAAAAAAGCAAACCAAACAAACGTGCACGCAAACAAACAAACACAAACAAACAATTAAACCAACAAACAAGCGAAGCAAACAACTCAGAGCCACTTGCTTGGCTTGGGGAAGTGGAGTCCCTAGTCCTGCAGCGGCCCATTGAGGTACGAAATGTCAACCAGGAGCCTGCTGGGTCGGCAGGTTTGGCGCGTGCCATGCAAATTCCCCAAAAAGCCGCAAGGAGAAGGAAAGGGTCCAAGCCATCTTTCGCACGTCAAATGGAGGACCAAAAGAGTCAACATTCTTGGATGGCATCCGAGGTTGAAGGACGTCAAAGAATATTCATATGCAGACTTTTCATGGTACACAATCGTGCACAAAGTGGACTTCGGGCAACTTGGGGCCATAGACAAAAAAGGCACTGCTGCGCACGTCTAAAACCTGCACCATGTTGTGGTGGAGCCTCAAGCCAGAATGAAACACACACGCACGCACGCACGCACGCACGCACGCACGCACGCACGCACGCACGCACGCACGCACGCACGCACGCACGCACGCACGCACGCACGCACGCACGCACGCACACACCCTGCGAGGCCAGAGTCAAAGGTAGGATTCCAGGTATGGTCAAATCTCATTTTGCCTTTCTTGTTCTTTTTTTTGGGCTTTCGTGTCGATCCCGCGCCGGGGGTCAAGTCTCCTTGTCAGCTGGCCACGGTTGCCACAAAAATCCCTATCGTCGAGTCAGCTTGGAACAGGTACTCATTCTTGAGGGGCCCTAAACGGGGGTACTCATAGATTCATAAACGGTGATTCTCTTAAACAGTTTACCTACCATGGTTGCCATGACCCTAAAATCGCCTCTTTGTGGATCCCCTATTTGGGGCCACCTGAACAAGCCACTTGAAACACCTCGTCCACTCTTTGTCTCTCATTCTCTCAGGCCATGCCTTTGGGAGGCACACGCGCAGCTACTGGGAAATGGATCAAACGGCGGCGGCGGGCACAAATGCCTTGTGTTCAGTCCCCCGTGGCAATTTGTGGGGGGAAGGCAAAAAGAAATCTGCCTTTTGCACATGCCCATGAACTCTGTGATGTTTGAACCCCTATTTCAAGCCAATACATCTCGGTTTCGTTGGGCGGTCGCCAGAACGCCGCTCAATGTTGAGCGGACTTCCACTGCACTTCCACTTTCCATGTTCAGACCCCTTCACAATTCAGGTCCGAGCCCGCACCAAAAATTATGGTTCAAAAGCATCCCCGAAACAGCTTGGGCCCTTGCAACCTTTGGCCAAGGCTGCGGCATTGATGTAGGCGCCAGAAGATGTTTGCCCAAGAAAGAAGAGCGGCACAAGCTTGGGCGAGATCACCTGACGCACGTGCCTATGCAAGACCCCTTAGCTGCCAAATTTCATGGGTCAGGTCAGTTCGTTCGGGATTTGGGTGTTTTAAGGTGCTAAAAAAGAATAAGGGTTTTTTACTCAAACTTAAGGGTTTGCCAAAACAAAAAAAGAAAAGCCCAGATTTTGAAGCAAATCTCAAAGTGTACTATTGATGCCAGTTTCCTCGAATCAAGAATCAATTTGCTTGCTTCCCAGGGGACCGCGCCGTTTCTGCGCGCTAAGCCTTAGGGGTAAGACAGCTTGACGATCCTGCTGAAAGGGGTTTGGGGGCATCTAAACAGAAATGAGTCTTGGCCGCCAAGAGGAAAGGGCTTGAACTGCTTTCCGGGAATAACTTGCCTCTTCTGTACGCAGCAAAATGCGTTGTGTTGGAGCCCAAATTCTGCTCGCATTTTGGCAGATTGGGCTTGCGTTTGCGGCAATTGCGAGTTTTCACAAAGAAAGCAGCGATCTGCAACAAATCCTGCATGGGCACATTTTTTAGGGTTCTGGCCACACGCTACATAATACGGAGCAGAACGTGTTTTTCTTGGTAGGCGTTTCTCAGAGGCCCCAGGTTCCTCGTGAACCAACTCCGAACAAACTCCGAACAAACTCCAAGCGAACTCCGAACTCCGAACGAACTCAGAATGAACTCCGAACAAACTCCGAGCAAACTCCGGACAAACTCCGAACGAACTCCGAACGAACTCCGGGCGAGCTCGGAACAAACTCCGAACAAGCGAACAAGCTCCGAGCAAGCTTTGTCATTGGTTGATTTCCGAACAAACCCCCGAGCCAACTCCGAACACACTTTGGCCATAAGCATGTTTTTGAGCCTAAGTATTTTGGTGGTCAAACTGTTTTTGTTGCCTTTTTTCTGGCATACCAAGGAGGCCAAGTGATTACAGGGGCCAGTTTCAACAAGTGGCCTGGGAAGGCGTTCAGCCGGATTTGTAGGACTTCAGAGCTGCGGAGGGCTAAAATCGCTACCGGGGTGATCACGCAGCTTGGTTGACGCTGAGGCTCGCTGTTGAAGCTGAAACAAAGCTTAATCCTTTTGATCAAGGCTTAATCCGGGAAAAAAATATTATTCCAAAAAAAAAGGCTTAAGTTCAACACCGGTGTTGAACTTAAGGGTTTGCCCGATTTGTGTAATGGCTTGCCCGATTTTGGTCGTATGAAATAGCTGTTTTCTTGCATGAAAAGCCTGGATTAAGCCTGTTTCAATGTTTTTTTGCCCTGGTAACACTAAATTTGTACGAAAAACGCATCAACAAGCTGTAATTCCAGTGTTTTTGTACGACCAAAACCCAAAAAGTTCAACACCGAAAAAAAAAATAAGCTCCAAAAAAAAACTTAAGGCCAAAGTTCGTTCGGAGTTCGTTCGGAGTTCGTCCGGGGCAAGAATTAAGCCCCGAAAAAAACAATAAGCAAAAATCACAGCCTGAAAAAAAAATCGAGCAATAAAACAAAACAAAGCCGAAAAAACTGAAACTTAAGGCCGAAACACAAAAATCAGCTCCCCCAAAGAAAAATATGGCCAAAGTTTGTTTGGCGCTTGTCCGGGAAGTAAATCCAGCCCGAAACATACATAACAGGAAAATCAAGTGACCAAAAGAACTAATTTCAACAAGTGGCCTGAGAACATGTTTGTTTGCCTCAAAAAACACCTTCCCAGGCCACTTGTTGAAACTGGCCCCTGTAATCACTTGGCCTCTTTTGGTAAGCCCGAAAAAGCAAAAAAAAACAGCTTGGCCACCAAAATACCTGGGCTCAAAAACATACTTATGGCCAAAGTGTGTTCGGAGTTGGCTCGGGAACAATGCCAAAGTTCGCTCGGAGCTTGTTCGCTTGTTCGGAGTTTGTTCCGAGTTCGCCCGGAGTTCGTTCGGAGTTTGTTCGGAGTTCGTCCGGAGTTTGTCCGGAGTTCGTTCGGAGTTCGCTCGGAGTTTGTTCGGAGTTCGTTCGGAGCTCGTTCGGAGTTCGTTCGGAGTTTGTTCGGAGTTCGTTCGGAGTTCGTTCGGAGCTTGTTCGGAGTTCGTTCGGAGTTTGTTCGTTCGGAGCTTGTTCGGAGTTGGTTCACGGGGAACCTGGGGCCTCTGAGAAACGCCTACCAAGAAAAACACGTTCTGCTCCGTATTATGTAGCGTGTGGCCAGAACCCTAAAAATGTGCCCATGCAGGATTTGTTGCAGATCGCTGCTTTCTTTGTGAAAACTCGCAATTGCCGCAAACGCAAGCCCAATCTGCCAAAATACGAGCAGAATTTGGGCTCCAACACAACGCATTTTGCTCGTACAGAAGAGGCGGTTTCATAGTTAAGTTTTTCCCGGAAAGCAGTTCAAGCCCTTTCCTCTTGGCGGCCAAGACTCATTTCTGCTTAGATGACCCCAAACCCCTTTCAGCATGCGCATCAAGCTGCCTTACCCTTAAGTTTTTTTGGTGTTGAACCGAATTCTCCACGCAAATTGGCACCCTTAGCACACTCAAAAGCCGTGGTTCGCCAACATGGGCAAACGAAAGAAAAGAAGCGCATGTGGATAGCTGTCATGGAGCAAATAGAGGACTCTGCTTTACGTAACCTGGAACATGTTCAGCTCAGATCTGCAAATTGACATCCATCCATCCATCCATCCATCCATCCATCCATCCATCCATCCATCCATCCATCCATACATCCCTCCATCCATCCATCCATCCGTCCCTCCCTGCCTCCCTCCATCCATCTGCAAATTGACATCCAAAGTTCTGAGCTGGCTCTGAGTCAAAACCCCGTACCTTCAGTGAACATCCCAATTCAACCACTCAAATAGGTTCGAAAATGGGTGGTGAATTCACCTAGCCCAAAATTGGATCTTATTGGTGTTGACCCACAGCCACATCACGTCGTGGCAGAAAGTGACTGGACTAGGTGCCCTGCCTTTTGACCCTCAGGTTTTGGGGCTGACTCCAATTGCTTTGGGGGGGACTGATGCTCCAGGTCCATCCCACTCGACCCGTGGCTCGCTCGGCTCAGCCGCAGCGCGACGCGTCCCGGGCCCCGCGCCCCGAAGAACTGCGCGGAGGCGGAGGCCACCGACCCGGCCACCGCGCCCACCAGCGCGCCCAGCGCCAAAATCTCAGAGCCGCCGGGTGGGGGTCTCACTCACACATATATATATATATATATATATATATGTACCAGTCCCTGGGCCACGTACCCCCCTCCCCCCCCCCCAATGGTATGGCCCCCATCCCGCATCATCCGCATCTTGGGGATGATGCTGGCAATGCTGGGGATGCTGTCCAGTACCGTGCGAGCCCTGCAGCTTCGGTCCCAGACCCCCTTTCACCCCGTGAACCAACACCCCCGCACCTCTCGCAACATCCTACCCTAAACCAAACCACCCTGCAACCCCTCCTTAACCCCAACCCTAAGCCTAAATCAACCCCAAACCCACCCGAAACCCACCGCAAACCAACCCTGAACCAACCCTGAACCAACCCTAAACCAACCCACCAAGCCTAAACCAACTCCGACCACCCAACCACCCAACCACCCAACCACCCAACCACCCACCACCACCCCACCACCCACCACCCACACCAACCACCCCACCACCCACCCCCCACCCCACCACCACCACCACCCCAAACCCCACCCCACCACACCCCCACAGGGGGGGGGGGGGGGGGGGGGGGGGGGGGGGGGGGGGTCCACGGCCTGGAACATATATATATATATATATACATATACCTCTGTATATCTATATATTGTATACATACTAGTACATTATACACATTATATATATATATATGGTGTATATGTATGTATATTCGGGAAGACGAAAAGATACCCACCCACAAGTTGATGCTATGCTTTGAACATGAAATTGATACGCGAGTTTCAGCAAATTGGTAATTGGTGGTGTTTGGTGCTGTTTGGTCGCCCTTTTTCACTATTTCGAGGGGGGGGGCATTCAGCTGACACACACACACACACCAAAAAAAGGAAGAAAACATCGGGAACTGATGTGACTCTGGCTGTTTGAAACACCACTGCCATTCACCTGGGAATCGAAATGGATAGGAACGGAACCCTCTTGGCCAAGGCAGCTTGGACTTTCTCCCGGCCAACATCGGTCTTGCGCCCTGAAAGCTGAGGGTCTCAAGTCTGCCCCGCTCGCTCTGAGAAGCCCGGGCAGTGAATCTGCTGGCAGACTCTCCAACTGTCGCCGCCTGGGATGTTTTTGACACCAGCGTGAAAGTCTTTGAACCGGAAAAATCCAAACCCCTGGCTCATGTGGCTAGACATCACACACACAGCCCACACAAAATGGGAAGGCTGCGGGCTTTCTTTCAAAGTCCGGAGCCGGAGTGCCTCTTTTGAGACACGGCGATGTTGTTGTCTGGGAAGCCGAGATGAACCCAGGGCCCATCAATCGGCTTTCGTCACATGTTCACTTCGGAAGGGCATGCTCGGTCAAAAAGCTATGGCAGACATCCGAACATGTCGCAGGGGTTGCACTGACTATATGCACTGAAACATGGAGATGTTCCTCGGACGGAATTGTGGCAGCCAGCAGTATCTCCTTTGCCAGGGAAGGCCCCAGCCGATGCCACATGTTTGCAAGGATGATGTGGATATGGGTCCAAATTGAACCACCAAAAAGCCGCAGACTTTAGTCCTGGAAAGTTGTTCGGAAACGGAGCTGCAAGGGGACCCAATGCCAACAGCCTTGTGGTTTGGTCGCCTGGGTGTCTTTCTGCAGGTACACAGTGTTCTTCGGGTCAAAAGGAAAAACAAAAGGATTATATATTCATATGCTCCATATATACCTACCAGGTGTGCATTTGTTATGCCGCTTGCTGAAAAAGCAGTATGTTGTGTCGATTGCTCCAACAAGAACCTTTTCCTTTTAAAAGTGCTGCTTCAAAATCTTGACAGAACGTGGTCGGCAAATGGCACTGTTTGGTCAGGGAATGTCGCCTTTGGGTCGGGCAATGTCGCCTTTTCGTCGTCATCCTGGTTTCGCAAAACACAAAATATGCAAACATGCACTGAGGCAACAAAATGTGTCGTTTCCACCCAAAGCAGCCTTTGGCCCAAACAGCACAAAAAATGCGCACTTCGGAGGGCCCAGGTATATATATATATATATTTGTTTGGGTCTCCTAAAAAGACACACGCACACTCACCCATTTTGAGGTTCGAAGCAAGCCTGGCAAACCTTGCCCGGGAAGCCGGGCAATCAGTGCTGCCACCAGCACAGCCCCCAATAGCATCGAGAGGGCCAGGCGCACCTGTCAAAAGGAAATCCAGTGGATCGGACAGGGCTGCGGGAAATGGAATCCACCCCTCTGATACAACAGAAAGGGCTTCCCAAAGACTAACCCCCCATATAAAGGGGGGGAATCAGGGTTGTGGGATCAAGGGGTTTATCCCCACTTCTGTGATACAAGGGAATCTCCCCCCTTTATATGGGGGGGTTAGTCTTTGGGAAGCCCTTTTGTTGTATCGCAGAAGTGGTCAGTTCCCACAGCCCTGGGGGGAATTCACTTGAGTCACAGAAGTTGGGATAAACCCCTTGATCCCACAAATCTGATCTACATGGGTTCTCAACATTGGTGGATACCTCCAAATGGGCGGTGTCCTTCTGCTTTCACTAAAACCAAGCTCAAGAAGGACCCTCAAAAATAACAGATGGCTGGGCGGGTAAGAGGGGCGTGATTTGCTTGGGCTTGGCAGATTGGCGGGTTCAGTGGCTGGTTGGGGTCGACCAGGTGCAGAAAAGCCCTTTCCTGGCTGGGCTACTTGCAAATATCACCAGCTGACATCTCTGGGACGTGTTTCAGTACACCAAGTAAGAGTCGTCAAAGTAAGGATAAGGAGACAGGCCATTTCCAAGAGGCCTGTCACTGAAGTCCAGCTCTCCGGAAAAACAGTGGATGTGTCGGAAACAGCTTCTGCCGAGTTTCTCGGGGTTAGCCTTTTGGTTGCTCCTTCCCTTTCGGGGAACCAACCCGAAGCTTTACGGAAGGCCAAATCGCTGGAAGGCCAGGAACTCTCGCCATACGCCTGGTACACCTTCCGGAAGCCATAGTGCCGGTCGAAGTAGGGGTCCAGCCTGCGATGCGTGCGGCTTTGTCTTATTCCCAGAATAAGACTTTTGTTTTGCAAGGCTTCACAGACACCCAAAGAATTTATCAGAAACTTGTTTGAAAGCTTCCCTGGCCTGACACACAGTGCACCAGAATCAGAATCCCAAGTCCTCATCAAGCAGCCTGCCTTTGTGGCCCCTTTGAAAGGAGCCTGGCAAATGGAGCCTGGCAAATTCCGTCTTTCAAAGGGGAGCATCGTCCGTGTGGAAACATCAAGTTGTGGCTTAGGCTGGAGGTTTGTAGCACTTTGAGAACCCTTCCAACGGTTCTGCAATCCAGCGAAATTAATGCCACGGCCCGTTTGTGGCCGTTTTTAAGACTGCAAACGAGGGGCACCCGCCTCCAAATGCATCCAAATGCCAGCAAAGTTGGCCAGGGGTGTATGTCAAGGTGTTTTTTCCTTTTTGCGCTCTCCTTTGGTGCGTCATGCCCATCTCGGAAGGCCTTTTGGCGCTGTGTGGAAACGGATCCCAGCGGGCCGCCCAACTGAACAACGGCACGCCTTCTTGCGAGCATGAAGACCAGGAACGGAGCAGTATACACCACGGCGCACATCCTGGGCCATAAGTGAAGCACGCAGCCAGATTTAAAATTGACTCTTCCGCGCATATCACGGTCTCCAAGCATGTGCCAAGTCTGGTCCAAAGTAGCATACATGCTGGGATGCTGCAAAACACACACCCAAGCGCTCCGGGACTCACCATGCTCGGTGAGATTGCATACACATATGTCAATGGCGCTCGAGATGGGCAGTAACAAGAACACATATTTCATCACAGGACTCCCTGAAACGAACTCGCGTTTCGTGTGTGTGCGATGGGCTGCTGGCTGCTGAGTGAGACAACAAAAGCCAGCTCCCTTTGAGAAGGCCCAATGTAACAGATTAGAAAGGAAATTCTGCGTACCCAAGGCCCTCATCCATTGAATGCTTGGAGCGGCGCCAAACGAAGAAGTACTTGTCCTGGAACCGATCTCCTAGGTATCCTCCAGCTGACAAGTACACGTTGACCTTGGCTCGTGGTCAAGTGCCCCACCCAAGTTCCATCAGCGCGAGTGCTGTGTTGTTGCTATCCGCGTGATACAGCACGCTGACCCAATCGACTTTCTCGACAAATGAAGTATGATCGGCATGTCTTCATGCAATGTGATCGTTCCCTATGCAAGTCCCTATCGTTTCCCAACGTTCTAGCAACTTCGATCAAGGGTGAATCTCCTTTTTGCGACTTGTTTTTGATCAACATGAATGTAACCCCGAACACTAACCACAACAGTGGCGATGTTGATTGTTCCTCATGTAGACATCAGGCCCTTCTCATAAATAGAAACCGCTGAACCAACACAGGAAGCGAGATGCCACGTCTTTGCCACGCAGCGCAGCAGCCTTGACCGAAGCCGAAGGCAGTAACCATCCACCTGCGGACCATGTGCGTTGCTCGATCCCCACTCTGTCGGAACCCGGAAGCAGAAGGTCAACCCTATGAGGGTCCCCGGGCCACGGTAACAACGGGCGGTGGATGTTAAGACCAATTGTTATAAAAAAAAATATGGCAGTCAAAAGCACATCAAAACAATCGTGTGAGACGGCTTCTGGGCAGGACGGACAGCCAACCACAAAGCTTCTGCATACCCAGGGCAAAGGAGACCGCATTAAAAAGGAATGGCGTGATGCTGGCCAACAACTTGTTCGAATACAAACAATAAACCGCCGTCAACATGAAGTGGGAGTGAGTCGTTGTTGGATAAGGCTATTGCCCAGGAATGGCATCTTGACTCTTGTGTTGAGGACTGGTGGGTGCTCATGCTCTATATATAGATATATATATATATATGCAAAACCGCCTGCGCGCATGTTTTTTTCCCCAACAGCTGAAAGCTTTGGGGTCTCAGCCCACGAGGGTTCCACGAGGGTTCCACCAGGGTTCCACGAGGGTTCCACGAGGGTTCCACGAGGTTCTGCGAGGGCTGCGGGGTGGTGCGAGCACTGAAAAGAGCACCGCATGCTGTTGGGGATATCACCTGAACTTAATTTTTTATGCTAATGGCTGCTGGATACTGTGGTTCCACTCAGTTTCACGATGATCATCAATGATCCAATGCATCTCCAGGATGCACAAATGAGCAGGGCCCGAGACCCATGGACTTTTGGTTCTACTAGCATGTCTATAAGGCTTATAATATAGCCAACTCATGTGAAACAAGGCAGCAGCTGCCAATTCTGCTCTGTGATTAAGAATTGGAAATGTGTCAGAGGGTGGCTCATAGTGGCTCCCATGTAATTCTGATTGTTGCACGCAACGTGATTGGCTGCAGGTGAATCACGCATCCCTTCTTGTTGCAAACAATAAACGCCCACCTCTCTCTCTCTCTCTCTCTCTCACGCACGAACAACTCAAAGGCTGGGCAATTCACCCCCCGGCATGTCTGTTCAACGTACCATATGCTGGCTGAAGCTGAGTCCCACCAAGAGTCTCACGGCTGGGCTGTAGGGCTCGACACGAGTGGTTCAATCGTGGCATTCATCCAATCCTGAGCGGCCTTGTTCGACACCAAAACGGAAAATCCCCACGAACCCCGGCGAAGCTTGCGCGAAGTTTTCTCGAGACTCAAAGCCGCCTGCACCGCTGCTCAAAGCGCTGCTCCTGCTCCTCGTCATCAGCAAACATACTCTCCTGCCCGATCCAATACGACCGTCCGAGCCGTTTACCAAGCCGCATGAGAGCACCAAGTGATTGATGGGGACTGCTCTACCAGGCACTTAATCGAAAAGGATGCACAAGGCACCTCCAGCACGACTGTTTGGCGAGTTGAACTGGACGCTCTTTGAACTTAAGGCCAACCCACGCGTCACATCTGGCCCTTTGGCAGTGGTCGGCAATATACCCCACAACTCACCCAGGCCGTGCCATCCAAGCAGCATGTGGGCCCTTTCAGGCCGCACATGGTACAGAATTGCTAGCCTACTATGTTTCATAGTTTTGCGCACATGCGTCTTCCTTCCACATGAGCACGAAGGCATCCGGACAAATAAGCAGGAAAGCAAGCTCTTTGAGCAACCAGCTTTTGAACAAGAAGGCGGTATGTGGCCTGGCACATGTTCTGTGCGACATATGATGATTCTTCAAAAGTCTCAGAAGAAATGGACTCTATCGAGCCGAATCACGCACTCCCCCTGGGAAGCTGCAGGTTGCGCTGAGCAGGAGTTGCCAATGAAGACAAAGGCATGGCAGTGGAGAGGCAGGCACTTGTCGAGTGGAATCAAAAACAATCCGCGGCAGAAGGGCAGCACCACGCACTCCGACTGAAAATGACCCAAGTTGCCGTTCACAGCCGAAAACAATGCATCCCCACGCAAACACCGGTCAAAAAGGCCAGCATGCATGCATAAAGCATTTGTTTTAAGCACTCGCTTGGATGTACGACCATCAACAAAATTCAGACTAATCAACTCCTTCACTTCCACAATACATGCCCTCATCAGTGCAACATCGCATCTCCGCTTCAGGTTTGTTTCGCAAACTGGATCGTGGCAGGGTGCATGGCAACCTCATCAGGCGAACCCATAGAGGTACCCCGGCAGCAAGGCGCTCATGAGAGACTCGCAAGGGTACCAATGAAGTCTGGGGAGAGTCATAAAGGATTCTTTCAAAAGGATGTGTCTCCGGCAGTGTCCCTTGCGTGCAATGCCGGGATGGAAGAAGCGGCATATGAAAACAAATGAAGCCAAAATGTTTTCTCTGAACATAATGCGACTTGGTCTGGCTGTCTGCCTGCTCAGCGTTCCATCTCACCTCAGGTCCACTGAAGCCATCGGAAAGAGAACTCCTAAAGGCGCAAATCAAGAACAAACTCCCATTCTGAATGATCTTGCGGGTGGTTTCCGAATCCAGGGCGCATTGAATGAGTGTAACATGTTTTGCAAAGGCGGCAAAGACCTAGAACAAATCCGGGGAACTTGGACGTCATGTGCATTCTTCCTTCGGGCAAACTGTTGTGTGTTCTAGTCAGTCCCAGTGTCAATGGTGCCCGGAGCAACCACCTGCAGCCAGCTTGGTAAAACACTCGTTTATGAGAACTACCAAAACAAAATCAAAGGAACAACCTCGCAAAGACTTTCACAGCACTGGGGCAAGCATTTGAATTGCAGCATGGATTAAAGTGGATCGGAACTCGGGCGGGCTAGCTAATCCTATGCTTCACACAAGAGAACCCGACTTTTGGGCAAAGATTGACCAAAGCGGCACAAGTCGACAGTCAACCAGCTTGCCAGAATTGCCCCTTTAAGCTTCAGAAGCCGACTGATAGTGGCCGAGACAGGCAGCGCGAAGCGTATACAATAACTTCCCGATGGTCGACTCTAGTAGTTTCCCTTGATTCTGGTAAACGAAATCACCGAGAGGACCGGCACGCCTTTCACTTGGCTTCCCCGGCCGGCAACCGAAGCCCACAAATCCCGCCTGGCCCTCTCTGAGGCCCGGTCGGCCCGGGCAGACTTCCATGCCATGTCCAAACCGAAAGGCGTTTTCAAGGGAACCGCCTGTTGGCTTTGCTCCGATTGAAGTGCGATGAGCTTTGGGCTGAATGACGTTCTCACCAAGACGTTGCGGATTTTAATAAACTACCAGAGGTCTCTTGCTCCGAATGTGGTTGTTTCAATTCATGCTTGTGGTTTGGTCTGGACAAAGTGGCATAGGCATGCTGCAGTTCACGAACCCTTCTTGGAGAAGAATCCGATGTCAAAAGTGGCCCGCTTCTGCGAGTCTGTGCAACAAAGTCCTTGGGAGGCTCAATACCAAACGGTGCTTAGCTTCCGAAGATAAAGCGCGCAATTATCAAACCGGCGTCTGGCCAAAGCCTTTCTCGGTGCAAACGATTGCTTGGATGCCGGACATGGCTCCCTCCATTTAAGGCAGCTCATGTGTTGCAAACTTAGCTGAGGTCGGCGAAGAAAGCGCGCTCCCACCATGCCAAGATCAAAGACAACTGCTGGGACTCCGTGGAGTTTTCCGCCAACGTCAAATGAACAGGCCAGAGAAATGACGAGCACGAGGCCGACATGTTGAAAACCGCCACTCCCAACGCAGATCGACAAATCTCGGTCTTCTCGCAGCCAACAACAAGGCGTGTTGCCTAGGCATCCAATAAGCAAAGCCACACAGTCGTTTTTCTCGGTACAAGTACTAAACCAAAAACACCCAAAGTACAGGCGAGTGTTTATGTTGCGTGGTTCGTGCAGTATGTGCCCCGGATTTCAGGCAGTGTGTGACCGTATGTTGCAAGCATTGCATTGCAAGGAGTGTGATCACCGGAATTCTACAGCAGCATGATGCGATACAATGGCTTTGAACTTACACCAAAAAACGACCAGCATGAAGTGACTCTCGGGTAGCATCATGTGGAGCCAACCTTGAACACCGAATAGATAAGCGATCCCCCAAATGATATTCCCAGTCACCTATGATGAGATAGTTCCGTAAAATGCCCTCACCAAATTGGTTTGGGTATCATTAATCAACATGATCGACAGCTCATGTATATCTGTCATATCATGGACCTGTGAAACCTCAACCTGACTGCACCCAAAGAATCCAGCGGTATGGCAGAGCCCAACCCCCCTCCCGCTGGTCAGTGTGGGTCACGGCAGGTCTGTGAGGGAGTCGAGGTCCAGGCGAGGGCCAAGTTTCAGCCCACCTTCGGTCTGATGGTGAGAGAAGGGCCGAGCAGGACACCACTCCATCCACACAAGTGGCGGTGTGCGTACCAAAATGGCACCTTGGTAAATGGAACCAAAGACTAAAACCAGCCGTTTGCCCTAGCTGTTTAATTTTGAGCCACACAAGTCCACACTCAAGTGGAAAGATCCAAGTCTTGCCTGGCAGCCACTACATCAAGGGAGCATTTGGCCAGGCCCTTCTTGAACGAGAATGCGGCATCTCAATACTGCATCTAGTGTGAATCTGAGATCGTGATGCTTCTCTTTGCCTGGGATCCGCGTAATAATTCACGGAGCCCTTTCCCGAGCAAGCAGCAGCCCTTTTCTGAGGCCCAAGTCCAAAAACAGAGCGGTATCCATATTCTGCCTCTAAGTCCACTCCGCCTTTTTTGCCTAGGCATTTGGGAACAGGAATCCGAATCAACCCTGAGATGTGTGTGCGTGTTAGTCCCAAGCAGAAGATGTCAAGTGAAGAAACAGCCACTGCGCATCAACAAGTTGTTGAGATGCATTGCCGATAAGGCAAGCAAGAGAACAGCTAAGCTACACTGAGTGCCTATGATACCCAAAAGGGTACTCGGTCGCTTTGTCACAAGTAAGACAGCCATTACAACTTGACCGCGAACCGGAAACAACTCTAGGAGGCGGTACGCCAATCAATGCAAACCCGAGTCGGAGCTGAGACTGTATGTGAAACTGCCTGCCCAGCCTGCCCTACACTGAAGTTCCAATGATCAGCACAGTTCAGGTTAGCAAAGATTGCCAAGTTGAAAAGTAGCATGTTTAGGCAGACTTCTCTGCAATACTTGAAACCAAGGGTTGTTAGGAGGGGAACCGCACCTTTTCCCCGGGCCTGTGTACCCCTTCTTGAAGCCCACATATGTGATGTCCTGGCCCAAACGAGCAGCTGCGCAGTGATCGCTGTTCCAGGGAATCTCCCTTCGAAAGCACCCAGGCTCTAGGCCCACTAGGGAATGTTAAACCCGGATTATTCAACCCCTGGTTGATTCATACGGGTGCCCCCTTTTAGTGGGGACTCATTGCTTTTGGAGGGAACACCCCCCTAATACTGAGACGGGTTTATTAATCCTGGGTCAACATTAATTGGGCACCATCGGCCGCGAAAGGAAGCACTAGCGAACAGGTCCAAGATCTTCCAGTCCCATCTCCGACTCATCAAACTTTTCAAGCAGAACATAGTCTCTTCCCGGCAGGTCTCCGCAGAACCAAATGTGTACCGACAAAACTGGCGTGTTTAGAGAATCTTTAACCCTGAATTGAAATCGCGATTTGAGTGCTTCACAATAAGTGTCTAGTATGACGCAACTGCGTTCCTTGCCATTTGTATGCGGTTGTTCAAGAGATCAGACAAGGTGTTGCTGTTGTTCAGGTCAGGTGCAAGGAAGTTGTGCCATGGATTATTTGTTGCAAAGGATCCAAACACGAACCATTTGTTGTGAGTCTTTAGGGAGTCATGTGGGTGCCGTGTAGTGCCTAGCTTGAAGCTGTGGACGCTGTACTCTGCGCGCCGCTTTCAGGAATCTGTCGGTCTTTGGAAGGCAAATTGGCCGCAAACAACACGCCCACAGACTTGGCCGACAAGTCACACGCACACACAGTGATTTCTTTTGCCTGCGTGGGATCCTCAAGTTGGGGTCCATAGCCTGAAATCCGCTATTTTCAGCCACCACGGAGATTCCAGCTCACAAGTCTTCAGAGTTCCTTTTGCACCTTTTGCTCGCAAAAGTGTGCCGTGCGCTGCCCGTCCTTTCTATCCACGAAGTCTTGCACGCCAAGGGAGATGATCATCCGCTGGCCCTGCAGGGAGATGCCCAAGACCTCAAGCCGACACCAACGAGCCCGTCAGGCAAGAACGAGCCATGCGAGTCATAATCAAAACCCGGTATCAAAATGGTCTACCCAGAACCACGTAGAGAATTAAGAAGGCGGCCGCAACAATTTATGGTTGGGATTGTCCCTTACTAACGTTCATCTACACGGGTGTTGATTGTGGCTCATGTCTATGTGCCCGCTATTGCTTGCAAAGGCGTCGGGTGTCTGGGTCACTGGGAATCCGCGGCACTTGCTTGCTGGCTATGAGGACATGAGTCAACTAGATGTGCACCAAAACTAAAGACCCTTTGCTGATCCTTGTTGCAGCGCATTGTGACACTCATCTGAAGGGGGCCCTAGTCGTGACAAACAGTCATGCGAACATACTAGGCGAGCATTTACGCGGAAAGTCAAGCACGCCTGGCAGGCTTGCTTCCACAACCCATTCCAACAACAGTACGCGCAAGGGATCACGGGTGACACGTGTAGCTCCAGGCTCTTGGAATTAGCAATGATGATTCAAGTCCTCCCTCTTTTTTGAAAGAATAAAGTGGTTGGTGGCATGCCCCTCACCTCTCCACCCCCTTGCTTGCCCCACAGCACGTGCAATTCCCACGCCGCGAAAAACTGCGGCTCCGCGCGTTGGACACGTGCTCAAGGCTTTTGCCCAGCTGTTCCATCGAGGTGGAAGAATGCCCGGCCTGCATTCCGGAGTCAGGCAGCAATGTGAGTCTGGTTGCAAAAGGCCAAAAAACTATGAGGCTATTTACAAGTGAAAATTGCGTGGCCATCAGAGACGGTCCCTCGTTGACTGGGCGATAATCTGACAGGAACCAACCATGGGGAGCCCTCATTCTAAGCGTACATCCATGAGATCCTTACCCCCAAAAGCCGGGCAAATCGCTGAGCAATCACATTTTCCTGTGGCATCCTGTAGCCGTGGGAGAATGATTTCTCTTCATTCAACGCCTGAGGAACACAAACCTAACTAACAGGTATGAACATGCGAGGATGCTTGGGGAATTCTTGCCAAACAACAGATATCCTCCAACTAGCAGTAATTGTGTCAGTTGCTCTTTGCACACTTGCAACCCTGCGCGCCTGGTGCTGCAGAGAAGTGATGGTCTCTTCCAGGCCTTGTTGCGAAAACGACCGAAACCTCCTGAACGGAGGGCTCATCTTGTGGGGAAAGGGCCGATTGGAGGCAAATACTCAGTTGGAGCTTGAACCATGCCTTGTCACTTCCCATTCGCAAGTGCGAACTGGGCTTAGAGCTGAACTGTCCAGATGCAAACAGCTACTGGGGTTGGAAAGCTGCGGCCGGTTCAAAGTTTTGCCAAAAAAAGGCTGGCAGGGTTGGTGAAAGATCATGTGGAATTCCTTGCCGCAATCCAGCTAGCCAGCAAACAGCAACATGGGCAGCCAAGGCCCATGTTCTGAGGCTTCAAGCCCATCTTGTCCCGCTTCCGCTTGGTATCGAGGCTCTCTATGTCCAAGCGGACCTGCTCGCGCTGGGCAAACTAGTACTTTCCTTGCGAATGAGCTCGCACATACCAGTTCGCAGCAACTTCATGACTCCACCCCCCAGTCATTTGCAAAGGTCAGCCGGTGCTATGGGTGCTCGAGCACAGCCCAAATGTATGCCAATGCCTTCCAAGGCTTGAATTTATGCTAGAATCCGCTAGAAACCTGTAAAATACTAAATCTCTTGGCATTTCAAGCTGTTGTTACAAGCACACCGCCAAACGCCCCCAGGTTTGCGCGACCCAGGCATCCAATCCCCGGAGCTTCGCCTCGCGGAGCGAGGCTTCGAGGTGCCGACCGCTGGAGTGTAGCGACTCTTGCAGGGTCGACAGCGAGGCCTGGCGAGCCGCGGGCGCGTGGGTGCGTCAGGTGCCTTTGGGCCATTTGGGATCTGATCATCCCCAAAAAGCAAACGTTGATTCACATAGGTCGACTTTGGTCACCTGATCCTATGGTGGCAGGTCAGAATTGAGGCTCTGCCTTAACCGCTTAGCAACCCTTGGGTTTCTTCACCAGCCTGATATGAGAGACCTCTAAGGAAGGAGTCATGGGTGGAATGGGTCATATCTCCCAGCTGTTCGCTCGTGTGAATGCCTTGATGCTTGTAAGTTTTAACGATCAAAAACACGCTGCGGATCCAAAATAGGCAACTGCTGCTTGAGATCACCAGCCATGGCTATGAGACCCCATGCTCGCATTGGCCATGCCAACGGCTTGCCAAACAATAAAACCTGCCAATCAACAGCTCCCAGTGTATTGGATCGATCTTCAGTGACCTTGAAGGAGATCAACAGCCTTCAGGTCTGAGGACTCCACGCGTCTTCAAGAAGGTCTGAGACGCGCTTCAGCACAAGACAATCTGGGAGTGGCACCTCCGTCTCTTTCAGGAAGACCTGAACGTCCTGCATTCCGTTAGAGCACGTCTCTGGCACACAGCTGTGAGAAACATGTGTATTCTCATGGATGTGGATCAAGTTGTATGCCAGCAAACAAAAACCGCACACCATCCTCAAGGCTCCATCTCATCGGAAGCGACTCAACATGTCTTCCACTCACGCACGAATCGTACACGAGATCGCGCAGGGAGTTGGCTCCTGATGAAGACTGGCCAGTTCCCTCACCTCATTGCTGAAGGAGCCACGAACCTCATGCCTCAGCCGGAGCTGCAATGATCAGAACAGCGATGTGTTTTCCGCGCTTGCCTTATGACAGAGGATGCTCTAAAATCCAAGCACCTTGTTTCGAAGGCCTGGGCCTTTTTTTTGTACCCCACGGTTTGACAAAGTGCTTCTGGGGGAGAGGCCTCAAACTCTTTCAATTGCACATGGCAAGAAGCTGCAGGAGGATTCTCCAATGGAAGGGAATGCTCAGACTCAAGACGATAGCATGGCCTCATCATCGCTTTCCCAGGCGACCACTGCCAGTCTGCAGCAAAACTTGTTGATGCCACTACAGATCTCAAAGTGGCGGCCCTGCACCAAGTGAAGGTGCAAACAAGCCGAACAACTAATCCTCCAACAAAGTGCCAAATGACCCTGTCAGTTTACAGCATTTCCCGAGCCGCGCGTCTGTACAAGTCTTGTACTGCTTGCCTGGGTCGCTTGTTCGACAACGCAAGCCGGCGAAAAGATGCGAGGTTCACGACCTGGCTCAAGAAATCCGCCATGGTCCATTAGCTGCATTATGCTCATATATTCTCTGGGCGCTGCAAGTTCTATACACCGAACTGGATTCGGTGAAGGACGCGAGCATGGGTTGGGGGATCCTTGGCCACCTCAAATGGAAACCTCCGGACTTTGATCTTGGGGCAGACCAACCCTGGCATCCACCCTTCAACGTAGTCAAGCCGGAGTGTCGGGTGCCCCCGCAGTAAATTGGCGGAGTACGCGGCCATGAGATTGGCCGTCCTTTTGATCTCAGCCTTTAGATCCTCACAAAGGCTAGACGAATATACTGCCAAAGGTCCTGGATGGCGGCCTGGCATATGGTTTGGTCCAGGGGTGCCTTCAGAAGTTCTAGTTGTTTCTGTATGTGTCCCACCAAGACAGAGTTTGATAGAGAGTGCGCAAATCCTGAGGAAAACAGCATCATAGAGGAGGCTATCATAGGCTATCCTTGCATACGGCTCAGATAAACCTCACAGCAAGAAACAAGAAACAAAGCCATCTGCAGGTCACTGCCATTGTGCATGGCCTTGCTTGAGCCCGGGTTGAGCAATGTACCGTTGAAGTCCATTCTGGCTACAAATGATTGGTTCGCAAACGTCGTGTTGCCTTCTCACCGGGCTGCATAGGAAATATATGATTGTTTGTTCCCTAGTGAGCATCAAATAAAGAACAATCTGCGATGGTTGCTCGCTTGCGTTTTAGCCTTCGGCCTGCAACTAGTGCCACATTCTTCGCCTTTCCGCATTCTTTCACTCCTCACCCCTGTAAGCAACCAACAAAAAACGGGAGAAGCAGCGCCCCCCATCGCATCCATCGCGCCGCCCGCCCATCGCGCCGCCCGTGTCCTGGTTCACCTTGTTCACCCGGTCCGAGATCTCCGTGGTGGTGTCGGTGAGCTCCGTGAGGTGCACGCCGTGACCCTCTTGGATCTCCGTGATCTGAGCGACTCGACTCAACCCACTGCGAACACCAAGCAGCTTGTTTTCTTGGGCCCCCCGACTAACAGCGACTAAAGAAAGGTGCATGAGAAAATATCTGGCTTCTTGGGGTCAGGAGATGCCAGCCCATGTTCAGACCTGTATATTTGCGGTTTGCACCGTCACGCGCGGGCACCGTTCCAGCCTTTCTCCGACTCAGACTTGTTGCTTCAGCCAGATTCCCGCTGAGATATCCCAACACCCGCCGGTACACCGAGGTGAAAGTACATGGAACAATCCCCACCCCGCACCCCTGTCTGCCTTGTTGATTCCCCCTCAAAACAGGGAAATAGAAGGTGGGCAAGCCTTGAACGACAAAGACAGAGTTTTGAAGCGCAACGAGTGTAAATGTAAATGTGTTGTCACTGACGTTTGGCAGAATGAGCGAATAGAGTGAATTACTCACTAGCCAAGTTGGGTCGTCCCCCCGACCTCAACTGTCCGTGTTTAGTACAGGCAATCTTAGTGGTGGTTGGCCTTAAGCACGTCTAGAGTGTCTAGCCTCCAAGTATAGCCATGGCCTCCGTCAGAATACAAACTGCAACACCACGAAGATAAAACGAACAAATCGGCGGCACCTGCCATTCCAGAACGCTCGAAACCCACGAAATGAAGGCTGTTTCTGGCCAACACTGTAGCACTGGCAGGCTGTTGTAGTGAGCAGTACTACTAAAAGTGCCAGAAACCGAGCTGAATCACGAATCAGTGCTTACTCAGTGCATGCGGGGGGATGTAATAGCCGCCAAGCCTCTTCGTAACCCGAGATGTTTGATGCAAGCAAACTCGCTGACTTTTGGTTTACTATGTCGTGGCCCGGGCAATGACTTGTTTGTAGCCGCTCACATGTCCGTGTCTGTACTTGTCTCATCCTGCCGGAAATCCAGCTCTTGGGTGTGTGTGTGTGTGTGTTTTTTTCCCGGAGGGTAGGCTTTCAAAGGTTGGTTTGAAGGGAAGCCAACAGGGAGACCACAACTCTTGGGCTCCCAAAGTTTGACGCATGGCTATGGGTCAAGACCCTGTACCCCTGGTGAACATCAAAATAGGTGGTACATGGTGTTCATCCGCCCCAAAATGGCTCGCCATAGGTTGTGACCCATGGCCGCATCTCCTCCTCTTCCCAGCCCCATGGAGCCACCCCTCCAATCTCTCGCGCCCTCTTCACGTGCGCGTCCAGCAAGCGCAGCTCCCGCAGCTCCGTCAGGACCTGGCAGTTCCGTCGAGCGCGCGGTCTTCAGGAGCCCTTTTTGGGGCTACCCAAAGGGACACCACCCATTTTTGGGGTCCCCCTATTCTGACAAAGGGAACACTACCAATAACGGAACCCAAGGGGACACGGCACCCAACTCTGACAAATAGCCCACCCAAACAGGGTTACACTAATTCTCGGGTTGCGGGGTCCCATTTTGTGGGGGTTACACTACCCATTTCTTGGGTCCCCTTCTGACAAATACCCAAGGGGAAGCTGGCTTTAAACTGCCCCCGTGCCACCAAACGGAATTCTCAAAGAAGCATGGCCAACGCAGCCTGCAAGCAACATTCCATTGACCAAATATGTTCGGCAGGCAAGACATGCACAATCTCTGTCTTTCCCAAAATATTGGCACCAGTTCGCACGCCACTTTCTGAGCTAGCCTCTTTGATGGTCTTCTCAAGCTGCCGCGTCTGCAAGTCTAGGCCTGCAGCTGCAGTGGAATCAACTTGGTGATGAGGCCCCCCGCATGTTCAGTTCCCATGTTTTCGGTGGCCACACGGGGATCGGGGACTGATCATGTCTAGCGAAGCCTCCAAAAACCATGCTGGGACGGCCCGTGACGCTACATAATTTCCTTGAAGCCCCCCATATTAGTCTGATGCCCATGTTGAATGAAACAACACACGCACGGTGCATGGCGCATTTGAAGCCTTTGAAGCGCATATTTGTGAGAAGTTTATCCTGCAACACAATGAGCAATGATGTTGTACACATACTGCTAGTTGGCGACTGCTGTATGATGCACCCATCAACCTTTGGCCAACCTTGGTACAACTCCTATTCGGCTGTGCGGCTTTTGAAGGAAGCCAAAGCAGAGACAATACTCACGAGCCCACAGGGTCTTCAATTCATCAAATGGCAATCGTAAATGGGGGGTGCCTCTTTTGGGGGGTTCCCTTTGTTTTCTGGTTTTGAAGGAAACCAACAGGAAAACCGACGCCATGTTGAAAGGTCCAACCTGCAAAAAAGGACGCACCCAGAAGCCGGGGGCTCAGGGAACTGAGCCGCTTGAGCCCGCTGCGCCGCAGGCTGGGAGGTGAGAACTCGGTCACTTCCTGGCAAATGGGAAACCTCCATTTGCTTAGGTCCCTTGGGAAAAAATATATAATTTCCAGTAGTGATAAATTCCCTTTATAACCAACAGGGGAAAATATAAAATATTCTTAACCGAATGGAAGGAGATCTCACTCGTTCACGTTTCTCTCATCCAAAGGTCTCCCATCATGGAGGCCCACAGGAGGCCTCCAGAAGACGACTTTCATTTGGAGAAGCCCTCTGTCCACTTCCACGGTTGGAGGAGAAAGGGTAGAAAAAGTAGATTGGTCATCACCATACCAGCTCTGACAATGTTGATGCCAGGGCTGGAAATGGTAGGAACTGGGAACTTAAAGCCTCCATTTGAAGTGGGCACACGGCCCCGGCAGTCTGCACGGCAAGCGGCTGGGCCGCAGCTACATTCACATCCTGGGAGAGATTCCTTCCCAGAAGCTACAAAGACACCATGCTCTTTCCAATGCTGCTGATCCTTTCGGAAAGAATATGGGGGTACCAGGCGGCAGCCTCTTGTGTTTGCTTAGAATGTTCCATGCGATGCCTCAATTCCAGCGGAACATACTCCTGGCAGTAGTCCGAAGCTGAGATCAACATCAGACAATCTTGGAATGGTTCCTTTAGTTCGAGGAAATGCCGAAACGAATAGATATAACTTACACGGCACCCAATCAACACAACCTCAGGCTCCGCACGTTCGATCCAGATTTCCCTCCAAACACGAGAGCGATAGGTCTTTCACGGCAGAAACGTCTCATCAAACAGGGCCCTCAGGAGGTAAACGGACGGCACCTGCGACCTCCCTCGGCTGCTCGGCTGCTCGACCGCTCGCGCCTCGGGGCCCCAGATCTCTTCCGACAGGGCCTTGTGCATCTCCTGCCATCGGTCCAGTGGAGGGGCCGTCGGTCATCGGCTTTGAATCAAAGCTCTTTTCCATCCAGAGTCAAACCTTTCCAAAGACGTCAGAGGGCATGAGATGATCCACTTCTCAAAGTGATTTTCTTACAAGGCCGGCCTTCTGAATAGCTTGCCACAAACACCTGTCATTATGGACATGGGGTAAGACTCGGGGGAGGGGGGGCGTGGAGGAAGCCGCTGAAGGTGCCCGAACCCTGCGATTGGCCAGAGCTCGCTATCAGAGCATTCCCATCTAAGCCGCTGCGAAAATGAAAAGTAACATCAAGATCCAAGCAAGGGACCCCCTGTTCAGCTGCTCTAGCACCCGATGCAGCAGGCATTTATGCGCACGGCACGGAACTGTGCCTTGACCTGGTCGATGCTGAGCCTCGCTCGGAGGTTGCATTTTCCGAGGGAACAGACAGCGGTTTCACACCCCATGTGTCTTTGGTAGTGGTTTGCGGGGTGAAAATGACCTTGAAAAGTCTACCTCTCATTCAACTGCCTGAAGCTACCAAGACAAGGATTATTCATCAGGCATTGCTGTGATTCATCCGGATATACTTTTGGTACGTTTGGTGGTGTGGACAGATTCATGCATTGAGTCATGTTTTCCTACAGACGGAACGAAACAAATCAAGAATACTCGGGCGAACACTGCTTGGTCGTGAACTCCCCATTGCCCACAAGGTCTGCCGGTACCCCTCACATAGAAGACATGCGCTAGGCACAATGTCCTCCGTACCGAATTCAGATTTCTGTTGGAGCTGCGTTCATACCACCAGAATTAGTGCGGTCAAGAAGCTCAAGCCGCTTTGTCTCTGAGTCCAGGTATTCCTCAAGACACCAGAACTCGCATATCCCGTAGCCACAACACCTCTGCGCACATATAGCGCAATAGGGGCCTCGTCGAGACAAAAAGTCTTGTACAAGCTCACAAGCTACCAGAAATCATGGGGAGTTGAGGCCCAACGAGGTCAAATCCAGCCGACTCGCTGTGCAACTGCAGGCTCTCCTTGTTCTTCTTCACTCCCATATCAAGATTGGTCTGCATCTTGAAGAGGTCCGTCCGCAGGTGGTCAGTGTCCTGTTGGACAGACCATGAGATCCGTCTACACTCAAACACAAGAGACTCTGAGCTCCTCCTGTGACCTCATGATCTGCTTGTTCAGTCGTTCGGTGGTGGAGGTGAGCGTCCTCGCCAGCGGAAACGCTGCGCGGTTCCGCAACATTGTCACCCAAGGCATCGGCTTGCAGTCGTGGTTGCACTGCTCAACCTCAGTCATCAACAGCTGCCCAAATTGCGCCATGTGTTCATAAAGAGGTCTCTGGCCCTTTTGTGCTTGCGCTGCTGGTAGAATTATGCGCTTGATCTGCTAGTGCAACCATCGTATTCCCCGTGTTTCGCCTAGATCTCACATTGACTGACCCGAACAAGTAATGTCCACCTTGGATGCATCCAGAGGACCGTACTATTCAGGGTGGTTTCTCTTTTAGTAAGGATATGATCTATTTTAGGGGTTCCTCTGATGGGTGGTCCTCCGGATTAATCCAAAGCTCATATTGGAGAATCCAGAGCAAGACAAACGCATTCTGGCTAGATCGGAGTCATAGCCCCGACCAACCTCAATCTGGTTCATGGGGAGTCCATCACGTATCTTGCTCTTAACAACTTCGCTTGCCCTTTCAACTGTCTTGTGGCTAGCGGAGGAAAAGCAAAGCCTTTTCAGCTGCCCAAGTTTCGTGGAAACGAACTGCAACAGAAAGGAACAACGGGTGAAACTGAACCACCGAGCAGGACGGAATAGCCAACACGGGGACAAAGCGCCCGCACTTCCTGTGATTCTTTGTTAGTTGACATCCCGAGAAAAGTCCCCTCAGGTGTCTCAAACAGATCATCTCAATCCAAAAACCGAACATGCAACCCGCGACACCCACAGGATGTTTTGCTTTGCTCGCCCACTCGTGACAAAGGAATGCAGCTCGTGCGGAACGCAAGGTTTTGCCACTATCTCGTTCTACCTCGCTGATGTCAACATGATGTCAACCCTAAACACCTTCTCAATGGATCTTCTGTTGGCTTCGGAAAGTCCAATTGGAATGATTGAATCGAAGGTCCCCTGTCTTTGCAATAGATTGGCCTGGCCTGCTTTTTGCCCAACAGCTGCGCCGCTTGCCCCAAGTGTCCTCTCTACTTACGCCTCTTCCGATTTCGCTGCGCATCGTGGGCTACAACTGCGAAACATCGGCTGGGAGCCAGGCATTCGCCAGAACTTCGCGAATGTGATTTGCCAGCTTCAACTGGCCAATAAATCAAATGTGCGGTGAGTAGTCCATGGTGTGGCTGTCTGATGAATCGGCTCAACTGACCAACTGACCGCTCGTTGCTTCAGCAGCGACGCCATCAGCATCCTAAGCGGTGCCTATAAATACCCTGAAGGCTTCTAATCAGAAACCCACAGAAGCTCTGTCGCTCAACAGCGCACTGCTCCAATCATCTGCAAAACCAAAGCTGAATTGCCAAAGTCACCTCTGAAATCTCGCTTGTTTTGCCCCAGCGTCATGCGACAACGACGACAATGGCCACGAAGACCGCAACGACAACGACAACACGGGCGACAGCCATGACGATGGCCAGGACCACGACCACGACAACCACAGCGACCATGACAACGACAACAGCAGCGGCAACGACCACCACCACCACCACCGCCACCACCACCAACACGCACACCAACACGACCACGACCGGACCACAACGACTACGAAAGCAACCACAACTGCATCCACAAAGGAGGAGGAGGAGGAGGAGGAGGAGGAGGAGGAGGAGGAGGAGGAGCACCAGCAGGATCTCTGAAGAGGACATTAATATGTTGACTGCCTGGTTGAAAACAACATGGAAGGCGAACCCAACAGCAAGTGGCCCCCGCCTCCAAGTCCTTCTGACTGCCCCAGAAATCGTCCAACTGCTTCCTTTGGTCGTGACGCAAGCGAGCGGACCAACGACAGCGTGAGTGCTGCCGCAGGCAAAATTTCGAGGCATTGTTGACTGGCAGAGTGCTTGTGGAAACACCTGTATTCAGCCCCTTTAACGCAAGTGGGCAAGGGCGTTGTTAGTGGTCCTCATGTCTGGGGGGGGGGGGGGGCGGGGGGCGGCTGTGCCGCACAAAGCTCTTGGCTGGTGCAATTTGGGATAAGAGTCGATGGGCTGGCGGAGAAGAAGAGCTTCCCACCCGTGCGGGCCACCATAAGACCTGCTTGCCCATTCAACATTGTCCTTCGGAATCAAACTAGACATGGCAACATTGTTGGATATGTTCCTTGGCGGTTCCGTTAGTAACCAGCAGAATGAACGAGGACAATGCTGCTTTTCTGTGGCTCTTAGCAGGGCACACTGCTGCAGCATCCCCCCAAACTCGGCCATTTCTTTGGCCAGGCCACTTGAACTCGCCCACCAGGCCCAGCTTGTCCTTGGGAATCATTGGGAGATGCGCCAACCCGCAGAACATCCTTCCTGCAAAGGAAGCTGACAGGTTTTGGATTGGGAAGACTTTGCTCCCTCAGAGCTGTGGCGATGCAACGGAAAAGATGGCCGGCGTGGCGTGATGCAACAACATTTGTGCTCTAAATTGTCCTGAAAGCTCAGTGCTCAACTTGGATGCGCAACATGAACCCCAGCGAGCTATGTGTCTGGACATATTATAATATGACCGCTGGGCTGGAGGCATCTCCGTCCAACTGTTCTTCCAACCCCCCCTCAACAAAACTAATGCAAGCCCTCCCATTGCATGACCTGAGCCCGTGGTAGGTGTGGGCATCCACTGCTTGCAGACTGACGTATTCGCTTGGGGGCCCCGGCCATTGCCTTGTGCACGTCCTTGGCCATCATGGTCCTTGCACGATGCCCGGAAGGCTTCAGAGGGGAAGTGGCGCCAGGGGAGGTGGACAAAACCTTCTAAGGGTTGTTGTACTACACCCTGGGATTAGTCTCACGTTGTGTGAGTTGAACTATCCAAACTCAGCACTAAGGCGGTGGGTGAACGGGGGGTGGGGAGTTAGCCCCGCTATCAATGACGGCTTGTTTTCAGGCGGAATCTATCCACTTTAAGATCGCGCACAGCTCCCATGGCGAAACACTATCTTCTTGCCACCGCCTGAATTCGCAAACGCAGCTAGTATGGATGATGCTGATCTCAAAATAGATCGAGTGTGTGCGTGTGGGCATGCGGCACGCAACGTTTATGCTGCGCAAACAAAAAACAAAGGTTCAGGTTTAACGGCTTTTTTTCAGAAAGTGGGAAATTGCCCATGCGAGGAAAAGCATTCCTCACATGTTGATTCGCTCTTCGTGCAAACATCACGAAAACATCCTCCCACCCCACCCCCGGAAACCCCCCGCCTCCGGGAAAGGTTGCATGCTGATCCGGCGAGGGTTAGGTTAGCTGCAGAATGGATGGAAAAGCACAAAATAGGTTTCACGGTGTTTCATGCTACAAACAAGTCTGGCTCTTTTAGGCAGGGCGGACATCCCCTCCCGTTGACGCAATGTGGTGCAGGACGCAAGCAATTCTCCCACTGAGTACTCAACCTACACGCAAGAAGCAAAGAAGACATGGGCAACTTGATTTGCACCAGAAAGCTGGGAACGTGGCGCCAAACCGCTGGGGTCCGCGCAAGATACTGTGCTGGCTTTCTATTCTGGCCGACAAATGGTCGCCTGAGCTTTGCGACAGAAGCCAAGATGGGTGCCAAGACGCATGGAATTGCTCTTTCGTTCTCGAATCTACAAATTTGAACAAGATGAGTCATGAACCTCTTGCTGAGAACATTGGCCCAATCGGGAAGGCCGCTCCAATCACCTGCCCTTCAAACCCCGAGGGCGCTCAAACTCCAGCCCAGATCCAGTGAATCTTACCCATTTGCCAGAAAGGGAGCAGGGTACCCTCCCAACTAACATGGAAGCGCAAAAAGGCCCTTTCCAAGAGGAAAGTAGTCTTTCTACAGGGGTCTGTGTCTTTCCATGTTAGCTGGTGCGAGGGTATCAAAATTTGACAAGGGCAACGCAACCTGTGCAACTCTTAGCTCTGTTGGAACCGAACAGAAGCTGGGCACGGAGCAGTGGTTCTGCATCCGCACGGAGCGCTCCACAGTGGGAGCAACCACCTGCCCCCGATAAAGGAGGTACAAACAACACAGCTCGTTTAAACTCAAGCACCAACCATACACCTACCTGTTCGCAATCGGAGTGCATCAACAAAACTTGGCTTGCACGCGGGCCGCTATGTTGGAAGGCCGCTCCATATGCAATTCTTAAGGCCGTGGATTATTCGTAGAGTTGGCAACCAATCAACCGCTTGTGTCCACAGAGATGCGCCAAAGCTTCTGTTAAGACTGTTTGAGAAGGGTTACTACATCACCTTCATTTTATCAGGCAGCTAGTGTGTGGCTGCACAATGTGGCCTCTGGTGTTTCCCATGTTCAACTAAAACGCAAAGCTAGCAACAGTTTCTTGGGATGCACTCGACTTGCAATTGCCACTTGCACCTCTCCTCTTGCCGCTTTCACAGGACTTTGAAACTGTCAACTAGTCTATTCCACCTTTGAACTAGTGGAAGATACGGCATGTTAACAGCAATTCTGAGATTTGAGACCCAGTGCAGCCCAAACATCACCGAGAGGTCCTTAAGTTCGGCCATTGCTCCTGGCCAAAGCCCGCAGCTAAGAACCGCCCGAGCTTCTTGTTTGCGTGTGGAATGACCCCAAGACCTGGCGCAAACTCCTCCCAAAGGTCCCTCACAGGTTTGAGGCATCAGCTTGTGCTGGAGGTGGATTGTGATTTGTGTTTTAGGTGTCCTTTGTAAGGTACTTGTTGGGGACTGCGGTCACTCTGCCTCCAGGACCATCTCCCGAAGCTTGACCTGCCGGGATCGGTATCGCGTTGGCCTCACTGGTTTCGGGCCTCTGCAAGGAATCACGTCCTGCTGATCTCGGTGGTGACACGCAAGGGTTTGTTGCTACCAGGGCTTTCCTCTCCATTGCTCGAGCCACCTGATCTACCTGCCCCAGCCTCTAGCCGCGCATGTTTCACTTCCTCCTCCTGCCTGTCCTCAGCACGGGAATCCGCAAGCCACGATTCTCGCTTGTGGTGGCAAGGAGTGCGGAGAGCCAACTGTAGCCCTTGACTTAGGTTCAGTCTGATCTTGTGCCGCGTGGCGTGTCTCATGCGCTGGGCCGCGGGCCACAGACAGGTCGATCCGCGGCGCTTCCGCGAGCCTGCGAGATGGCTAAGGTCCTGGTGGCCTTCACCAAACTACACTTCTGAAGTATATCTTCGTATATATATATATATATTCATTGTATATATTAATATATATTAATATATAAGTAGCATGGGAGAACGAATTTTTGGCGATCCTCCAACTCTTGGCTCACATTCCAGAACCGGCACGGTTTTCTATTCGCTTAGGAACAATAAGGCGTCGCAACAATTCGATGTCCAAGGACTGCGCTACGGATAGCCATTCTTCGATGTGAACCGTGCTGCACGCATAAGCCCTGGATGCTTGGCTCGGGCAAGGGAAGGGGTTTCAAGTTGAGGGTTCGACTCCCTCTGGTTTTCTTGAGAATTCCCATGGCGGTTGGGGTTGTGGATGTTGTTTGCGCTTTCCATTCGCTGAAGAGAGCGTTGAGAAGCTCACTACCCTCCGCCGAACCTGGTAGTTCATGTCTGCAATCGCCTGGCCCTTCCAAAGAATGTCGGAGTTTGGCCTATTTTTGTCCGCGAACGGCCACAAGCTCAGCACAACCACTTCGAAGCGGCGAACACACACAAATGGCAGCAAAACAAAGAGGCTGCAAAAAACAACACAAAACCAGCAAAGACCCGGAGCTTGAATGCTCTGGAACTTCGCGGATGTCAGTGTCCAGCAAACCATTTTGTTCTGTCAAAGACATCTATGACAGGGAAACCTACTAGTCCCGTAGTTGATCTTGGATCCCGTGACAGATTCTAAACCCAAAAGCAGCAAGCCGCCCTGTGGTGGATCCCAAGAATCTCTTAGCGGAACTTGTGGGATCATATGCTGGACCACAAAATCCAAAGGATAAACGAGGGTGCGTCAGGATTGGGATCCAGAAAACTGACCTAGTGCAAAGCGAGTGGCAAGTCAGAGACGAATGTTGAGCACAAGCCTCACCCTGTTTCACTCCTTGATATGGCTGTGGGTCAGAAATAGGTACCCAAATGGAACCCTGGTAAGTGGAAACGTGGACTAAAACCCGCGGTGCCCTGGTGGTTTATTTTTGACCCATACCCATATTGGAAATGCAATTTCCCATTTCTCGTGATGCGTGACCGTCATGCGCAAATCCGGAGCTTGAGCTGCGCACAATGCCTGGAACTTGCCGTTTGCGATTGGATGACGACGTTCACGGAACCATGGACATGAGCGTGAATTCCAGTGTTGATTTGCACATCTGAATTCATGTGTTTGGAATTATGATTCCCGGTTACGTCAACATGTGTCCACTTCATCCTAATTGAAATTGATTAATTGCCAAAGAGTCTAGGGGACCTTCCCACATCAATTCGGAGCACCAGCTCAAGGTTGGGTGCTCACAGGGAACCATTCGAGACAGACCCAAGTAGCGTGCGAAAACACGCTCTTGATCCCCATCAAGTTCATGCCACCATGAAACCAAACGTGACCTGTGCGCAAACTTCTCCAACTCTTGATCCGAAGGCGCCCTTCCTCTTCCGCTCGCCCACTCGCCCACTCGCACTTCGCCTCTCTTCGGGCGGTCGGCTGGTGGCCGCTTGGTCCACGAAGGCCCCGCGCCGGTCCTCGGAGGAAGTCGACACCCAGAAAACGAATGCGCAAAACCTCGGGAACCGAGAAGCACTCTTATATGCTGCGATATGGCCATGGGTCCAAAATCCAAATCGTACCCCCAGTGAACATCCCAATCCCCACTAAAATAGACTAAAATGGGTGGCGCACCTACCCCAAAATGGTACCATGGGTTTTGACCCACAGCCATATGTTTCAACTTGGCCACCACCACCCCTTTGGGTGGTTTGTGCAAGGTGAGACAAAAGCCAAACCAGCCATCAATCATGAGGGTGGTGACTTCCAGCCTAACATGTGCCATAGCAAGCCATCGCTCCCTGAATCAATCAGAATTTGTCAAACGTCATTTGTCTTTTAGGGGACCGCGGCAGTGGAGTGAAAATATCTTGAAGCTTCGACCAGCCGTTCTGTCGTCGTTCCATCCAGATTTACAAATTGTCACGACATCCAACTGGAATACAAACATGTATTCAACATGTAGGGAGCCCTACACCCCAATGGCTGGTTAGTTTTTAAAATTGAGGAAATCTGACATCGAGTCGCCGTCATATCCGGAGGCCCTTGTTTTGAAAGCTGATGAGCAGAGCCGACAGCAGGGCACTAGCTTGGCATTTAAGCCAATGCCGTGTGCAAAATCTGCCATCCAGTTCAGTTTCACCCAACAGCCCGAGCCGCCCGCCAACACCTCCTCCGAGGGCCCAGGCCGCCATGAAGCACAGGGCAAACCCCTCGGCGGATGTCTCTGAGTGCCAAGAGAAAAACACCTTGTAGTGCCACCGAACAATCATTGTTGGGGCTGGAGAAGCGAAAAGCTCGAGCGCGAATCGCACACCCCTTAAATGCTCAAAGGCAAAATTCATGTCGTTTTGCCATGGCGTCACGGCCTTGAAATCTGATTCTGTTTAGCCCAGTCATCGCAATTGCGACAGCCAACACCGCCCCACAAAACCAGCCATGCCAAGCCACTGCCCCAGCGCTGCTGCTTGAAGCAACCGGCGGTCCAGCACTCCTGGGCCTCCTAGCGTTGGTGAATGGGTCTTGACCGTGCCATAGGCCTGGTGTATTCTGACACTACTCGCAAACTGCTGAGTTATCCAGACCTGATAGAGAGTCGATGTAACATAGCCCAACGTGGCACGAGTCACCAGTAAAGCCACCCAAAGTGCGTAAGAAGCTCCTTGACAGCTCATGCAAACCCTGCCGTTTCGAAGTGACCCTTCCCAAGTCTCTTGACCCCAGCCTGGAAATGAGCTTGGCTCGAGCCGCGAGAAATCTCAGGCCTGTGCAACTCGTAATGGGGCTGAAGCTGCATTTAATGCTTGCACTCGGCTGACAACAACCCATGCGACTCAACCAAGCTGAATGTTCTAGTAGCTAGCATGTCAAAAGCTTGGCAGGATGCAAAGGCTGATGTTGATAGGCTGGCCCTGGCAGCATGTTGCTTTGTTGCTGGACGAAGTTGAGGGGCCCTAATTGTTCTCCAGCTGGGCGGCGAAACGGCGACATCAATCGCACGGCTGAGTGCAGTTTTCGTGCAGCTGCAGACTAGGCAATGTGCATGTGCTAGAAACTTCTACAGGTGAACAACTACGTTGGTCAGGCTTGAGTCTCATGTTTGTGTGGGCGTGTTGAAACAAAATGTAAGCAATAGAACAGTGAAATGTTACTCTGCCACACATCTCCAAAACTCCTAAATATCTCAAGGATGTCTTATTTAAGAATCTTGTGTGACTTGTGTGATTGAATCATGCAGGCCCTTGTGACATGAGCTATGCGTCAATTCCGCGGAGGTTGATAGTCTTTGTCTTTAGCCCCAGTTCACACAAGGCACACCCATGGTCATACAGTTGGCGGGGCTGGGCTTGGGGTTGACTTGGGTCGCTTGGGGTTCAGGCTAATTTGTGCTAGTGCGGCTGGTTTAGAAGTGGCTTTCGGGTTGCTTTGGGGATGTGGTTGCGCGAGTGGGGCTAGTTTTGATTGTTTGGGGCAATGTTTCACAACCCATCCCAATCCACAAAACCTCGACCTAACCACACCCTAAGGCAACCTAAAGCCACTGCAAAAACTGGCCGCACCCCTACCGCAAATCAGCTCTAAGCCAACCCAAGCCAACCAAATGTGAACCCTAAACCTACCCGACAGCAAGCCGAATAAACCCCAAACAAACCCCTCAGTAAGATCTCACCCAGCAAGCCCAAAACTCACCCTAAACCAGCCCCAAGCAACTCTGAACTGCCACCAAATCAAACCAATAGCCAGCCCTAGGTCCGAGCGAGGCCGGTGATGCTAGGCATTCGACCGACCAACCAACCAATCAACCAACCGAACGACCAACCAAGCAACGGGCTAGAAAAGAATAGCAATAGAGTACCGCTTCCTCAATTCCTTTCCAGGCATGCACACTTGTTTCTCGTCGCATCTCTCTCACAACGCTTTGGCGTCACCGAGCATCTGCCGCGGCAAATTAGGGCAGGATGAGCTCGGAATGCCAACAAGCTTCTGCGACACCATGGCTGTTGTCAAAGCGCAACTCACAATAGCACAAGCCTTGCAACGGCTTCCTTCAGTTGAAGTTTGGGCGGCAACGAATGACTGGTCCAACCATAGCCGTTCATTACATACGATCAGGCAGTGTGCTAGCTGCTTTGAGTCAGCTGCAGATGTTGTACTTTTTGTGTGGCAGTCCTTGCGGTGCATTTGATTTGTACAAGGCCCGCATCACCCTCATGCCGCTGTCTTCACGGAGGTCAAGATCTGGCAGGATGGCAACGTGGCGAGTTGGGGGCATTAGGGGATCCAAGAGACCCCACCATGAGAACCTTGAAAGTGACCGATCAGGCGGAGACGTGGTCACAATCCAATAAGCTCATGTCAGAACCAATGAGTTGCTTGTCTCATTGCATGTTGTAGATATAACCCGTTTCACTTCCACTTAGGGTAGTCTTGTAGAGGGTTGCAACCCGTGACGGTTTTGCTTGTAGCATGAATTTGCAAATCTTACAATGATTCCAAAACCTGAAATAAGAATTGGATCCCAAAAACAAGGGTCTACTTGTTCATCAGGACTGTTGACACTGTTGTGCAAACATGCAAGCTTGTGTCCATCCGGGAGAATAAACCACACAGGCGCCAGTGCCAGCCTCCTCGTCGGAGGAGTCTTCCGAGTCGCTGGGAATGGCGTCGTCAATCTCAAGCTCCTGACGCAAATCGACGCTCGCATCCCCAGTGGAGGATCCCCAAGTGAAGGAGACAGGGGCTAAATTGCAATCCCCCACAAGTAAGCATAGAAATCGATCAGGGGCTAAATTTATCTTGGATCGCATCAGCAGTGTCAACCCTGGCCCCCGGGCACTTTGATACAAACTCATCGCAGAACTGAAGCGACAACCACCAAGACAAGTTCTGCTTGCCACGCACATCACAATCCTTCGGACTTGGGATCTGCTTGCATGCGCCGCATGGCAGGGCATGGTGGCATTCCGGAAGGTCCAATCTTTTTTGGCTGGCCCTGTGCTGCGGGGAAAAAGTCTGAGAATTGCTGCAACAACAGCAACAAGTAACCGAATAGCTCAAGCGAGATGTGTCCTAAACCATCCAATCGACAGCAACCAGGCATCGCAAAGCCAGCCAACTTGATCTTATGAGGAGGAGCAGGAGAAGAACTGTGCTGACGATGATGATGAGAATGAGGAGAATGATGACGAGGATGACAATGACGAGATTGCAATCATGAAGTGGTGATGATGATGGCGGTGAAGACGACGATGATGATGATGATGATGATGATGACCCTAAACCCTAAACCCTGAACCCAAAACCCTAAACCCTAAAATAATCATCATCCTCATCCTCATCCTCAACCTCATCCTCATCCGCATCCTCATCCTCATCATCATCATGATCATCATCATTATCATCATCATCATCATCATCATCATCATCATCATCATCATCATCATCATCATCATCATCATCATCGGTATCATCATGCTCTATCTTGAGGAGGGGGAGGAGGAGGCGGAGGAGGCGGAAGAGGAGGAAGATTGAGTTGTGATCACTGCAATCGTGTGATGCGAGGAAACATTCCACCTAGGGCATCCGTGTCTTCTCTCCTCGCTCTGGTGGGCACTGCCTGGACGACTGCCCCGGCTGCTTGGCCTGTGCATTCGTGACCGCCTGCAATCTGCAAGCACCAACACGAACCTTCAGCCATTCGTGGCCAATATTTGGACCTTTGACACAAGGACACAAACATCTACTGAAGTCTACTGCCCGTAAGATGTTCCAGGTGATGCTGCCCAAGAAAAAACAACACTTTCCATGCACCAAGGGATCCATACACATCAGCTATCACCGGCACACTTTTCTAGCGGGTGAAGCTGTTGCCGCTGCATCTTGAGTTGCGCACCCATCCCTTCTGCCCGTTTCCAAAGCTGGACCAAAGAGTTCATATTGCAGAGTGAGGCTGGTTCCTCTCAGAAGCTGTTCTTGCAAATACTCAGCCATGTACCCGTTCTTTTGCCCTGCCTCAGCTTGCCCACCCAATCAACAATACCATGTCACATTTTGTGAAGCAATGTGCAAAATGACTTCAAAAGAGACCCCAGAGCTTGGCTGGAGTGATTATGTCTCTGCGTTCCGCACAGCCACACCTCGAGGTGGCCACCCGCGCAATGCCCGCGCCAAAGGTGCTCCTTCCAGTGTGTCGCTAGCTCAGCCCATGTTCACAATTTCTACCTACAGCCAGAAAGTAGGGTCCTTCTCACTTCTTGGGTGACCGGGGTGAGAATGCCAGAATCATTGGCCGGCAAAATGGGCCCCGGTTCAGATCTCGCAAACACCAGATGGGACCTCCTCCAAAATATGTGTGAAAGGTCTTCCCACTACCTGCTTTGACGCACAAGAGCCAGGCGGCTAATGACACGGCTGAACCTAAGGACCCACTATCCCTGGCCGCACCAGCCATAGCGCCAGAGAGGCAAGCTATGACCGGCCAATGGCAAGACTGTCAAAGCTACAATCTGCGAACCCCTTTTTGGGGGAACCCCCCCAAACAGATGGTAAAAGGGCGCCTAGCTGGGGGACCTAATTCACATAAAATTTCGAGCAAACCCATTGCACCCGGAGCTCGAAGCTCTCGTGAGCCCCGATGCGCAGTCCTCTGAGGCGCCTTGGGGCTAATGCTTCGAGACAGGGATCCCAGACCTGGCGGTCTGAAAACGCACCATGCGCACAGCCTGGAGTGTTCATTACGATTTAAAAAGGGTCTATATTTGACCAACAAACAAAAGGTGTATGTGTTTGCTTGCGCTACTATTCGTCAATAAGTACCATTGTTACTATCATTAGTGTTTTACTCCCGGTGCGACAATGCTGTATGAATTCTGAGGCTGGTTTAGGCTTGGTTTCGATTGGTTATAGAGCAATTGGTGTATGCTTGGTTGGTTTGGCAGCGCTTTACGTTTAGGGATGGTTTAGTGCAGGGCAGGTTTAGAGTTTGCTTGGGATGGTCTAGGTAGGCTTAGGGTGGTTTACAGCAGGTTCCTTTGCCTTGTTTAGAGTTGCTTTAGGGTGGGTTTAGAGTTGGTTTGAGGCTTAGTGCGGCTTCGGGAGGTTTCGGATTGGCTTGGGGGTTAGAGTTGGCATTGGGTTTACTTGGGGCTTGTTTAGGGTTGGTTTGAGGGGAGTTTAGGGCTGAATCATCGTGGATTAGGGTGGGTTCCGGGTGTGTTTAGGTGGTTTAGGGTGGGGTTCAGGTTTCTGTAGGGATTCGTTGGGGGCAGGTGGTGGGTTTTGAGTAGGTTTAGGATTGGGTTCGGGTGGGTTTAGGGTTGGTTTAGGGATGGTTTAGCTTGTTTAGTGTGGGCTTAGGGTTGAGTTTAGGGTGGGTGTAGGATTTGCTTAGGGTGGTTTTAGAGGGGGGCTGTAGATTGGTTTAGGATAGGTTTAGTTGGTTTAAGGGTGGATTATTGCTGGTTTCGAGTGGGTTTGTTTCGGGTGGATAGGGCGGGCTTGAGGTTTCTTAGGGCGGGTTTTGGTGTGGTCCGTGGTTGAATTAGCTTTAGTGGCGGTGTAGGACGGGTGGTGGTTGAGGGTGGGCTTCAGGGTTCGTTCAAGGTTGGGCTCGGATTTGGGATTTCATCCGATGTCATGCCAGCTCTCGCCTACTCAACTGGGGTGATGCTGCCAACCAGCTACAAAAAAGCGCCAACACGTACATATTGAGAAGTTACCACTGACAACTAGCAACAAACTGCTAACAACAAACTACAAACATATTGCTGAAAACATATTGCTGACAATTGCAGTAAGTGCCAGGGTCCATCAATTCACTAGGCACAACTTACCAACACCCACGAGAAGCGCTGGCTCCCCGGAGCGCCTTGCGGCCTGCGGGCGGGCACGCTACCGCCTCTTCGAATGGCGCCTGCCGGAAGGCCCATTCATCGGCACCGAGGCGAGCGCAAGGAATTCGCACAGCAAGACGAACTGGAAGTTTAAAGAAAGCAGAATGAAGCGCCTAAAGATCAAAGAGTTCAAAGACTAACTGGAATCAAAGTACCAAGACTAACTGGAGTGTCTAGGGATCAAACTTAAACCACGAGGATATGGACCGCATGCTTCCACTTACTAGGGCTCCATTTTGGGAACCCTATTTTTGACCCGCAGCCTCCTAGTCTAGCTGTGACGATCGGCTTCTTGCGGATGCTGAGCCCTCAGCTCATAGGTACATGGTCCATCGGGACAAGAAGCAAAACAACGCACTGGCTTGAAGCCCTACATGGCTGTGGGTCAAAACCAATATTTTAGAACCTATTTTAGTGGTTGGATTGGGATGTTTACTGGGGGTACGATTTGGCTTTTGACCCATGGCCATATTGTGGCGATTGCGAGCCGGCCCCATGCGCAGTTGATTTCATTGCAGCCTGCTTAGTTCACCGAAAGAATTGAGGACCCTCGAACATCCCTATTGACCCCAGAAAGCCCAGGTGTTTATGCCATTGGCAGGCTCAGATATGGAAGCTGAGGAAGCTTAGCATTTGGCAAGTTGTTCCAGAACCAACCTAGGTGGGGGGGTGGGGCCCAACAAATTTTGAGCCACACTCACCAGCCAACACTATATCTATTATCATTGGCTTTGAACATCAACCTGCACAAAGCCAAAGATCATCGATGGTGCTAACTTTGAACCCTCAACTTGCATCGCACATCAACCCGAGAACAGCGCAGGTTTAGCGTGTGCTATGCAAGCGCCAATTCAAAATGCAATGCATAATTTGCGCTCTTGGCGCTTGTTTGATCCACCTCGCAATAGTTCATGTTCCACGCTTTGCTGTGTCCTACTGAGTTACTGCTACTAACACGGCAGCTCCTTGGCTCTGTCAAGTCGGCCGGACGGCCGGCGCCTGGAGGCAAGCGGCTCTCGGAGGCGCCTAGTGGCGGGGGTCCCTGTGGCTCATTCCCTCGCCGTGAGAGATGGCTCATCTGCCCTTAAGGGCCTAAATAAGGAAAGAAACATGTGTTTTGGGATTGTTGTTATGATTCCGTTTTGGAGCCCAAAGATGGGCCCCTGTTTCAGAAGCCCCTTGGTGGATTGATTGGGAAGTCTGCCTGTCCGCTGGGACTCTTCATCTAAAAAAAAGAGGCCCCGAAGAAAACCCGAATGTTGCAATCTGAGTCTACAAGCTCTCTCTCTCTCTCTCTCCCTCTCTATCGCTCTTATTTTTGGAATCTCTATGTATACATATATATATATATATACATAGTTTTCTCTTTCTCGCTCTCTCTCCCTCAATCTATCTCTCCTAGTTGGAGACATTTGGACCTGCTAGACAAAGTTGCGCATGTCCAGCCATATTCAAACAAAGCTTGGGCAACAAGATTGAGCCCGCTGGATTCGTGGTGGTGGGTTCATTGGACCGTGATGTCTATCTATCAAAGGGCGCCAAAGCCATCACCTGCCTCTGCAAAAGTCAATCACAGCTGAAACAGTTCTCTGACACTGCCGCTCAGACAACACGCTCATAGTCCTGGGTCGGCTCTGTTCTGAGGCCTTCACTTTGAAGTGGCTGCGTCCTGCGGCGGGATGGCATCTGCCGGCTGAGCTGCGCTTAGCCAGTCCACCTGGACAAGTGTTTCATTTATATCATGGACATCTAGTTGTTTCTGGGCAAATGTTTAATCCATCTCGACTTCAAAACGAGTGTGGAAATTGCAAACTAGCTACTTCAACCTACATAGTTGCAGGAAAAACCACTGGAAATGTCAAACTCCACAGAGACCCATGGCTCCATGGCGTTGGCGGCAGAGATCCGAAAAAACGAAAAACTGGCTGAGCCAGCGCCTGGAGAAAATGTGCCAAACATGTCAGGGCCGGTCTCAAAAGATGCCAAATAGTTGGACTCCCTTGTAAGACACCAAGAGGGTTTTAAACAGAAACCAACCTGGAGGCATTCCTGATTTCGAGGATCACACAGATCACAGTAGATGCAGAACTGTGAGCGAGAGGGTTGCCTCGAAGAACAAACTCCATCAGTCATCCTGCATCCGGTTTGCGTGGAACATGAAGAGATCTGATGGGCTTGATGCCTGGCTCTTGCAGAATTGCTACATCCGCCGTGGCCTGCGCTCCAGATATCTTCAGAAGTCAATGGTCTACAAGCCAGCATGAGCAGCCTTCTTTATCGATGGGATGTGGGTTTGCTAAGCCTCATACACAACCCGCAGAAACGTTGTCATTGTACATGCCGGGAGGCGATCCAACCACGAAGTCAAACACGAGGCAATTGGGGTTCGAAGCCCGTGGGGTTGACCACTACCCTCGGATGTAAAGGCGTGTGGTAGGGGTCGGGGTAGACAAGGATGTAAGGATGGTGTGGCCTGCGTTGTCTCACAACTCCCTGCAACAACGGATCGCGGCCCTTTTGCCTCTTTACAGCACTGAATTGGATCTTCAGCCTTGATCTTGAACCTTGAGCCAAGACTTGGGCCTTGAGCCAAAACATCCATATGCATGTGTCGGCTGTTCGCACAACAACATTCCCCCAAAGGTTTCAAGGGACCTTAAACAAGAAGAAGTGAACAGGGTGACCCTCAGAACCTGCCCATGGGATTTTGGCCCGCGGCCTGGAGATTCTTAGCATCCCCCATCCTGGGCTCGGGTTCATCCCGGGGCCAGGACCCAAGCACAACCACACGCCGACATGCTTGGACGCGCAGCTTTTCCTATCCAATTCTGTGAAACGTCTCTGCATGAGACTGACCAGGTTCTGGGTACTCAACATGAAATGGGAACGCTACAGGTCGCATACCGGACCCCGCGTGCATCAAAGCACACGTAGCAAACGATCAAACGGGCAATAGTACAGATCCAACAAGGTCCGCAGAAAACGAATATCCATGACGAGCATAGCCAGCTCGTAGCCAATAATGCTTTTTCGAACATCCTTTGACCGCCAAACCTGGCATCTCCAGAGTAGCAGTCGCCGATGACGACACTGTACGGAAAAGAAAATATTGTGGTAGGTGATCAATGCAACGCCTCATGCAAATATTTTAGATTGAATGTGGTACCATACACGATCCGATGTTGAGGTTGCCGAAGGCGGTGCGTTGCTCGATGACTGTATATGATTCATTCGCATCATACCGCTCCGGCATCATGCACCGGTCGTCTTCCCCTTTCGCGGAAATTTCCAGGATAGCCTGGGTGGTTCGGTTGACGATCAAACCAGCATCCACTTGGGCTTAGGCAGCCTTCGCTCCTCCTGAAATCCTCCACCGCTTGGAAAGAAGTGTTGCCATGCAACGCGCACTTCGCTTCTTGGCGGGGGACCCGACGGTCGCGACATACTGCAGCAACCAAAATGCCAAGTTGGGAACATCCAGCAAGAGAATGTCTCTTACTCAACCGCAGACCCTGGCCCCTGGAGTTTTTAGGCCCCCGGCCTCAGCGTCAAGCCCGAGACGAAGACTTTGTACATGTGATCCGACACATCATCCTGGTTCAAGGCTCCCTGGTTGCGCATGCCTTCGTTGCCTGCATCTTCATTCCAAGCACTTCGGTTGTGCTTCCAAACGCCAGGGCTGCTCCAGGAGTTGGATGCACCATGGCTGCCCCAAGAGTCGCTGTTGCCCCAGGAGTCACTATCGCCCCAGAAACCGCGATTTCCCCAGGAGTCGCGGTTGCTCCATGAGTCGCGGTTGCTCCATGAGTCGTAAATTTGCACGACCCCAAGTCATGCTGAAGCCAAGACTCACCCGCGTAATCCAAGCACTCAAAGCACAACGAGATAGCAACTTGGCGAAATGTTGCCCTTTTGCGGGGTAGTTGCTCCGATTGGGATGAATGCTCTTCACTATTGGAACAATGTTCTAAGCGGATTGGTTTGCAAAGGGAAACAAAAGTGAAAACATACATTTTAGCGGTCCCCTATTTTGCGACACACCCAAGATTGTTTAAAATATCAAGAACTTTCGCTGCTCTCAACGCAACTAGATTGCCTTCTAAAGGTCTCCAAACCAGCACGACTGGCAGGAAGCTGGCTGGAAGCTGAAAACTGGAATGCAACTCTTGCCATTCTCCATGCGAGTCGCAGGATGTAAGGAAGCAGCATGTTTGGAGAAGAATACACAATACAATATTGCGAGACACGTCTCAAAGCAAACCATATCGAAGAATACACAGAAACAGCAAGCATGAACTTGCGTAGGGTCAAAACGACAACCTGCCAAATAAACAAACAGAGCCAAGCACATGTTCGGGGGCGACCATGATTGCTGACACATCAGAAGACTGTTCAACCCAAGGCGGCTCGCGGCGCAGTCCTGCTGTCATGGCCGGGATGCCGACCTGCACGCCAGCTAACCAAACACAGGCTGATAAAACTCCCAAACCCGCGCACCAATAAACCAGGAAAGAATCACGTGGGAGAGCTCGTGTTAGTCTTCATATCGCCAGGAGAAGCACCCTGCGAAGTTGCTCCCCAATCTGCGGCTCTTACCACCCACAAATCCAAGGGCAGACCAAACCCAGTCACTGGCCCTGGGGGCCCCTGCTGCCCACGCTGCTGCCGGTGCCAGGCCGACTGGCAGATCGGGTACATGGACTCTGTGTGTTTGTCAGTGCGCCTAGTGGATTTGGGGAAACAAATCGGAAACCGAAACAGAAACCACATCCATCAAAGGGCTGCAACAAGCACACGGGCGCACAGCTTGCAAAATCAAAATCCTTGATTGAGCGTCTGCCCGCCGATATGTCACACTCCACGATGGCTGCATGCGGCCAGGCCAGTATTGACAAATGAGTTCAGAAGGTCACGTTGGCGGCTGTGCAGAACTGGTTGGTTCTGTGCAGAAATAAGCTGCGCTCAACAAGCTACAGCACGCGATGTCAAAACTACACACGCCGTTCACCATGCGTTTGTCAGACAGCCAATACTTACCGCCCTCTGAGAGGGCTGGGGTCCCTGCCTTATCACGCCTAGCCAGAGACCCTAAACGTCAGCAACGCCGCTCGGCGTTGCTCGGCCTGCGCGGGATGGGCGGTCGCCCTGGTGGCCTCGACCGGGCAAAGACAGGCGCCAGGCGCCCGATTCCCGTCCACTTGGAATACCCCTGAAACACGCAGGGCGTGACAGCGAGTGCTTTGAATGTGCCTGGAGTCTCAAAGAGAACCAGCTCCATGCAGGCGACTCCCAAACGAAACAGCCGAAATCTCCTTCGGCCAGCACACCAAGCCATCAGCAAGGCTTGCTCTTCCAAAGGAATCAGGAGCAAAACCCTTGACACAACATACAGACTCTGCCCATTTTGCCCCCAAACGTTGGGATTTGATCCTTCAAAGTCTTAGGGGCGCATTTTTGGAGGAAGTAGACGTCATTGAGCACCCGGCTCCTCGCACCTTTCAGCCTCCGAAGCTGATGGCCACAGCTTCGTGCCCAAAACAGATCGAACTACGACATCTGAAGGCGTGCAATCCTTCAGATGCGACTGGATCAGGTCGAATTTAGGGTCCAAGGTGCATCACTTTCGTCAAAATTTGGTCAGGCGTCGAAGCAATTTCACTTGGGAAGTCAGTAGCCTCGCAATCTTTGAGAAGGTTCTGCCATCAATCAGATCCTTCTCTGTTGCTCACCTCCTTCGATGAAGACTGACTCGCTAACTGATGCTGAGGCGTTGCATTCGCTTCCACTCACGCAAGCATGATTGTAGTGACTTTGGTTCTTGGCTCGCGAGGGGGTCCTGTATGTATGTCTAGGTATGGGGGTTGAAGGTATTTTGTATAAAGGCTATATACCACTTAAATAAGGGGTATATAGAGCGTTGCAAGCCTATATCGCAACCCAGTACTGGACATTTCCTGACTTTATGTGTCCTTTCTGGCAAGAGTTCAGGCTGGTAGTATTCAAAACACTTCTTGCCGCCCACTCCAACCTCCTCGCACATATCCATCACGCCCTAGCCTTCTGAATCTCGTCAGCCCAAGTCCATTCCCTCTGAAACGGGCTTGGCCTTTGGATGTCTGTTTGAAGCGAAGGGGCGCCTCCCAGTGCCCATCTCTGAGAAAGGTTCCCCTCTTTGAAGTTGACCCACAAAATCTATGGATGAATTCCCATTTCATAGTTTTGGTACGGCCATCCATCCGCCTCCAGCTCTTCGACCCTTCGACCTTTGGCCGCGCAGGCGGCCCGGAGCCTCGCAGGAGCCCGAGGCACTGGGATGCGGGGGGTCCGGACTGACTGAGGCACCGGGAATGCCCATTCTTGGGAAACTGGCTGATCCAGGGACGTTGGGTGGAAAGGAAGGATTGGCGGAAAGGACGGGATCCCGAGAAAGGCGCAAACCCAAAATCAGGGTTGCTCCAAGACCTGAAGAGGCTAAACATGGGCATGGCCTTGCCTCGAATAGACTTCTTCATTGTGTTTCGCAGGAAGCAAGGAGTCGAGTCAAGCGGATTGTGCGTCCCATGTCGAAATACACAGACCCAAAGTGAAGCTTTGAGGCGAGCATCCAACCCCCACCTGGGTCTCCAAGCTAAGCATTCTGCATGCGAGTCTTTCGGTTTTGACAAACAGCCACTATGATCATGGAACCCTCAAAAAGGGATTCCCAAGAAACACAACGCGTATCTACACAACATTTCATTTGGGCTTCCAAATCTTGAGCAAGGCGCATCAATCTCTTGCCCTCACTGGGCCTCTCCAGCTCGGCCTCGGCAGCTCGGCAGCGAGCCTCCGCCTGTCGTGCGATAGCCCCTCACTGAGAATGTCTACACTCTTGAAACTTGGTGTTGTTTTCCTCAAGGGGGTCAAAGGGCAAATCATGGTTGACCAAAGAGTGCTGTGCACTCAGTGGCAACGTTCCTGCACACGCTCACAGTGGGCACGCTGTCTTTTGGTTCCTCCATGACCAACATGAAACAATCCTGTCACAGTGAGTTCTTGTGGCCTGTTTTCACCATGACTACAACCATCAGCGTCTCTACAATTGCGCGGCACTACGCTGCACTGACATGCATGATCACCCCACCGGGTGAGATGTCTCTGTGCAAACATCCACAGAGATGATCAGGACACCTGCCAAAATACGGCCATGTCACGTTAGGACCCGTGCGATCGGGGCGGCAAACACAAAGGCGCAATACAACTGCTGCATTGTTTCACAAATATTAAACCGTTCAAGGAGAAAGCCAGAAAAAGAGATGTCAAACCTCTAGGGTTACACGCACGCTTCCTATCAGCAGCATTTAGAGGCGACGGGATTGACCAAGTTTGAATTCAAGTTCTGTCCGCAAACACTCGCTTCCGAATGTTCTGGTTAAAATCTAGGGGTCTGGCAAACACGTGGTCTGTGAGAACCGAAGCAGTTCGGTCCCCGATGCTGCTTTTCGTACCATGCCGCAGGTTCTGATTGAACGCTAACACATACCACATTTACTGCCACACAGCGCGGGGAAAAAAACACAAGAGAAACAGCATGTTGCTTGCTCGTTGCCGAGGGGGCACCTGGTGATATGGTCTGCCCTTGCAAGCAAAATGCCACCAGATTAAGATAAATCCAGAGAACAAACCATGCAAATGCCCGAACTGTTGCCAGACAGCAAGAACAACCATCCCTCCAAACACCAAAAGCTAAACCTGGCACTCCACAGCAATGAGCTGGTTTCTCCCCAAACACTCAGGAAAACACAAAAACACAGTTCAACCCTTCCTTGAAACACATGCGCCAGTCAGCATCTGGTTTTTCCCACCCTCAACCATCGAGTTCACACCCACAGGTCCCCCGCCTCCTCCATCCTCCGGGCCATCTCCAGGTTTTGCCTCGGATCGATGCCAATCTCTCGGGGCGCCCGAGAGAAGTGTGGACCTCTGACCGAAAGTTGGCGCTGGGATGCAACCGCGCCAACAACGGCAATGCCCGTGGCCCAGTCTGCAAGTAATGGAGCGGACATACAACTTGATTGTGCAGATCTTTCTCATGCTTTGACCGTAGCATGGATGTCAAGACCAATGAAAGGAAACCCAACACTTCTCGCAGAGACTGAAAGATGGCTGCGAATCTCATGGCAAATCTAAGTGGTAAAGAGGTGTCGATGCTGCCATCACAGTGCTAAAGGACGGCTTCCTCTTGGCGTCATTCAAGAACACTGTCCTCCTATAATCAACGCGTTGTCAAGTCCTTGGGTGCAGCAGCCTGGTGTCGGAAATCCCTTACTCGCCATCAAGGCGCTTGTATCTTTGTAGCAAAGGCCCAGTATCTAGCTGTTCTGTTGCCTCCACCCTGATTCAAGACACTATGGGATCGATGTCTTAAACCAAGAAGGTTAAATGGAAACCGTTGTCCATTCAACTGTAAGCGACAGGTGCCTGTTCATGTTAGTAACTCACTGCAGCTTATGCTGCCAGTACATATCCCATGGTTGCATTTTGTCCCGTCTTGCTTGCCGGCATCCGACTTGTCATGGTGAAATCACACACCAAGAGCCAAAGCATGGGCGCAATCATGTTCTGTTGCAGGCCAACATGGCATTGACCGAAGTAAATGGAAGACCCCGCTCAGCGACTTTGTGCTGCCTCAGTGATTTTGAGAAGCCCAATTTGGCTGTGTGTGTGTGTCTGTGCGTGTGTGCGCGTGACTTTCCAGGACACCAAGATGAAATCAACCATGTGGATGAGTCCACCGCTTTGGCGCACTCCCATTTCAAGCCGGGCTCTGACGAAGCCATGGCTGGGACTACGGCTCCTCCTGCTGCTTGGCCCGCTCTTCCAGCTTGGCCACGTTGGCCTGGCTGGCCTGGCCATGGCCCATCGAGGAAACCGGGGGAGCAAACCTGAAAACCAGCCGAAACCAAAACCGTGCAACCCGAAACCCGAAGTTCAAAGCAATCCACCGGCTGCAGCGCGCAAAACACGGAAATGTCAGCTGTAACCAACAGTTGACCCGGAAACATGCCGTAGGCAGGGAAGGAAAGGTGTCTTTTGCAGACGCACTCAGGATGCTCGCGCCAAGCTATGTCCAGGGCTTGAAGCTAAGATGGGGAGGGAGGTCTTCTCATCCCACCCAGCAGTCATCCAACAATGCTCCAGGCGAGTCGCTTCCCACCAGCCTGAAACATGACATGAACCAGCACGGAAAAATGGCTGATGGCCAGTTTGGTCACATGAAAGGCGCACCACGATTGGTTCAAAGATCTTAAAGCCCCAGCCTTGGTCCTGTGAGCCTTTCAAAAAGAAACTCCGGCGCCTGACTTTGCTTCGCCTTCTGCGCTGTCTCGTCGCGAGATCTTTGCTCGCGGGACTTCAACTGGCGGCTCGAAAGGCATGGACTCAACTAGGAAGGAGGCCTTGCTCGCTTTCTTGATTGCGTGCTTGGCTGACTTACCCGTTTTGTGGCTTGGTTGCTTCTTTGCTTTGGTTTCTTGTTCGCTTGCGCGATCGCTTGGCATGGCGATGCTACGCCCGCCAGCCAAAGTTTCCACAAGTCCTGGAGCGTATGCCACTTCCACTGCTTCGTTGTTCAACTGCTGAATTTCTGTTCATGCTACCCTGAAAAAATGTAGTCCGCGCAGACTACACAGCATACATTGGTACCCAAGAAAAATGTCAGCTGCCTCCTACAATGATTGTAGTTCTCGGGAAATGATGCCCATTTCCGCAATGTCCAGGTTGCGAAGCTTGGCCGACCCGGGGCAGCGAATCCCCGCCTTCTCCTCCAGATGCAAACACTTCTCCTCGAGCTCCAAACGCCGGCCGCTCTCCTCCTGAGTCGCGAACTGGATCGGTCGAAGTGAGAGGGATCCTCAATCTGAACGGGTGAGGCCAAGCTTCATGGCTCGCGAGTCAGGAGGAACTTCTCTCCAACCCGGAAGCCAACTGGGGGCGGCCATAGATAAGAACAAGAACAACTCGCCTCGAGTTGCCAACTGGACACCGAACCCCACAAACATGCTGGCTAAATGTGACAACAGGGAATATGTCTAGCAGCTAGTCTCAAATGCGGTACGACCTGCCAGGTCTAGCTGGATGTAGATGTTCTCATTAGGCATCACAGCAATGATGTCAAGATCCCGCTACTCTCTGTGTGACAAGTAGACATCTGAGAGGTGAACCGATGATAAACGTTGCCGCTGGATCTGAGATTGCCCGCGCGGGCAGCAAAGACAAGCAAAGCACACCAGTCGAACAAACAAACAAACAAACAAACAAACAAACAAACAAACAAAAACAAACGAACAAGGGGCGTGTGTGGCACGCACAAGGACCTCCTTTGCCTTTCTGTTTCTGATCGGCGTCCTTCTTCCGGCAGACCGCCTTTGTGTTTGCCCACTTGCCGCAGAGGTACGCTCGCCATCAAGCCGCTTCATCAGACGCTGCGCTTTTGCTGTTCGCCTCGATGCCCTGAGCAGTGAACTCGGCTGAAGAGCCTGCAGATAACCCTTCACGCGCTTCTTGAGCTTGTCATAGTTGGTCGCAATGTCTTGCAACCTTGTAACCCGTCGCCAGTCCACGCACTCATGATTCACTGAATGTGCGACGCCGTGAGGATGTCGATGTAGCGCGCACGCGTGCATCGCGGCATCCTTGTGAGTGCTTGCCAGCCGGCTGCAGGTAGTTCTGATACTCTGGGTTGATAAGGTTGCTCCGCTACCATGTCGCTGATTGCGCAGTTTTTTCCAACCGCTGAAAGAGGCTCCATATATTATGATAATCTTGTGGCACCAAACGAATGAACTGCGCTGAATTTGGGCGAAACAAACACTCCCCATCCCGCCGAGACCTGAAACAAAAACGCAGGTTTGGTAAGGCTTCTTATCTCCTAGGGGGTCACCCCACTACCGTCTGACAGCCCTTGGAAGGTGCTATTTCGTTCTTACCCTCTGTCAAAACTGAGCTGTAATTTATTGCCCTTCTCCGGGAAACAAACACCTGGTACCCTCCAAACCCCCCCAAACCCCAGTACCCTCCAAACTCCGGTACCCTCCAACTCCGCCACCCTCCAACCCCTCCAACCCCTCCAACCCCCCGCCCCAAACCCCCCGCCTCGTAGCGCTGGACCACGTCCTGGCCCCCCGCCTTCAGCTTGGCGAGCTCCGCCTTGGAGGCCGCCAGCTCCTGACGCCCGGCAGAAGGGTCGGGTGGCGCGTCTTTTTGGAAGACAGGGTCCCCCCGCGGCTTTTTGGTTGTAGCTCAAATAAAGCTGTGGCTCAAATAGAATGGCTGTGACTGTGGCTGTGGCTCAAATAAATGTAGCTCGATAAACGGTTTAAATGGCTGTGGCTCAAATAAATGTACCAAAATGGCACCTTGGTAAATGGAACCAAAGACTTAAACCTGCGTAGCCCTAGCTGCTAAATTTTGAGCGACGCCCAAATGAAAAACCAAGAGAAAACCAGCTGTGTTGGGGGAATCGCGGGGGGATCTCTGCGGGGGAGGGGGGGTAATGTAGACCCGCTTCAAGGAAGCCGAGCCCCCTTCGTAGGCTCGTAGGGAACCCGAACCCTGAAAAAAAGCGACACAGTGCCCGACCAAATTCAGAGATTCGGGATCCCAGGTGTCCTAAGCGTACCTCCTGGAGAAACTGAACCCTGAAAAAGAAGGACGTGGAGAATGACCGGGTTATCAGAAGCAAGGCCCGTTTTTGGACGCGGACGCGTTTTAATTCCGGTGTGTACGGCTGAAGCACGGGGTGCAATTTGCAAGCGTTGATTGTTCCTTGCACAGGGGGTTTGAGCCGTATCACACACACACACACACAAACCCGGGGCTTCATCACACCTCGCTAAAAATACAAGAACCAGAAGCGAAACCTCAACACCCACCAAGACCTCCAAAGTCCGGGAGGTTTCTTTTGCGCAACTCGCATTCGGAAAGTGCGACCTGCTACGTGTCCTTCATCATTCATCCTTAGGGCCGAGCCCAAGCTCGGAGCATCAGGGTCTGCCTTTCTGGGTCTAACTTCGGGCCTTATGGCTCACGTGCGAGAAAGCATCCATTTCGACTTGCGAGGTGTGAAAAGCGAACCATGGAAGTGAAGCCATGCGCTGTCAGCATTGGCAATGGCCTTGTTCAGCTCTCATCGTAGGCCTCGTTCATTAATGGTTGAATAATCCATTCGACAGCTGGTCCTTCGCCAAGGTAGCCGTCCGCTGCTCCACCTGACACGGGATGCAAAAATCCACCAGTTGTGATCATTGACCTGGTCCTCGCAGAGAGGGCAGCAACCTATTATCTTTGTTTAATCGAAAAAGGATTGTTGACAAACCCTGGTAATAGCTGCCTTCAGAGGGCTGCGTGCATTGCTTACTCATGTCGCATGGTTGACTATCTTTTAAACAAACTCGGCCGGGTCTTTTGATGACAAACTTAAACTTGTGCAACTGTTTGAAGCTGCCAACCAGCCAGAAAGGATTGCTTGGGGTACTGGTAACCAGTGAGTTGCTCTCTCAGACATCGCGCCTTCCTCATCTCCTCAACCAGTTTCACAATCTGTGCCTTCCACCTGACGAATCAAGCGAACATGCCGCGTCTCAAGGAGAGCATGTACTTGATGCAGCATTGATCCCGGGCGGGTCATCAAATTCGCACCATGTACAATCATGTACTGTCGGTTGTTCACAACAGGTTGGTCCAACGCCCAACTGGGTGGACAAAACCTCCAAAACGAACCCCACTTGCAGAGGCTCACGAACAAACTGAACTTGGCAACCTCTTGCTTGCAGTCGCTTATACATCTGCACAAATACATCTGCACAACAGAATCACACTGACTGAGGCGCTTGCTGTTCTTCAGCTCGGGCACTTTGATCTTGCAACCTGCCACCGGGCGAGCTCGGAAAACCCAAACTCGGCCCGCTGACATCCATTCACAACCAACAGGCCAGAATCACCCCCCCCTGCAGTGCGAACCACCTGGATGCTCATGCATCTCCTTCGCCCCGGTATTATGCACACTCAACTCGCACCCCCAAAATCCACCCACCCATGGAGCACAATCTTGGGGTCGTCTCGTAGCTGCATGGAGCCCAGGACCAACAAGATGTCAGGGCCAGTCGCTCATCGAGAGTTCCAATCAGGAAAATGGCGCATACATTGCCGACTGTTGAAAGGAAGGAGCCCAAACCAGGAAAGGAGATGGATGATGATATTTCATCACACCGTGCAAGCTCCACACAGCAAGCGAATGTCATTAACGTTAGAGAATCGCAAGCCCTGTTTACATGACACTCAGGAATTTCGGCTCCGTACGTGCTGGTTTCGAAGAGTACTGGGAAACATCACCGTGGATCGCGTTTGCTCATAGAGAATGTTGGAATAACACCAATGTCACTTTCATCTTGTCAAAATGGATGACGGGCGATCACGACGGGCAATGATCTCAACTGCGATATTATAAAACTTCCAGCAATACACTCCCCTTCCAAAAAAAAAAGAACGGAAAAAAGGCCCAAACACCCTGGGACTGTTGGAGCAGTCTCTAAGATCTCACGCACTGGTGAGTGACCTCTTGCCTCTGCAGCTCTGCATCGCGGTCTTGCAGCGCCTGCTGCGCTGCGCCACCTCGGCCGATGACGCTGAGCAGTTGCAGCTCGCAGAGATTCTTACAATCATTCACTTACCCATACAAACTGGCAAAAAAAGCAAAGCGCATGAAGCTTGCATCCAGCGCCATGACACTTCCTGTCACCTTGTTCCGGCCGAGCCAGCTACGTGAACTCCAGGCAAGCGCCAAGCACTCGCTGCATTTTTCCCCCAAGCAACAGCGCCAGGGCTGTGGAGCTAATTCGCCCCATCAAGTCCGAAGCCTCCTGCCGAGCGAGCATAGCCCGGCTGGCAAACCTGGATCTTGCAAGCCATCTTCGTCCAAGCGCTGTCAGAACTGAGTGCTCCCTCCACATATTCGATGTGTCTTTTTGGTGCCAGTTCGGGCTTTGTCTCTCTGCTCCCAATTCGGCCCTCCCCTCACCCCCCCTCGTGCGCCATCCCGTTTCATCCCCCCCCCGCTCCTGAAACTTCCACCCCCCGCAGCAGGCCCCGCAGGCTTCCGCCCCGCACACCGCGTCCGCGCCCGCGCCGCCCGCGCCGCCCGCGCCGAGGAGGGCCAGCGCCTGGCGCCACGCGCCCGCTGCCCGCAGGGCCCGGAGCACCGCGCCCAGGGCCACGCTGTCGCCGAAGCCGCCGTCCCTTCCGCTCTCAAAGAGCGCCAGAGCGGCCTCCGGGCGGCTGAGCATGGGCAAGGAACGAGAAATAACTGGCCAGGCGCCCCTGCCAGAAGGGGCGCATTGAGGGCACACGCAAAAACTGGCCAGGCGCCCCTGCCAGAAAGGTCGCATTGCTGCGCTCTGAAGGCTTCTGGCTGGCGGAAGTTCGGTTGGAAGGGGCTGCGCATGTCTCTCATAAAGTTCGCTGATCTGTGAATGTAGACACGTTGAAGCAGAATGCATTTAACAAGTGTAACCTAACACTCAAATGATGAACCTCACCTGCTTTGACTCAAGGTAGATCATGTGTGAGCCTACCAGATGATGTGGGTCAAGCTTCAAATGTGGCTTCTTTGAGCGGAGGCGCAAATGAGCTCAAATGAAGATATGGGTGTCCTGTTTGGTGTGGGTTTGCAAAGGGAAACCAAAGGAACTGCCATTGTGGGTTCCCTGACACATGTCTACAATATGTTTGCCTTTTGTGTGTTTTTGCCTGTGCGTCGGTGTTGTGTGTAGCTTGAAATGGGCTTTGCTTGACGGCCACGGCTAAGATGTCCGGCGCCACGCACTGCGGCGAAACGCCTGCCACTGGAAGATCCAGGCATACACAGACACACACGTAAAATGTCATCGTGTCCTTTATGATCATGCATGAAAAATTGCGAAGGGCATCTGGCCATGGGTCAAAATCCAAATCGTACCCCCAGTGAACATCCCAATCCAACCACTGAAATAGGCTAAAATGGGTGGTGCACCTACCCCAATATGGTACCATTGGTTTGACCCACAGCCATCTAAGTCTGCCCATCCGCCAGTTGGCCCGACCCGACGGCCCGTTGGCTCAGCTCGCCTGCCAGCTGCTGCTGCGCTCACAGGCGCTCACGGCGGAGCTCCATGCCACCCCATCCGCCCGCAGTCTGCGCCGCAGCATGGCCCAGATCAGCGCGAGGCCTCGCCTCCGAGCCGTTCAGTGACCCCACCCCATCGGGGTGAGGGGAGGGAGAGAGTGCTTCTCATTTGGCACATTTCGGTTGATGTCTGCATAGAACGGACTTGTGTTTTACATGCTGGAGGGTTGAAGTGGCTTGATTCGTCGAACGTTCGTTTGTTGCTCAAGCCGGTCCAACTGACATAAGTTGGCCTGCGTTGCAGAGCAAATCACTTTCCAAGCACTGGGGTTGGAGAGCATTTTAATAGCTTCTGTGCCACACAGGGCTAAAGCTCACTTTCCCAAGGAATAAGAAAAGTCTCATTGGAGCTTATGGGGTCTCATTCAGGTTCCGCAACGCCGCAAAGGGCAAATATCCAGGCTGCTGTCGGGTGGGTTGTGGGTTGACTTTGGGTGGGTTTGGGGTTGGCCTGGCTGTAGGTAGTTCCGTGGGCTTTGGGCTGGTTTGAGTGGATTGGGCCACCGTAAACCAGCCCGAGCAACTCTCAACTGCCACCAAATCAGAGCTGATTAGCAACCTCGGTCAAGATGAGGCCAATACCGCTGCGCATGCGGCCAACCAACCACCCAACCAACCAACCAGCCAGCCAACCAACCAGCCAGCCAACCAAAGCAAGCAACCAACCCAACCAAACAAACCTGAGCCCTAGTTTTGGAAGACCGCCTCATCCAAAATCGCAGGCCCGACCCCCCAAAAAAGCGCCACACCCCGCCTCCACTGCGTCGCCTCGCAGGCCGTGATCACCGCGCTGTAAGTGACCTGAGCACTGTGATTTTGGGTTTGGAGATGCTCGGTGCACTGGCTGCTTGAACGCTCCAAGCTCAATATGGCCGATACTGCTTCCTAAGGACATGGGATGTTTCCTTGTTGGGGAAGCCCCTCATACCCAAAACAGTAGATCATGTGTCCAACAAATGGAAAAGGGCCAACCCCACACGAAGGACTCTTGGGTAGACGCTTGTGTTGTGATTCTCTGCTGGTATTTGGCTTTCAGTGTGAAACGCATGACAACTCGGCCAGATTTCTGGTCCGCCAAGCCCATCGAGAACCTCAAATTATGTTAACCAAACCTTGGATTACAGTTCAAGCTCACCCAAAAAGAATGCCGCACACCTCCTTGGCACCTTGGTAGGTAGTCGTCCCCCAAAACGCCTAGTCTCGACTGATGCCCACCCTGGCAAATCTATTCGAGCTTCAGATCGTGCATATCCGCATCAACCCTACGAAGGGAGCAAACTGAAAGCTCCGCTGTTCGGCCATATGACATCATATGACAACAAACTCATGAGTGGTTGACTTGGCTGACAATTATTCGATGGTCTGCTTGTTTTGTGGTTGCTATTGACTTCCGAGACACAGTCTTGCTTCTTCGCGGGGTAAACTCTAAGCTGCATAAACCGTCCGCGTGTCATCCCGAAATATGTCGCTGCGACTCCTATGATCATAGACTATGCATTTGCTGAGTCCACATCTGTCCCTGCAATTGGATGCGGAAGAACGTCCATCATTATAACGCACATGTCATCAAACCAATATGGCATGGCGCTCATCAGATTGTATTCGCTGTATAATCAATCGGAATCTGCCTTTGCAACTTCCACCTCTGATCAGCGTTATCACACCCCTTGATTTCTTGACTCTCAGAATCCTCCCCTTACTTCCCACCCGGGCAAGCAAGGTATGTTTTGCTCAGAGAAGCACCAGGGTTTCGGGTTTGGGTCAAGAAGGGTTGGAAGTTGGCCTCATATTATGTTGCTGCATCAGGAAGCAAACAAAAGCGCGGTAAGTGCGCTGGCGTGGGTTTACGAATGGCACTGAATTGAGGGGACCAGACATGAAACTGCAAAGTGCCATCCGGTCATACGGGTTCCGGGGGTCGCAAAATATGTTGCCTGCACTCGCCTGCCCAAAGTAAGATCTGATCTTGAAATCCTTCGTCCCACCCCCCCTGCCTCGTCCGGCTGCAGGGTACTGCGACCCATGTGCTGGAGAATACCCAGGGCCGGCCCCCAGCGCTCACCACAGGAGCTCGCGGCAGCATTGCAGCCCACCTCGAGGGCACGGGCATCGCACATCCATTGAGTCAAAACCCAGGTGCCCGGGTTCGGTACCCCCCCTTTGGTTTCGTCCATTTTAAAAGGGCATCTGAAAATTAGGGGAGGGGTACCGGAAAATTTGCCCCACTGCTAATGTTAAAAGGCCTTGGCCGATTTCTATTGAGAGCCTCGTCGAGGTCGCTCAGAACGGTCAGCGGCCACTGCCAGCGGCTACTCTCGCCACTGACGACAGAGTTGAAGCTGAAGGCATTGGGTTGCAGGCGGCTTAGCGGCAGTTCGAACAAGAGCCTGGCAAGGCAGGTCAGGTCGCGGCTCGTCTATGCAGCTTACCGGATGAATCTGCTACTTGTCTCAGTTTAACAAACTGGGTAATTTCAAAGTAAAGAATAAGTCTTCATTAGCAGCTCCCACGGAGCACTTGCCGTCCAGAAGCAGTCGGCTTCACACCGGGGCCGGCTCCATCCAGCCACACACCAAGTTCCAGTTGCAGAAGTCTACCACTTTCGACCACCGACAAGCCAAGGACCCCTGAAAATGATCCTCAAAGACCCTGCAGAATCCATACAAATTGCAAAAAAACACATCCAATTGGAAGCCCCGCAAATGACTCAAGCAGAGTAGCCCCGCCCCTTCCCTGGCCTGGCTGCCCCTTCCCATCGATCTGCCTTTTGCAGGCTGCTAATGCAAGTGCTCGCCGCCACCAGATCCTTGGTTGACCATCGGAGAAAAGGGGCACCCACTCCGCGTCCACCTAACATATCAAGACACGACCCGGCTAAAAGCTGCCAAATTCTTAACATCAGGGCCCTTTGCCACAATAAACCGGTGGCAACCGGCGCAAAAAAAAACGGGCACGGGGCAAACTCCAGGCCCTCGAATTGGAATCCAAGGCTCTGCCAGATCTTCCGCGAGGTGCAGGCCAGCACGCCACTGGCGGGAGCGCTCGTAGGCGCTGAGAGCTGCGGAGAAGGTAAGGACGTTGGCGGCCACCCAAGCGGCCCCCATGAAGGTCAGCACCTCGAGTCATTGGAAGACTACATGGATGACATGGATATGAAGAATGCGCTTTTGTTGATGTGACTGTAAATATGAATCAAAGGGAGAGAGAAACATCTTGGTCTTTAAAATGTTCCAATGATTGAACCATTGTATACCATTGTTGCACGATTGCTTCACAGTGTGATGCAAGGTTGGGGTGGATGCTGGAAAAGCTCTGGACGTTGATGTTGAAACGGCTTTGAGGGTCTGATGGTTGCGCAAGGGTTCGAAGGCTGTGAGGCACACCGACTGTCACAAGGTCGCTTGCAAAAGACGCACTTCAAGCACTCATGTTCACCACAAAACCCTTTCGCCAAACAGGAAGTGTTCCCCGCCTGCGCGGCAGCAGCCCAAGTGCTGCGCTGGGCGCAGGCGGTGACCGCCGCCGAGCAGCTGAAGACGTCCCTCGGGCGTCGGGCGAAACACCTCAAACACCTTGGGCCTTACTTTTCCCATTGCCCGGGATGGCGCCAAGGCCGCATGTGGCGCATGAAATTTGTAGGTGCCTCTGTCGTTACTGTTCAGAGCCTGCGAGGCTTCAGAGGCTTGGATCAGAAACCACGAAGGAGAGACTTGAGAAATATCTTCCCCATATTGCTACAACGCAAGCTTGTGACTCAGTCACAAGAATAGGGAGCAGATGTCGAGTTATATGCCAGGAAATCCAAAAGATTAACCTTTCTGAGTCTCTGGAGGGTCAGAGTATCGACCCCGCTTGGCAGACCTGAACAAGGCCCAAATGACAGGAGCCAATTTGGCGTCTCAGTCCCAGCTGCAATCGAATCTGTCCCTCCGGCATCGTCTGAAGCAGGCCTAGCGCCTCTCGCCAACCTGGGCGCAGCGACGCATGCGACGCGTGCGGCGCATGTACCTCCCGACCGCAGACAACAACAACGCCTTCTTCAAAGGTTTCACTACCAAACCAATGGGACCACACCCTTTTTGGTAAACCCCAAATAAGGAGTAAATCAGCGGTACATGAAAGGCAAATGAGGGGTCAAGTAACCATGACTAAGACTGAAGTGCCATATTTCTGCTTGGGGTGTGGTTTGGGGATCTGGGTCAGTGGGGGCAAATCGTTGATTTTTGTGTTGCTCAAAATGAAGGTCCCTAATCCTAATCCTACAACAAGGGAAGCCACAACCATCTGGCAGAAGTATTCAGGAATGATGTTGAACAACCCGGCCGTTGGCTGGCCGTTGCTGATAGCAGTCTGATACATGTGGCTCAAAAGTTTGCATCGGGTCAACTGTGTCTTCTGGCCCCATGCTGTTGGGATGACTGACCTAACAAGTGTGCCGTCCCTCAAACAAAGGCTTCAGCACATTCTTGACTTGCAAGTCTGACTGGCTAGTGTGCTTTGCCAAACAAGCATGCAGGAAGAGTTCCATAAAATCAAACCTGAACAGCAACATTGTAATTCCCCCCCCCCCCCAACCATATGTATGCAATAAAATTGTATTTTCTACGAACTGCATTTGGATAATAAGCAGCATGCTAAAGGTCTATTTGGGAAGGCCCCGCCTTTGCGCCCTGGGGAAAATAGGAGAGACTGGGTAGTCCGCAAAGGTGTCCTTCCAAGAACCACGCGAGCTCCCATGCATGTAGTTGCCAATCAATCCGGAGTCCCCTTGCTGGACTGGTTCTTTTGAGCGCCGTCCAAAAGAGAAGATATGACCAACCCAGTTGTGCACGGGTTCCTCTCGGAGTGTCTGCGGGGCCTGACAATTGCTGGTCACTTGGGTATGAATTTTGATGGGACCCTTTGGTGGACATCATTTAGGTGGGGATTTATATCCGCCAATCACTCTTGAGAGGGCTCCCCATTGAAACTCATAGCCATTTCTGCACACCGCGCGACGCTCCGCTTGGGCGCAAGCGTTGTGCGCGGCGGTGAAGGTGATGTCATTGGGGCACACCTCGCTGAAGCGGCGGGTCAGCAAACCACGTGCGATGCGTTGCACCACATGCGATGTATGTGCGAGAGGGAATCCGAGGTGGCTGATGGCTGAGAGTAACAAGTGACCGGTCCAAAGATTCGCTTTGGGGGGTCCTGGTGGCCCCTGGCCAAAACACGACATATTTGCAGTAGTGACAGATTCCCTTTAAACCATCAGGCAAAACCTACAAATATTACGCAGACGGATGTCTTTTTGTCGGGCTACCATTTTTCAGCTTGGTTTGAAGGGAAACCGAAAGGAAAACCCCCATAAAAAATGGACCCCAACAAAAACTCGCTCGCCTCACGGAGGCCCATCGTCAGCAGGAAGTGGAGGCCCACTCTCCAGCGCCCAGACGCCCCGCACGCAGAGACGAGGGCGGTGAAGTGGAAGACGTTCACCTCCTCGGAGCATTTCTCGGGCAGACGGGGTGCGTGAGTCATGTCTGTTGAGGGGGAAAACCGATATTGTCAGGTAGGTGTCAAGGACCAAAAGGGAAAACCACCTGCAGACCCAACTGGAAATGACGTCGGAATTGGCAGGGGACCTTCGTTCTGGCGCTGCTGGTCCCAGAGCCCTTTCCAATTTCACCAGATCGGTCCCAGGTGCCAGGCTCGCTTGGCCACGTTCACCCAAATGGATGCTGGACGCTAGAACTTAGCTAAGCCTTCACTCGGCTGTCTTTGGCCATCAAGCCAACATCCCAGACTGAACCAAAGAAGCGAGCAGCAGTCCAAGGCGAACCTATCAGCCAAACCAAACCAAATCAATGACGTTCACAAAACACAAGCAAAACACTTACGAGACATACAGGTATGTCTTTTTTGAGGGTACCCCTTTTGTGATGGGCTTACAGGGAACCAAGAGGAAAACCACAACTTGTTTATTTGTGGATATCTATTTATTTAAGTATGTATTCATTTATTTATTTTCGGGGCGGTCCCCCCAAAAAACAACACCACCCCAACCCGAGCCACAGCGTCTTTCGTTTCAACGGCCCTGCCAAGGCACCACCTCCGCACGGCCCATCGACCGCAGAACGTCCACCGCCGCCACCAGGCGCTCGCCCCTGGCACTGGCTCCACGGAGGGAAGCCCTGATTGTTGAGGGGAAATGAGAAACCTATCCTCCAAACCAAAGCAAACCACCTAGAGGGCAGCTGATTGTCGGCGAAAGCAAAAAAGGAGAGAGAGAGAGAGAGAGAGAGAGAGAGAGAGAGAGAGAGAGAGAGAGAGAGAGAGAGAGACAGAGAGACAGAGAGAGACACAGAGAAATAAATAAATAAATAAATAAATAAATAAATAAAGAAAGAAAAGAAAGAAAGAAAGAAAGAGAAAGAAAGAAAGAGAAAGAAAGAAAGAGAAAGAAAGAAAAAGAAAGAAAGAAAAAGAAAGAAAGAAGAAAAAAAACGGAACTTCAATAACAAGGAAAAAGAGGACATCCTCTGGCATGACTTTCTTTCGCTGGCGACTGGCATCTGGCCGTGGTGCCGCTGTAACCTCCAAGAGAAAACAAAGGGAAGGGACTTGGCATTGAGGAGAGTCCCTTTCGAAGGTTTCCGAACGCGTTTCACTAAAGCCCCATGCGTTTCCCCTTCCATGTCGCCCTTGTTGGTATGAGAATGGGGTCAGGAGTAGCAAATCCCTGTCTTCCGGAGCGGTTTCCTTGGCAGATCATCCTTTGCCTTGCAGCACCAGACCCTGAAAAGTAAATCATACCCAAGTTGATCGCAACCCACAGGGGGAACCCCCTTGACACCTTTGGCCTCTGTTGGGCCCCCCCCCAAATGGAGTCGCTCGGCATTTTTGCCCGCCTCAGCCGCTGCAGAAAACGCGTAGCGAGCTGCGGGCGCCTTCGACGAGTCCGAGGGGTTTGCGAGTTCTCCCAAAAGTCGCAGCCCAAACTCTGCGTCGTCAATTTTCACCAGTCACCCCCCCCCCCCGAGGGAAGGCCCAAATTTCACAAACTGACTATGGAAATTGTGCAGCAACATGCCCCGCCCCTTGTTTGCTTGTCATTTCACTGTTTGACGGCTTGGGTTCAAGCGCTCAGTCCCCCCCCTTTAGTGTAATGTTGTTTAGTGTCAGCGCCCCAAAACGACACCCCCCCCCCCAAAAAAAAAAAAGAGCCCCGGGAAGCCGCCGGAATGCTTGTTTTGCCAAAAACAATGTTGAAAGGGTGACCTTCCTCAATACGCAACACCGTGTGGCTCTAGAAACACTTCCCGAAACCACTCCCTGGGCCTCGCTCGAGCTTATGGTGCCCTTGCAGATGCATTGGAGAGAAGCATTCTATCAAAGTGTCTTCGAAGTTGTGTGCGAGCTGAAGATACATGGGGGAGCAAGCGCAAACTTCAAACCCTAGGGTTTTGAACGGCACGGGCCACATCTACAAACTGAACAACTTGGCAAGGGCGGGGATCCATCAAAAAGGCAATCCCGGGCTCACCCCTTCCCTAAAGCCGCACCTCCGCCATGCTGCAAGGTCCATGGCTTCCCACCATGGCTCGTCCGAGGAAACCAACCCAACACCCTGTCCCCGAAAAAACAAGTTCGGCAGGCCACTGGCTGCAGCTGATGGAATCCCTGCAAGAATCCAAGGCGTCTTGATGTGAGGTATACCGGCGCTCGAAGAAACCAATGCAAGCCAGTTGTGGAGAAAGGTGAGGGCGAGCCGAAGTGCTGATAGGTAATATCAATCCGAATGCAAGATGGGGGCTTTGATCACTTGTAAGGGGCACCAGCACCCGTTTTGCTTGTTTCTAACATGAAACCATGCTCCGATGATTCCGAGCACAGCCTGTGGCCGAAGTCTTCCAAGCCAAGCACTGATTCCAGCCGAAACTTGCGAGGTCCAGGCGGTTGCAGCGGTACGAAAGCACAACAAGCAACTGACAGTCACTATTGTCACTATTGGCAGTTGCTCAAAATGAGCTTCAGACCATTTGTCGTACGAGTGTACTCTGCGACTACGCAGCCATGCCGAGTCCAAGTTGCAAACATAGGACCCCAACAAGGAAGCTTCAGGATTTTGAGAAACACCCACGTTGCCTTGGTAAAGTCATTGGGCCCATTGCTAAAAAACATGTTGAGAGTACTGGCTGCCGGTGACTGGATCCTGGCACGTGGTAGGTCTGTGGAGTTGCGCAGGCTTGAGCGCGGCATCACATCAAAATCATGGAAGCAACCTAGCAGTATGCGTGCAAGCAGCAGCCCTCATTTTTCAACTTCCCAGGTCCCAGGCATCGTTGCTGCACCCCGGCCAGCTCGGCATTCCGGCGCTGCGCCTCCTGGCGGTCCTCACGCTCCGGGCTCAGCTTGATGGCGACCAAACCACCCGGAGAGAGGAGCTTTATGGGGATATACACTAGCCACTACAAGGGTATGGGTATCGGACTATATTCTGAGTTGTTCAAATAGAGAGTTTGCAATCCGATTTTCCAGAATCCCTATAGGGAAGCCAATACAAAAGGGACCAAATCCTTGTGTAACCGAAGGTAAGGATTAAGGATTACCTTTGAACAGCCCAGGAAATACAACTACTAGCCACCACATAAAGTGTATCCGTATTGAGTCTGGAATGGAATATAAAACCACTTTTTGCCTGGGCAATGATTTGGGGGTGGAAACCATCATAGAACAGCAACCTGTGAGTGTTTCTGAGGTTTCATCTCTCCAGCTCTCGAGCGATGTGAATTGCTGCATGTTCCTTCCATTCCAGGCAGGAAATTGTCGTTTTGGGGAAGAGTTGCAAATGAGATGGACAAAGAAATCGTTCGTTCTGTACTGGACTTGCAGATGGAGACAGCGATCTGCATTCAGTCAGTTAATTCTTGGCAAGTGACCAATGCGACAGACAGGCATATAAGCACAAAGCTGTTGTACTTGATTACCCTGTCCGAAACAAAGCTTGCGTCTTACCCACAAAAAGTAAAACTTAAAACGGCATACAGTTTGCAAAAGAACGCTATGCTGTTGGCCGATTTACTTTCTGATAGTTTTACTTGAATAATATAAACGTAAACAAGTTAACAGGTTGGCTTCATAACACAAAAACAGCAAGCGCAAAGCAGCCTGAAGTGAAGCGTTGTTTTCCTTCTGGTTGCTTTACGTTTTTGCTTTCTCCATCTTTCTCTTTCTCTTCCTTCTCTCTGTTCTTTCTGTTTGTCATTTTCTGCCCTTCAAAATGTACTTCTTGATTTCATTGTGTACTTTCACTCTTTATTCTCTATCTACCTACTTATCATAGCTTAAGTCCCAGGAGGTACTCCCAATGAGCCTTGTGTCCAACCTGTCAGGCCAGCAAGTCAGTCAGACACGCTCAACTGGGAAAGCATAAGCAAGGAAAGCATGAAATCCACGGCATCGGTAAAGCCTTACACCGTTGTGAACAAGTCTTCGCAAGAGTCTATCACTCTGATGAACCAACATCACCAGTCAACACTGTAGTCAAACTTGTAAATATTGCTTCACATCCATGCTACTGCTGTACACTGATAGTAATTGCCAAAGCGCCAAGAGCCTATATACTTCAACCGAGACTCTCCGATGATCCTGAACTAGGTTGCCCAGCGACCATGGGCTTTGTTTCTGTGGTCGTGCCGGAAGGCCCAATGCGTATGGCCCCCTTGGGGTACGACCTGGCTATGACCCTGAGACCCTTGAAAGTCACCCAATCCTCAGAGAGCTCGCGATGGGCGTGTCGAAGGGCAGCCGCCTGCGGTCAGAACAGCCGCCCTCCCACCAGTTGACACGGAACCTTACGTGGGGGGCGTGCTGGAAGACCCTTTTCCTCTTAAAAGCACCCCCTGTCAGGTTCCATGGCAAACTTGGTAGGGTATCTAAAACTGTCCTAACTTTCGAATCACGTCCTTCTTGGCTCGCCTATGCTCGCAGTGCTTGCTCTGGTGTTTGCTTGCGCAAATTGACAGCTAGAATGAACTGCCAACATATGACCGAGTCAATGCCGCCGCCGCCAGGACAGGGAAAACATGACGCGGGCAAGCGCGTCCTTCAACGTAAATAACATAACTGCCATCGTGGCCTGAGAGAACTAGAACTGTGGAACTGCTAAAACATCTTAGCTGGCGATCGCCGAATCAGCAAGCCAACCACAGCCTCCTGCTGCAGCTGCTCGAATTGCGGCCGCAGCTCCTACCGGAGCTCAAGATCAAGAGGAGAGCCCGGTGAATCAGTGAACCTTCTGCACAGTGCAGCTGACCCGGAGAAAACACAACACATCAACAAATTCCAACAAACAGCACCACAACACGCTGCACCAAACAATCACAGCGAACCACCGAAGCCCAAAAGGCCGCTCTGCCTCCAAGGAAAAAAACAAACCAAACCTGCCCTCCTCCAGCTCCGCCTCTGCAACCTTGCGGCCCTGCTCCTAGGGCTGGCGAATGGGAGGCGACATCCATTCAGTCATCGCCCAGAAGCTTTGGCTGCTATTCAAAAAACATCTCATCCGTCTTGGAGACGTTTGGCATTTCAAGGGTCCGGGGGGCAGGGGCCCTGGCCATACCGGATAGGTTTTTGGGGGGTGGTCCGCGGAATCGAGGCTGGACTTCTATGTTCAGCCAAGTCATGACAAACACGCGGCGCAAGGCGGCATATCTGGGAGGGTCATGATTGAGCCAGGACACGGGTCTGCCGCCATGGGTGCCTAAAGGAGACCTGATATGAGAAACCCTTTCTACCCTGCGCTCACCCTGCCGTCCAGCCAAAAATGTTCACTGCAGAGAGGCATGAGCTGAAATAGGTTTGCTGATTCTCTGCAAAGCACAAAGCAGAAGGGGCCCAATTTGGGAAAAACAACCATGTCGCCTCTTTGCTCTGGGAGGAAAGACTTAATGGCACCCCTGTAGTTCCGGACGGCTGGTGGCATACCGGATTTGGCCTGGAACACGGAAGCAAAAACCTGCGTGAGAGATTGTGTCTATGAAAACTAAGGAGCTCTCCACTCAAATGGTTTCAAACTCGCTTTCGCAATTTCCAGTGTCGGGAGGTCGCCAAGACCCAGCTGGAAATGGGTCAAATAAGGGACCCGCTTTTGTTTCTTTTCCCTTCAAGACAGGTCTCTAGTTGGCGCCCGTTGTGGTAGCAATGGAAGTCCCAAACCTCTCACTTGTCCGCACCTCCTGCTCAGCTTTGGTGCGGAGCTTCGCGACCTTGCGCCTGGCCGGGAAAGCGAGGCACGAGATGGACATGTAATCCTTGTCGCACCTTGCGTTGCATTCAAACAAAAGAAGCAGCGCAAGTGAAGAAACTTAAATTAATTACGAAGGTATTCCTACACCTGATGGAATTGCATGGAAACTTCACGAAAGTCGTGAAGCTGCTGCTGCCAAGAACACGGCGCCAGTTGGTAACCATGCTCGCAGCGCTCTAAAATCTCCACCAGCCGCGCGTTGATCTTCTCCTGAGGGCCGTGCTCGCGAGTTCTGCAAGCGTAATCGACGTGGGTGCCCTTGTCAACCCCCCCCGCCAAACAAACATACAACTTTTTAAAAAATCACAGAAGCTGTAGCAGAGATGCCAGAAAAAAAGGCAAAGCATGGCTGTGAGAAGGGGGCTGCCAAGCTCCAAGCAGAGCTGGGTTGAGTTCAAAGTGCCTGTGAGCTGAAAAGAAGCGATGGGGCGTGTGGAAGGCCTTTCAACGGCGAACCAACCATTGAACCGATCGGTGAGTGAAAAGTTGCACAGCCCGCAGAAAACGTGAAGCGAGCTGTAGCTCGCAAGTGCTTCCAAGCCCCATGGTACACGCGGAAATGTCCCTCCAAAAGGAGCAACAAAAATACAGGGATCAAGACTTCGGAAAGCCACCATGCGCAGAATGCATCCACATGGCTGTCTTCATGTCTTGCTCGCTGAATTCAATGCCCTTGGCTTTGAAATGGACTGGGCGCACCAAAACAAGAGAGGTTGCCGGCCTCTTCCTGGTCAGCAACGGACTTGCCGCCATCCTCCTTTGGAACTTCTCTGGAGTACCTCTCGAACCCTAGTCGCTTGATTCTCAGGGCACAAACCAATGTGGTTGAAGGATGCACAAACACTTCGTACTGTAACCCCTTCCTGTTCTTTTCTCACTTCCAGGAAGCCCACAAAACCTGCAAGAAACCAAGTGACTACAAGTGACCACAAGTCAGCCTGCTGGTGACCGCATCAAATGAACAGAGGCGGATGCAAAGAGCCAGGACTTTCTCGGCGATCAACTCTCAGAGGCGCAACCTCAGATCCATTTCATCCGCCCTACCATAGGTTTTCGCAGTCAAACCAATCAGGAGCTTCTTCCTCTTGGTCGCCACGGGCAAAGGCCACCTCGTCCGGGTCCGCGCCGATGAGCTCGTCTTCGCTATCCTCGAACCGAGGCTGGAGCCGTGACGCCAAAGTCGGAGCCGCTGCCGCAGCAGGGGCTGCAGGCGACAGCGATGCAAAGAGCAGAGCTGCTTGAGCTGCTTGTCTTCCTGGTGCATGTGCTTGGGAGGGCTGCATTTGCGTGGGCGCTGGCACAGCAGGTGCCGCCGGAGGCACAGCAGGTGCCGCTGGAGGCACAGCAGGTGCCGCCGGAGGCACAGCAGGTGCCGCCGAATGCACAGCAGGTGCCGCCGGAGGCACACGCGGAGCTGAAGCCTGAGCGATCTCGGCCCTCTGCGTTTGCGTGAACAGCTGCAGCCCGGGCGTTGCGGAGACTGGCTGGGTGGGCGGAGGTCTTTGCGTCTCCTGCGTGCGGCCAACTTGGCTATGCTCTGGAAAGGCATCGAAGTCGGCGACGTCAACTTCCACAGCTCGCCGCTTTGGGCCCTGCCGAGGTTGTGCACGGCGGGCAGAGGCAGGGGCAGTGGATGGTACCGGCGTTGGAGCTCCTGGAAGCGCAATGTGCTCCTTCACTGCCACCATCAACACCGCACGGAAATCCTGCAAGGGTCGCACCAGACCATCTGAAGCACTTGCTATGCTGCACACCACAGGCCCTGTGGCACCAAAGCGGAGCTCCAGCAGTGCTGACCCATCCAAGACCCCGAGGCTGTCCAGATCCTTGGAGATGTTCTCAGCAGCCCTTGCAAAGTCGCGCAGGCCGCGCCCGGGGATTTTGACTTCGCCACCAGCTGGGTCCAGGCTACAAGCCTCCAGGTCAGACATCTGCACGAGGACCTCGGTTCGATGCGCCTCTCGGTCAGAGCTCATGAGATCTTCGCTCTTCACGCGCAAGCCCTCAGAGGGAGCGGCCCCAACAGTAATCTCCTCGCAGCCGGTCCGCGGAGGAACACAATGCTCCAATACCCTTGCGAGCAAACTTGGCGCCATTGCAACGGCATGAGGCCCAGCGGCAGGTTCTCCCGGCAGGAAGGGCATTGTCTCCAAGAGTGGAACTCCATGACGAACCTTCCCCCCGAGGCGACCAGTGAACTCCAAGAAGATCCTCTGACCCAGCAGGCGTATCACCAGTCCTTCAGCAGACTTCTGCTGTGAACCCTTCAGTGCCACCAGCAGCTGCCGCGCCACCACGACGACTTTGGTCTCGACAGGCGGCGCCGACGCGCCGGTCATCGGTGTGCTCCGAAAGAACTTCCGGCGGAAGACAAACTGCGAGGCGGAGGAGTGCCCGTCATCAGCGCCTCGCAGCAACAGCTCCTCGGCACGGAAGATCACCGCGGCATCTTTGCCCAACTTGGAAATGCACTGCACTGCCCTCTGAAAGATCCTCAGGGCTGCCGCTGGGAGCTCAAAAGACTGCAAAGCCTCCGCAGCGACCATGGCGGCGAAATACACATTGGCGGTTCCTTGGATAGGGAATCTGTGTTTTTGGCTGGTGTCTATATTGAAATGAAACAGAGGCTGGTCAACCATTTGTGGGGCGCCCGTCTGGGAAGTCATGCAAGGGCCGTGCCCTGAGGGAATCACGCATGAACCAAATGGCTGAAGGGGAATCCCAGAAGCGGATCCAAGACAGACCTTGCACCTCACATTGCCTCACGCGTATGGATGTCTGTGTTTAAGGGTACCCTTTTGGGCAGGTTGGTTCAAAGGAAACCAGCAGGAAAAACGACCATGTTCGGGGTCCCCCTTCTGATGCAATCAAATCTTCGCAGCTCGTGTCCAAGGAGACTCCTTCCTGCGAGACTGCCAACGGCTTCCGATCCAAGCTGACAGCTTTGAAGCCTGGACCCCGGTTGGCCGCTGGAAGAATTTGGGGAAGGAGCTCCGCATCCCAACCGAGCAAAGGGCATTGTCTCTCTACCCTGAAGCAGGAAAACAAAAAACAGAGGTAGGCTTCCTGGCCTTCTTCTGCTTTCTGGGCGCCCCACGTTTCTGTGTTTTTGTTGTTGTTTCTTGTTTTCGGGAGATCCGCGTCGGCGGAACCGACCCCCGAGGCCCCGGGTCACCGGTTCTTGGCTCGAGGCTCGTGCACCTCGAGAAGATCGGGGGCGTTTTCGATCGGGACCGCTGTCACACTATGCCTCTTGAACCCCCCTTTCGGGAAAAAGACATGTGCAGAGGCCGTCTTTCAGGGGCTTCTGCTTTCCAGAAGAGGAAAGTCAAAAGGTAAACCCCCCCATTCTGGGAAATACTCTTTGTTCCCCAAGGCCAATTGTGGCCCCCTCATCTGAGGAATTGGAGTCCCATGTCCTGCCCATGTGTGGCCTTTGCCGTTTGCCTTCCAAAGCCAATCCAACCATCGGTTTCTGGTCCTTTGCTGATTCTCCATAGAACCAAGAACTCTGCTTCAACTTCAGCTCATGTTGACCTACGCATTAGAACAGCCACTCGGCCCGTTTGGGCATGTTTCGAGAGCGACTTGCAAGCAAGGCATACATGCGAGGCAATAGCCGCACTGGAATGCAAACCAAGAACCTGGTCCTTTTTTTTTTCTCCCAGCTACTCTGCGCATCTCTGGACAACATGGCTGAAGCCATGCTCGGTCCGGTCTTTTTTTGCCCCGAAGGCCACCAGACCCTGAGCTTTGCCAAGCCACGAACAAGCCCGTGCCAGGCGAAGCTCCCATGACCTCGGCTGCAATGGCTCAAACGTCGGTAAATGGGTTGGTCTGGGAAATGGAAGGACGAAAATGACGAAAACCTGCGGTCCCCTGCTGGTTTGATTTTGACCCATACCCATATTTCTGGATTCCACAAATACCCAGCTGCCTGAATCTTGCCCTCTGACCTTGCAGTGTGACACCATGCAGCAAATTGAAGCCCCACGCACACGCAACACCCCCCCTGGCCGCATGAGCCGCGCTCCAATCAGAGCTTGCAAAAACCAAACAAGCTGCGCAACAGAGCAACGCTGCTGGCAATCGCGGGAATACCAGTGGGTGGCACATAGTCAGCACTGAATTGGGCAAGAGAAAGACCAGGACGTAGGAGACGCGCGGCACAACGAGACCGCTGTCTCGGAAGCAGGTCTGGAAACCTACAACTGCGGCAGCCAAGGCTCTTGACATACATTGCAATGCACACATGAAAGCGCGGCAACCAACATTGACGAGAAATTGATGGCAGACCATCCCCTCCCTACCAATCAAGAGTCTTTTGTCGTGCCTTTAGGATTCAAGAGTCCCTTCTGCGTCTCTCGCCTATCACAGCCAAATAATTCTTCCGAGCGCTGAGTCTCGGCTTTGTACCAGCACGGGAAATCATGAAGAGGCTAGTGACCAAAGGGAGTGCAGTTGGACGAACAGATGAAACTGTACTAAACATCCACAATTTGTATGGTATATGTTCCTTTCTTACTGATTCTGTGATGCATGTTGCCGCAGTACCTGTGAATCGCCCTGCACGCTGCTGCGTTGTCGGCGTTGCAGCTGGGCTGGTCGAAACACCCCTGCAGGAACAAACTGAGCGCACCCAGCGCCAGGAGTTGCATGGGAATGGACGCTGAGAACCCTGAGCTATTGCTGCTTTCACTGCGAGTCAGCCATGGATTCATCACTCAATCAGTTAACGTTCGCGAATCCTCAGTTTTGCTCTTGAAAGATGGTGCCGGTCCAGTTCAGTCCACTGATCGTATTGCAAGCGCCCACACAGAGGAGCCGGCATCCGTTCAAAAGACAACCTGTTGTGCCCCTGGAATGATTTTCTTGCCAAGCTTCGCTGCCTCGCCGCTTTGCGTTTGCCATGATGAATGATGATCCATCGCTCAATCTACGTTCCTCGCGAGTCTCTGCTCACAAGATGGAACCAAACGCAGTACGGGAAAATGAGCACTGCAGTTGTTGCTGTAAGGTGGCAAACCAGAATAGGACGTGCATTTGCTCACCTCGCGGTTGACTGATCAAGGTCAGGCTTGGATGTACTGACATGTGCGGCGTCAAGCGCGATTGCCATTCACAGGTGTTCTCGCTACATTTCTTTCAAGCAAGTGTCCCTCTAAATACCAGGGCCCTTGACATTTCCCCTGGGATGGCCCTCCCGCACTGGCCAGCCTTCCACCATTGAGAAGCAAAAGGTCAACAACAAAAGAAGAAACAACAACCAAAAGATCACCAACAAAAAGGGCAACAACAAAAAGGTCAACAACAAAAAGGGCAACAACAAAAAGGTCAACAACAAAAAGGTCAACAACAAAAAGGTCAACAACAAAAAGGTCAACAGCAAAAGGTCAACAACAAAGGCATCATGCGGCTAGACCCAGTCAGGCAGTCAGGTCCCATGGTCCCCGCGCTTTGCGCAGGCATCCGCTGGGCCTCGCGCCAGGCGCTTGCCCGCCATGGCGCCCAACGCATAGTGGTCGAGAACCACCGAAAAATCCGGAAAGAAACGGCAAGACTGTCCGGTAGACTCCAAACGAACCTTGGCAACCAAAAAAAAAGACAGAAAAGAAAAAAGCATGTCTTGCTTTGGGCTCCAGATGTGGTTTTCTTTGGGCGTCCTGGCTGTGTCTTCGCATCCCATTCATTGGTGTGTGGGCGTGGGAGACATGATCTTGCCTGTGGCTGTCCTCGCAGCTCTCTGCTCGGAAAGCCTTGCTCCCATGACATTTTAGGTTCACTCGCTTCTTTCAGAACTTCCTGCTTCTGTTGACCGCTTACATGGCCGGGGAACAAGGTTTGCTCTGCTAGGTTGCAATAGCTCGATTCTGTCTCACCCTGGGAGGGCTAGCATCCAACATTTCGAGCCGTGCTGCAGTCGTTTCGGAAAGCCCGCAAGCACCTGGGCAACAAGACACTGCCTGAACTCGCAACCCCTAGGCAAAATGACGCGTTGAGCCCATATCAGCCTTTCAGATTCTTCCTGTCAGACGGCTTCGCACAATGCGAGGAATGCTGGCTGGCCCTTAGGGGTGCCCTTGGCTTCCGTAATCTTTTTGCACAAGCCTTGAGTCACAGGGCCTCCCTCAGTTTGGCTTTGCGATATTGAGCCCTGGCTATGGCCTCCGGACATGATTTGGCCTCCACAACTGTCGTCAAGGAGCGGCAAGGAAGGGCTGGCGGAACAAGCAATCATTCAGGAATCCTGCCATGTGCAGAGTTGTGCTGATTCCAAAATGGGCGGGAGTTGTGCTGAGTCCAAAATGGGCGGTCTCCCAAACGGCTTGCAGCTCTCGATCGATTGGATGTCAATGTTTTGAAGCAAATGCAAGTCATCCTGGTGGCCAAGCTAGAACCCAACAAACGTGATACCTGACATGAGGAGGAAAATTGTCTTCCAGAGTGCTTGTCTCAGGTTCTAGATTTGTGAAAGGAGACCCTCAAGTGCCATGCAACAACAGGTCCAAACATGTGTGAACATATTGGAAATAGAGAGAAGCAAAACGCTGCTGTCTCTCTCCTGCAAACGCCACCCCCCCTCCTTCCCCGACCCCCACCCTCAGCCGAGCCATACATTTCTCACAGGGGGGCCAAAAGCCGCGGCCGAAACGCCGTCGATGCGCCCGGCGAGGCGCCAAATGGCTCGCCCCCCGACTCGGCCCGGACTGGCCCTAAGCGTTAACGCGAGCCAGGCCCTAGCAACGCTCTCTTCGAGTGAAACTGTTCGCATTCTGCAAGGGCGGCACGGTCAGCAAAGTGTGAAAAACATCTTTTTTAGCTAGCGTGTGCATACACATGTGACTTCCAACTGGCAAAACGGGTCTAAGATGACTGTTGGCCTGACTTCTTCACGAGACATCCAGAGCCATCCTCAGTGAAAACGTAGCCTCAGCTGACCACTCGCCACCTCGTGGCGGACCCGTGGTAGCTGTATGCGTCACTCTCTACTCACCTTTAGAATGTCCTGCCGTGTTGATTTGGTTTTAGGTCATCAACTATCTTTTGGGAGGTAGCCCAGTTCAACGTCTTGCGATTGGGATGATTGATTAGGTTTGCCCACTGACATGCAGAACATGTGCGCTTCAGGCAGCCACTCATTATTTCTAATATCCGCTCATGAATTGGTTCAATCCTTGTGCGTCAAAGTTCGCTCCGGCTGTCCCCTTATTCCACCAGCTGAATGCAACATTGTCCATGCATTCTTCGCATGCCTTTCCGTTACTTCGGATATACAAAACAAGGTAGGCATACTTTGAAATGGTGGGCTGGATGGCTTTACGTTAGTTCGGATATAAAAACCCAGGTAGGTCGAAAGAATGGCGGCATGCTCACCTAGTTTCACTGATGCCAGCACCACGTGGCCATGTTCCACTTTACAGCTTCAGCTCTGTGCATTCGCGGTTCGTCATGGTCGGAGGGCTGGTCCCGGTGCGATCCAAAGTCGCGCGCCGAAAAAACACAGCAAGCAAGAAGTTCTGGGTGAAGCAGGAGAACTCTGGAAGGAAGCCCAAAGACAAGGGCCGTGTCCCAAGTTTTTGCTGGCTGCTTGCGCCCGATGGCCTGGTGCTTTTGCCAAAGACCTGGAGCCCTCGCCGCAGCTAAACGCCTCGGGGCCGGGCGCCAGGCTCACCCGTCCTGCGGCCATGAGGCAGGGAACTTGTTTGCATTGGCTGTTTCTGCCTCTCACCCTTTGTGTTGGCCGGTGTTAGAATCGTTTCTCCTATGTGGGAGCCTATATATGCAGCCTCCGTGCCAAGGCACGGGTTGCTACATTAGCTGTCAAGTTGGCAACGAGCAACCGGGCTGCTTCCCTGCAATGAGTTGCTCAAATCGGATATCTGTGGGAGGGCAACTCATAAAATTCGTACGGAGGGTGACGTTACGATCATGGGCGCCAGGCACTGAAGAGCACCGAATTTATTTCTCCCCGACGGCGTGTGCTTTTCACCGTCAGACGGAGGGAAGCAACCCGAGGCGGACAGTGTCCTTCATGGCTGACTGGTCTTTGATCTTGGAGAGCACGGAATTCACATGAGTACACACATTCCTGCGCGGATCGGTCAATGTCTCAAGCGGGGTCATTTTTTGGTTTCCCCAGAAGGACTTCAAGTCGGTACTCCAATAAAAGGATCTCCAACCGTCTCTCTAATGAACTCCGGAGTCAGGTCTTGTTTTTAGAGGGAAAATGGGCAACCAAAATGTGGAACCTAAGTGCACGCATTCTGACTGGCATGCCAAGATGGTCACGCACATCGTCTGCGCACCCGGCCTGATATGCCTGTCCCACGCCTGCAAATTCTCGTCACCACCTCGCGCAATCAGCCGAAACCCTCAACCAAACGGCGACGACGAACTTGAGCATAGTGCTAGATTTGTTGCCAAAGGGCAATCGGGCAAAACGGAAATCCGACAAATGGTAGTTTTCCCTTGATGTGTTTCTGACATTTTCTTTGCGGAACACGTGGGCGCGAATGAAGCTGTGCCACGCCTGCGGCACTGCTTCCCACACCGCGAGAACATCCCCCAAGTCGCGTCGTGTTTTGCACCCAAAGTACAGGAGACGATGCTACAGCCGGGGGTCGTCGTCACGAACGAACGACCCGCAGAGCTGAAGCCAATCGGCCAGTTGCCTGCAGAAAGCCTCGCCTGGCCCCGCGATCTGGCTTCGTGAAGGGAGACAAGGCGAAGGCCACTTGACCCACGGAAAACGCGGAAGGGATCTGTCTCAAGTCAGTCACCTCCCATGCCAAGCCTTCGAAGTGGATGACGCCGCTCTTCTGGTCAATGAAGCCAGCTAATCTATTCTCCGCCTCAGTCGCGAGAGCCGGCAATTTTCCTGAAGGGCTCCCTTCTACAATGGTGTTGGAAGGAAACAAAGAGGAAACCAACCCTTTTCGGCGGTACCCCGAACAAGTTGGCCAGCACCCCGCGGCTAGAAAGTGCCAGTGCGCTTCTGCAAAGACTGTGCCGCAAGTGAGGCATAGACTGACCACAACTGGACAATTGTCAACAGGAGCGATTCGACGGAAAAACCTGTGTACCTAGGTTCTAAGAAGTGCGTGCCTGGGTGGTATAAACATATAGTGCGAAGTAAGCTGGAAAGCGTTCATCAAAACTAGCTATGACCCTTGAACTTGCAGCCCTCCCAGCAATGGAAGATTCTTGGTCGCTGCCACCATGACAAGAAGAAGGACTTGGGACACCCAAACATGTTTCGGAAGTGTCAACCACGCAGCGTGCCTGGAATTCACAAGGCCAGCCCACAGCAACCACTTTGACAAATTTAAGGACCCTGGAAGATACCCGGATCGGCTTCCAAAGACCTAGCCGTAGGGACCTAGCCCATCACAAGGCCTCTGAGTCTCCCGTGGCTCTTTTCTGCGTCTACCTTGTTTTCCCACAAACCCCGGGCACCGCACAATCATCTTGGCGGCAATCTTCTCCGCTCGCTCAGGAGGCACCTTCGGCCGATTTGCCCCCGAATCCCCGCCCCACAATGTTTTAGCAGACAGGGAATGGGGATACCTTCTGTAAAACAGGCAGCGACGGGGCAAGATAAGAAATGGAGGAAGACCATTTCGCCCAGACTCCCGACATCTTTCCAAGTGGTCCATCATGTCTTCCCTTGTCCCTGTGTTCCCTAGTCCCTACTTCTCTCTGAGAATCTACATCAATGTTTCTTGGAGTTGCCTGGGCCTTCGACTAGCAATGTGTCAAAAACTGGATGCCCCGAGTCTGTTGCTTTATCTTTCCAGCCCACAAGGGGCGTCCACGTTTCCAACTGGCAGCTGGGGCTCAATGGGCGAGGGTGCAACCGCAGAAGTGATTCCGTTCTTCCTCACAAAGAAAGACGGGACCGGGCTTGGCGCCCAAAGATTTCAGGCGCTGGTGGTGGTGAGAATGTCAGGCGGCCACACAAATGCACAATGCCTGGAACCGATCGCAATGTGGATACGCGCAAATATCTGGGCAAAGCACGACACTTCGCCAGCCGGAAATCAGGGACGCCCAAGAAGGAAACCCTTCACTTTGGGTGACGTCACAACCCCGCTTTAATTTGCCAAGAACACTATAATGGTGTATACATATATGCATACATCTATATCTATATATGTAATATATTACACAACACACGGACAACTGCGCGAGATACGTGTTCGAGTTGAGGCCTCGAGGAGGTCCCCCAGCTGCGGGAGGCGCATGTTCTTGTAGACCTGAGAGGGCCCTCGGGCTGTGGTTTTTCGCCAAATCCGAAAGGTTGTGATTGGTTTTGGTTTGGCGGAAACCCAGTGCGCCTAGTCCGGCAAGCCACCAGGGTCCCAAAACTCGACTGAGCATTCGTGGTCGACGATGACCCAAATTTCATACACTTGTGAAAACAGACGCAACACCTCTTCACTGTTCATGGGATGTCCAAAACTTTGAGGGTGCTTAGACAATCCTCCGTGACCAGTACACAGCTAGCCCAGGTGACACCAGACTTGCAAGC
>CAUJNA010001546.1:994403-1042200 GCA_963377175.1 Effrenium voratum
CAAAATACTTCAACATTTTATCAAATTTATCTGGTTTAGTTATACCTTTCATAAAATATTTATTATTAAATTTAGCATCTAACCAATAAAAATATTCTATACTCAATTGTCTAGCAAAGTTTTTATCACCATCGAATATATCATTAATTTCTTCATCATCAAAAGTTATAATTCTATGGTCTTGTCCATTCACAGTTGGCATTATGATTATATAAATAATTAGATATTTATTTAAATATTTATTTATTTATATTTATAAAGTGCAATTATGTTAAATCTACTCTTTAAATACTAATTTTTCATGATTTGTTTAATAGTTTCCTGAGTTTCCTTATCACCATTTCCCGAGAGTGATGCATCCTTACCCCATTTAAAAGTTATACTATGGACATCAGTTTCTAAGTTGATACTGTCTTTAGTTTTATCAATACTCATTTTCTTATCATTTTTACTTATTTTGAAACTTGTTGGAATACATGAACATTTACATTTTTTATTATTTTTTATTTCTAATTCATTCTTAAGTTCTAACATTCTTTTGCACATAGGACAAGCAATCTCAAATACTGATGTTTCTTTAACAATTTCTTCATCTGTTGAAGAAACACTTAAACCTATCTTATTCTTTTTGGTTTTCTTTTTTGGCATTTATATTAATATTTATATTTTTAATATATTGTATCAAAAACTTAATTAATTCTAAAATAAAATAACATATTTTTTTACATCTCTTATCAGTTATGACAACCCGTTCTATATTCTCCATTTCATTTATTATATTAATATAATCTGTATAACTCCTTTTCATATTAAATAATAAGATAAATTATTTTTCATTTCTGCCTTTCTCTTCTTGTAAAGTTTTTTCATTGTATCGTCTTTATTCCATCTATATTCTACAAATTTCTGATGATGTTTTGAATTTAGATGTTTAAATAAATATTTGTCATCATAAGTTTTACAACAATTGCAATGGATAACAGTCATATAATAATAAGATAAAATAATTATTTAAATTATTTAATCTTATTATTTTCATGCATAATAGAATATTGGTGGGGCACAGCACTTGGGGTTTTCATTGCACACGCGAGAGAGATACAAACTAATTAGCTTCAATGCTTATTGATTGTAGCAATGGAAACCTGTTCCATTATGTTATTCACCGCCACTCATAACATAATGATGTTCCATTAATATTAAATAGAATATTTATTTAAACTATTTTCTTTAGTAAGTTTTACTGCAGTTGATATATCAACATCTAGAATATTATTATTAATAATTTCTTGTACACTATTTATCATTTCATTTGTATACATATCGGGATAATCTTTCATAAAATTTACTAATTTATTATAATTTAGGCTATCCTCGTTTTCGATTGATGATTTAGATATTATAATATTTTTATTTTTAATCATAGCTAAAAACCATAAAATCGTATCGTAATAATGTTGGCCAGTATCTGGAACTAAAACATCACCGAATTTATATATACTCCAAATACTAGTAACTTCACTTAAATTAATAGATTCTATTGCCATTATGATATAATTATATTATATTTTTTTATTTTATAAGTATTTATAATATTATTTTTTATTATGCCTGATGTAAAACCAATTGATGAAATCAAATATGACTTTAAGCAAAGTAAGCATGAGGTTGTCCCTAAATTGCCGATGAGAGCTATGATCGTCGGTCCATCAGGAAGTGGAAAATCAACTTTACTTGTATCAATGATACTTGATATTTATAGAGGAGCATTTGAAAGAATTTTTATCTGGTCTCCATCTGTAAATTTAGATAGTATTTGGTTGCCAGTGAAGAAATACATTAAAGAAGGTTTGAAAGTAGATAATGATAAAGAACCGTGTTGGTGGGATGAGTTCAATGTTGAAGATTTAGAAAGAGTTATAGAAACTCAAAATAAAATAATTGAATACCAGAAAAAACAAGGAACGAAGAAATAATTTAATATTTTGGTAATTTTGGATGATGTATCTGATAATCCAGCAATAACAAGAAATAACAAATTGTTAAATTCTTTATTTTGTAGAGGTCGTCATAGTGGAATATCAACACTTGTAAGTCTTCAAAAATCATCAACCGTACCACCAATTATTAGGGTAAATATAAGTCGTTTGTTTTATTATAAAGTTAGAAATTTTAAAGAGATAGAAATATTGCAAGATGAATTATCAGCAATTGTTAGAAGCGATAATTTACATGAAAGCAAGAAACTAATTTATAAAATATATGAGACTGCCACTGATGAACCGCATAGTTTTTTATATATTAACCTTTTAGAAAAGAACCCAGATAAAATGTTTATGAAAAAGTTTTCTCAATATTTGAAAATTACTAATTAAATAATTAAATAATTAAATAATTAAATAATTAAATATATATTAATATTATATGATATTTTATGATTTACCGATAGAAATTAAAAACCATGTATTATCTTATAATTTAGGTGATGTTAGATTATTAAAAATAAGAAATAGTAATATTATTAAAAATTATATTAATAAATATAAACCAGTATATAAATCTTACACATTAAATAACATACATTATTTTGAAATTGATAATATTAATATTAATAATGGAATATCATATATTTTTAATTTAAGTGAGTTAGATAAATTACATCAAAAAAATAAACCATTAAAATTATTTATTGAATATGATATATTTGTTACATTTAGCTCGTTTACTCGCTGGTTTAATGTGTGTAATCGAACTTTAATATCAATTAATTTATTTGATATTTATTATTTTCTTAATAAAGACCTTCATAAAGTTAAATTAGTGTATGCGAGTGATATGGCTAATTTTATTTCATTACAAGTGAAAAAAATAACTATTAAAGTCATCAATGAAGATGACCAAATTATTATTGATGACTTTTTTTTTTATCTTTAAAATTAATAGCATTAAGATTATGACTTAATGTCATTAATTCAGAACAAACTATAAATACACAAATTTAACGCTGGTAATTTATATATTAATTTATCAGATTTTTCTTTTTCAATTTTACGCATTCTTTCACTCATTTGTTTAATTGCTTTTAACTGTAATTTATCAATATTACTTAAATCTAATTGTTCTATATCAATATCATTAATTTTATCAATAGATGAAGTTTCAACATTACTATTTGAATTACCCATTATATATTATTATTTAGATTATAGTATAATACAATAAAAAATATTCAAAGGTATACAATACAATAATAAATATTCAAAGGAATTAGAATAGGCCAACAAAACCCCCACATAAAAGGAGTACATATCCTATCACACTTCCTTTCTAGTCTGTCGAATCTGTCTTGCCTCCTTTGTCTTTTTAATTCTTTAATATATTCATCAAATTTAGAATGACTAAAATTACATTCTTTATTATTACATTTATCTAATGTAAATTCATCTTTATTTAACTTAGTAATTCTACAACCACAGTAACAAATTTTCTCTCTCATACTATCATTTTGAAATAATACTTTTATCTTAACTTTCCTGTCAATGTCCATATATATATCTAGATATATTAATTATTTATTTAATTATTTATATATTTATATATTTATATATTTATATATTTATATATTTATATTTAAATTATTTATTTTTTTCTTTTTTAAATTCCTTAATTTCTTTTTCAAGTTTATCTACTTTATCATTTAATTCTAATACTGCTTTATGAACTAACACGGGTAAAACTAAATAATTTAATCCTAAATACTCTCTGTCTTTACTAACAACATTTTCAAATTCTTTCGGGATTGCTTTTAATACTTCGTCTGCTAAATAACCAATGTGAGTTTTACCGCCATCATTTCTATCGTGTCTTTTAAACTTCTTCGGTTTAAATTTCTTAATAACATTCATACAATTAGATTTGATATTGTCTATATCATATTTCAATCTTGAGTCAGATGAATCAACAAACGTTCCATTTATGGTTACTGTTGTTGCTGTTAAATCTATATTAGTTCCTGTTGATGGTTCAATTAAATTACATAACAATTTCTTCGTTCCTGCAACTTTTACATTTTCATTGAATGTTGATGAGGCATTATTTGTAAAATTTTCAGTATTAATGGTAGCTCCAAATGTCTTATCAATAGATAATAAAACTGAAGGTGTACTTGAAGCATCTGAAACTCTAAACGCAGTGTTTGATGTTCTGAATATTACATCAATTGTAGATAAATTAGTTCCATCATAATAAGTTGATATTTCCGATGTTCCCATTTTAATATCAGTTCCAGTAGTCATGGAAATATTATCCAAAAATGAAACTGTTGTTAAATCAAATGATTGTATTGTATTAGTTGCTAAATAAGCATGTTGAACTGCTAAGTTAGTATCAACGGTCACTAATGTTCCTCCATTAGGTGCTATATGATTGCTTCTTAATGCTCCATTAGTTTTAACATAAACATCATCAGCAAATAAATTACCCATAAAATCAGCAGTAGCAGTATTAAAAGTCCATCCGCTAGAAATATTAACTGCTCCAACTATATTAGATTGAATAGCAGGGTCTCCACAGATAAACCTAATTGAAGAATTAGCATCACTATTCCTCATATCAAAAGATGAAAAAGCACTAACATATCTATATAATTCGCAATTTGTATCAATTGTTAATTTACCATCAGTATCAATATTAACATTATCACAATTAACATTAGCATTCGTATAAATGTTTCCTAAAACATCGATAGGTTTACTAAAAATAGTTTTATTAACTAATCCATCACACATCATATATTGATTAGAAGAATTTGTAACATCGCCAACAGAAAGAGAAATAAAGTTAGGATGATGCATATAAAAACCTTCTATTGCATCTGGTATATATGTTTCTAAATATGGTTCTAATCCATTTATTGAAGTATTGATATTATCTATTTTTGTTTTAATATCCGTTGAAAAATCATTATTTGTAAATAAATTTCCTTTCATATAAACAGCACCTTCAAAATATGATGTTCCGTGCATCTGCGCAAAATTATATGAAGTATGAACATTACCATTAATTGTAATTCTTGAAGCATTATTAGGTCTTCCAATAATAACATCTCCTGTATTCCATCCTAGCCATAATCGAAAAGGAGTTGCCCCTTGTAAACCTTGATAAGAGTCTAACTGACAACCTCTTTTAAACTCTAGTCTTTGGTTACTAACTGCGTCCTGGATTCTAAATATTGGATTAGTATTATCTGTTAAACTAAGTATTAATGGCGAATTCACTGTCTGTAATGTTGTATTAACTTTGTCTAATTTTTGACTTATTACTGTATCTTGTGCACTATCATTTGTAATTATTGAATTAATTGTATTTGTATTTCCTGTTATTAATCCTGCTAAATTAACTGACTGTAAAACATATCTACTATCAGAACCTGTTATATCTAAAATAGATGAACAAGAAAATAAACCTGATACTTGTAAATTAGATAATATTGTAGTATTATGATTTAATAATATTTTATCATTTTGAAAAGTTGAAGAATTATTAATTTCTACATCTCCAAAACCTCTTTGATTTAAAAACATTGTTGAACCAGTCAAACTTCCATAAACATAACTATCAAAACAATTATTATACATTTCAAAGAAATTATTATACATTTCAAAGAAATTATTATAATTTCCAAAATTTGCTATTTTAAAAATTGAAGTAGTTGTTATATTATGAATTAATGTATTATCTAATACTGATGTATTTAATTTATCTGTTAATAAATTATTAGTTGTTATTTTATTGTAATATAAATTACTATCAAATGAACCTGTTTGTAATTGAGATATTAAATGAGAATTTGATGAAATATTATTAAAATTAGTTGATACAGTAGAATTCAAATTATTTATTAAATTTGTATTTGAAGAAATATTATTAAAATTTGTATTAATTAAATTAGTATTAGAACTAATATTATTAAAATTAGTTGTCATAGTAGAATTTAAATTATTTATTAAATTTGTATTTGATGAAATATTATTAAAATTTGTACTAATTAAATTAGTATTTGAAGAAACATTATTAAAATTAGTTGTCATAGTAGAATTTAAATTATTTATTAAATGTGTATTATGACTAATATTATTAAAATTTGTATTTGAAGTTATTGTCAGATTACCTATTAAAAAAAGAATTTGAACTAATATTATTTGATAATACATTAATTTCTGTTTTGTCATATGTTTCAGTTATATCATAAAAATTAGCGTTTATCTGTTCCTTTGTGTAAGTATCTGCTTGGTCTGCTTTACTATCTAATACTGTTTGAATGTCAGATTTACTTGCGTAAAGGTCTTCTATATCATTGACTGCTCCATCTTTTACTTGCCTAATTCTATTTGCTGTAATATCAAAGATATTCATTAAGTTTTTGCTCATAATATTATATTATTAAATAGAAAATTAATAATATCATATTTTTTATTTTAATCATAAAATGATACAGAATTTGAGCGGATTTCAAGAATGCACTCATGAACCAAGAGCATATAAATTCTCTCGGCCATTTTACCAGGAGCGCTATATAATGTTGAACCCTCCAACGCTTTTATTTTAACAACCATATTTGAATTAATTTTAAGGTTCATACCAGTATAATTTGCACTTTCTAATTTTTGTAAATTAAAACCATACATAAAAGCGTGAGACCTGTAATCTTCTGCACTAACTAACATTGGTTTATCAGCACAATGCATAAGATGGGCATATGCTTCACGAACACCTTGAATTTCTTGACTTGGAATAACTTGATTACCGATTACTAAAGAAGCAGATAAATCGTGCTCTGGGTCATAACGTCCTTTATCACCTGTTACATGCGCCAGTGGATGATACATAAAGTTATATGGTTTCAATAATTCACCGTATCCACCTACATAACCCTTTTGAGTCGCATTTGAAAAAGAAATAAACAGTTTATTTAATTTAGACACATTACGGACAATAGTTGTGAATATTTCAGTTGTTGTTGATGCTGTTTGTTCTTGTAGTGTTTCAGTTTCAAATGTAATAGGAAGAGAACCAGTTTCTAATATTTTAGCATACTCTGCATATAAGCTATCGTCAAGAGTATAGACATTTCCTTTGAATAAAGGTTTTGTGACTGACCAAGTGATACTTGTATTTGTAGCAGTAAAAAGTCCTGTTCTATTAACAATTGGTTTTAATACATCAGTTGTTAAATATAATTCAACTGTTATTGGACAATAAGATAAAGGTATCCAGTTTTCACAAGTCTTGAAACATTTTAAATTTAAATCGAAATAGACATTAGCACTTTTACCTTCTTTTATTCCTTTATAATTACCATTGGTTACATTTCTAGTTACTGCTTGAGTAGTAGAAGTTCCAGTAGCATCACAAACTAAAAACCGTCCATCATGATTGAGTAGAGTATTTCCAAAACCTAATGCTTCATCAATTCTTTTTTCTTCTGATGATTTTAATACATCTTTCATTGCACTCGCACGAGAAAGAGAATTTAAATCACATACAATGACATCACCCATTAACACACGCACTCTATCAAAGAAACCGGCTGTGTCAATTGGTCGAAGTTCGTGACTTTCTGCGTTATCAGTGTTGTTTAGAGTAAATCCTAATAATAGAGATGGTAAGGACAACCATTGATTAGGTGGCCCAGTAATGTTAAATCTAATTACTGAATTTGTATCAGCGGTATAAGTAGAAACCGACGAAGGATAAAAGTTTTTACTTTCTTTTGAACGGACATAAGAACCGCCATCTTTTAATTTAAATCCTAAATTCTTTTCAACAAGGACATCTTCAATATCTAATGTTTCCATAACTTATATATTTAATAATAGAAAAATATTATATTATTCTATTATTAAATTATTTTATTTTAAAGTGTGAATAATCTATAACTTCTTTTTTAGATTTTTTATTTAATAGTTTTTTAGATTTATTTTTAATATTATTATGTTCAACCTTATAATTAGGTTCGCGTTCTTCTACAATCTTTTTAATGTCATCATAACTGACTTTCTTTTTAGGATTTATAGTATTTTTTATATCATTATTAGGCATTATATATAAGACTACAAAATTTCCTTTACAGGTTCAATGCTTCTTGATACGTCCTTGCCAGTATCACCATATAATGAGTGTTGATGATTTGTTAATGGGTTAAAACCTCCTCTATTTGATGTTATACTGCCTCTATCTAAAATACTGACTATATCACCAAAATTTCTTAGGCTTGTGTAGTTGTCATTGTTTTTGTTTGACATTGAAATAAAAGGAGCACCGTAAGTAGTTAATCTAATATTTCTATCAGGATTTTCTTTTAAATATTTAGCACTCGCACTACTACCCAATGAATGTGAAATAACTTCACTAATATTATGGTTTTCATCAAGTATATCGCTAATATCTCTATACCTTTCACTGAATGAACTTAAACCAAATGGAATTGTAATATCACTTAAAATATCATTAATATTTGATATAATATTAGATTTACCAAATGTCCCAGCAACATATAGTTTATTATTATCAAATAATAACCTTTACCATTTGTATATGCTTTGTTTAATCCTTCTGTGTCAGATAAATTATTATTATATTTAGGTTTGAATAATGATTTTTCTTGTTGAATTTCATTAATTATTTTTCTATACATTTCGCTATATCCTTGATGAAGCGGATTGTATGATTTTAATTTTCCTTCTTTTAAATAATATTTATATTTATTTTTCATATATAATTAAATTATAAAATTTCTAATTAATTAATATAATGAGATTTCGTAAAATATATATCAACAGTGCTTATCGTGATTTAAATGACAGTCAATCTACATCAGATTTTGTTATTAATTTAAGAGAGCAACAATAATGCGGACCAAATACTAAAATGATTTGTCACGAAGTATCTATCGCTAATTCATTTTATCCAATTGAAGATAATTTAAATAACAGATTATATTTAACATTAGGAGGGATATTAATTGGAGCACCAGTATATTATTTTATTGTAGCACCTGATAAAGGTAGTTATGTAGGTAGTGAATTAGCAACCGAATTACAAAATACATTGAACACTGCTACTAATGGAACTGATGGAAATAGTGATTTTTTTACTTGTAGTTATTCATTAAAAACAAATAATATAACTATAAGTTGTAATTATATTTCTTATTTTTTTATAATCCATACAGATAAAGAATTAAAAACAAATTACAGTTTTGGTATTGATTATGATAGAGATTATCTTAATAGTATTAATGACATTTTAGGAAATACTACCGAAAAAATAAATACTACTGCAGACCCGTTTGTTAGTGGATTTATATCATTTTTACCTGTTAAAAATATTTATATTCATTGTAATGAATTAAGTAACGGAAACCAGTTATGTAGTTTTGGTACTTCATCAATAATAAAGAAAGTACCAGTTTTAACATCATTTGGAAATTTAATATATGATAATGAACTAATTTTAAATGATGCTAATGATGTTAGTATGCGTTCATTGAATAGACTTCATTTTAGATTTACTGATGCGTCGGGTAGAGTTTTAAATATGAATGGCACAACATCTTCTTTTTCATTAACATTTTTTGAAGGTTAGAAAAGCATATATTAAATATTTTAATATAAATATTTGTTATATACTAATTATATTAAAATATTTTAATATAAATATTTATTATATACTAATTATATGGTTAAAAATATTGAAATAGTAGATGTAGGCATTGAAAATAATGAAGCACCTAAAGAAGTAGAAGACAGTAAAGAAGAACCTATTATTAATGAAGAAAGTAAAGAAGTAGAAACTAATAATATTATAAATGAAGAAAATAATAAAGACAATACACCAGATAATAATATAGACGAACCACCAAAACAAGAATTAAAATCTAAAACATACTCAACTGAAAAAGTGGAATGTCCAAAATGTAAAAAATATTTAACAAAATACACTTTCAGATATCGTCATAACTGTAATGGAATACCAGTTAAAAAAGAACCAGACCCTAACAAAGTTGTCCGTAGAAAAATTATGCATCCACAACAAGCAAAAGAATTTGAGAATAATGTATATGAAAAAGTTAAAGATAATATTCCAAAAGTTGATGAACAAGAAATAGAAAGAAGAGTAGAAGAAAGATTGAAAAAACATTTAGAAACAACTGCTAATAAAGTATTTGAAACTGCAAAAGATAGATATATTAATATGAAGGTAGAGCGAGATAATAAAAATAAACAGAAAATTAATAATTTAGCAAATAAAATTATTTAATCTAATTATTATTATATAATGATTATTGATAAAAAACAATTGCTTATGCGTCGTAGAGAAATTTATGACAACGTTGTAAATAGAATAACAGAACCACAAAATAAAGACAAACCGAATATCAGTGATGTTATTGATAGAAAAGCAGTTTTTGAAACAAACAAACCAAAAAAGAAGAATAAATATAAATCAAGTCAACATTACTATTATGAAGGAGACAACAAGGCACACCAACCTAATTATACATATTTGAAAGAATTACAAGAACAATTAGAACTTCATAGCGCTAAAAAAGATTATGCTGTATTTCAAAATAAAAGAAGATATCAAGAAGAAGCACAGGCTTATTTTAATGAAATCCAAAGGTTGGAAAGTGAAAAATTGAGACATCATCCATCAAGTGAAACAGGTAAATCCTATTCAGAAATGATTAAGAAGAAGAAAGGAATAATCAATCAATTAAGAAAGGATTTTGATGTTGATTAAATTAATTAGATTAATAAATTATAATCTAATTAATTTAATATACTAATGAGATTAGACAATGCACAGATGAAAACATTAAAATCACAATTGAGATTAAGACCGTCTTATAATGAACTGATAAAGGAAATTACAAAGGAAGAATTTAAAAATAAGAATATAAGAGATGTAATAGACAGAAACGCTTATTATTTTCGTGATAGTCCATTAGGAACAGTGTATGATAATAATACAGTAGATTTGAGACAACAACACTTTCAAAAAATGTTAGATGAGAAAAATCAAACAGAACAGTTTGATATAGCGAAGGATGATGAAATGGATGATTTAAGAGATGAAGCAACAGAAGCGCTGGATGCTACAATGGACGAAGCAGAAGAACAACACGAACAACAAATCAGTTATATTTCTCAAAGCGTTAGAAAACAACATTTTGATGATATGAACCAAAGGTTACAAAGAATGAAACAAACTGATGAAAGTTTAGGTCAAGATTTAGCAAATATATTTCAAGGAACACAAGCATTTCAAGATATGGCAAATCTTAACGCAACAGTTGCTTCAAGTTCTTCCCAGTCGCCAGAGGCAGTAGCAAAAGTAATTAAACCATCAAAAACGAAAAAAGCAGAAGCGAAAGCAAAAGCAAAAGCAAAGGCACCATTGGAAGCAATAACAATGGATGAAAGCGAGACAATGGCGATAGAAAGCATCAGAGATGACGCACAAAAACGACAAGAACGAGACACACCAGAAGAGATGAGACCAAAAGCAAAAAGTAAAACGAACAAAGAAGAAAAAAAGAAGATGCTAAAAGCAATACAGCACACTCCTGAAATAGCGCAAGGTGCATCATCTGGATTGCAACCTGACAAAGATAAAGACGACAAGACACCTGAAATAACCAAACCAAAAAAGACAATACAAAAAGACAAACAGCACCCTCAAGAATGAACATACAACTGTTGGACGAAGCATTCAAAGAAGGATTGAACAAAGGGAAAATAACAAAAAATGAATTTAGTAAATACAAAGATATGTTTGATAAATGGAAAAACAACAAAAACAAAAAGGACGATATAAAACCAATTCAATCATTATACCGTGAATTAATATATAAGAAATAATAAAAATAAATAAAAAAATAATAACAATAAAAATAAATAATAATAATACAAATAAATAATAATAATAAAAATAAAATTAAAATAAAAATAAAAAATAATAATAATTAAAATAAAAAAAAATAATAATAAAAATAAATAATAATAAAAAAAAAAATAAATTAATAATAAAAATAATAAAAATGAATAATAATAATAATAATAAAATTAAAATAAAAATAAAATTAAAATAATAATAAAAAAAAACATATAAAAATTAAAATACCAGAATTTGTAAAAATGCCTTAAAGAAATAGCGACTTTATTCTATAAGATAAATGCCATTCTATAGCAGACACTCAGATGATGGAAGCGATAGATTGTTAGGAGGAATACATGATGAAGATGATTATAATGACTTTATGAATATGTTATTTATGAATAGTAGTTTTGCTGATGACATTGAAAGACATTATAAAAGTTCAGATGCTGATGTGTTGCCAAGTCCTACTGATAGCGAAGAAACAAAAGAAAATAAAGAGAAACAATATCAAAAGGATTATCATAAAAAATACTTTCAAGAAAAACTTAATAAACCTTATACATGTAATATTTGTGGGAAATCAATGGCCAACAGTTCTAACAAATCAAGACATGAAAAAAGTAGAAAGTGCCAGAGTATTAAAAGTAAAGTCTAATTGGATAATATTAATTTAATTTTAATTAATATAATCCAATTTCAATATATGAGTAAACTAAGTAATGAGGAGATAATGAGCAATATCTACTATGATTTAGAAACAGGTTATGGTTCTAAACAAAGCTTATACAATCAAGCAAAAGAGAAAGGAGCAAGTGTAACATTAGAAGAAGTTGCAAAGTGGTTGAAGAAGCAACCTAACAAGCAAATAAAACCGTATCAGAATTATAACAGTTTCTTAGTGCCTTATGCCAGAGCAGAATTTCAAATAGATATTATGGATATGAAAATATTTAAGAAAGAAGATGAAGAACGCTATGCATTGATTGTAATAGATGCTTTCAGTAAATTAGGTTTTGTGTATCCAATGTTTCAAAGAGACAGTCCAAATGTTTTGAAAGGTTTGAAAGAAGCATTTAAAGTTATGGGTGAGCCTGTGGAAATCTTTTCTGATGATGATGGAGCATTTAAAGCAGAAGTAAAGAAATATTTAGATGATTTAGGTATAATACATAAAACAACGCTAACACATGCCAATATTGTGGAGAGATTGATTAGAACGATGAAAAAAGGAATAGGAGACAGAATACACTTTACTAAAGGTAGATGGACTGATATGTTGAAACCTACATTAAAGAAATATAATAGCGCTATTCACTCATCAACTGGAATGAAACCAAATGAAGCGCATGATGATAACAACAGAGCAAATGTAAAAGCAAACCTTACACTGAAGCAAAAGCATATGAGGAAATATCCTAAATTATCTGTTTCAGACACAGTGAAAATATACCAAAAAGGAAAAGGTAATTATACATCGAGGAAAGAAACCAACTCAAAGTGGACAGAAAGGAAATACAAAATAGAAAAGATAGAAAAAGATATGACACTTCAAACTTACTATGTCTTGGAAGGATTGAAAAAGCATTATTTGCGCATGAATTATTATTAATTGAAAATTAAAATAATAAATTAGATTAAATCTATGATTTAATCTTCATGAATTATTAATTGAAAATTAAAATAATTTAGACTAATAATTAGTTATTTAGTTCTTAGAATTTTATGACTTTAAAAAGACTTAAAGAGAAAAAACCTAATTAAATTATATAGATAATAATATGAATAGAGATTTACCGCCAGATGAAAACACTAAAATAGTTAAGTATCTTCTTAAAGAAAATTTAGGAGAATACAAATTAAATAATAAAGGTAAAAAACTTAAAACCATAATTATAGGAAACAACCAGTATAGATATAATCCAGAAAAACCAATAAGTAATAGATTGAGTAAGAGACTTGAAGCAGTAAAGAAAACTAATGACTACAAAGCAAATCAAATCAGAGAAAGAGTAGGAGCGAGAACGGTTTTAAAACATGCTATTAAGAAAAAAGCAGTAATAACAGAAGAAAGAAGCGCCTTTAGAGCATATGCTAACGCCTACACAATTTCAAACATTCATTTAAAAGAGTTGAACGGATTGACTTATTTTAATTATCAATTTGACAAACTTAATGAATACTTGAAAGAGAATAGAGGAATGAAACTTAATGCTACAATAAATATGAAAGTTATGAACTTATTTGATGAGGAGAGAAACGTAACAGTTAGGACAAGGTCGTACACTATTGTAAATGAAGAGGATTTAAGGAATGCTTTGAAAAGAATGAGACCTGATGTTGAAACAAGAATTTTAGATATGGCTTTGTATCAGTCAGGATTAATAATTAGCAATATTAATAATATTCATATCATGTATAATAAATATAATCCGACTAGAGCTGGCAAATATATTGAACTTCCAGAATGGATTAAAAAGAAAAAGGCATGTATCAATATTAAAAATCAAGATGACAAGTGTTTTAAATATTCTATTGAGTGTGGATATTGTAAAATTTGTGATAAAGCACACCCTGAAAAGATGTTTCATTACAAGAAGATAGCAAGTGATTTGATTTTTGATGGTGTGAGTTTTCCTGCGAATAATAATGATATAGATATATTTGAAGAAAATAATAAATCAATATCCATTAATGTTTATGAAATTGATGATAATGAACAAATTGTTATTAGTAGAAAATTGAAAAATAAAGATGCTTCGTTTCATTTTGATTTGTTAAGAGTTGATGATGAGGATTGCAGTCATTATGTGTATATAAAAAGTTTGAGCAGACTTATTAATAATCAGAAAAGTAATCATAATGGTAAGTCCTATTTTTGTAAATATTGTAATCATGGATTTAGAAATGAAGAATTATTAAATAAACATTATGATAGTGGATGCATGGAAGTTGAAGGTCAACAAATAGTAATGCCTAAGCCTTATGAGAAAGTGAGTTTTAAGCATCACTTCAAAAAGTTAAGATGTCCTTTTGTTGTATATGCTGATTTTGAATGTTTGACAGAGGAACTGAAAAAACCTGATGAAGATGAAGATAAAAACACTTTTTCTTATCAAGAGCATAAACCATGTGGTTTTATGCTTAATATGGTTAATGCTGTTGATAATACAAATTATGAATTTATGTATCGTGGTAAAGATGCTGTTGATGTGTTTTGTCAAAAACTTAATGAGATTAGGGACAGAAGTAAAGGAGAAGATGGGAGAAAACGAAAAAATAGACATGACTGATGAAGACAAAGAAGATTTTAAAAATGCTAAAAACTGCTTTATTTGTGGGGATAAGTTTAGAATGAACTATAAGAATGCCAAGGAAGCAGAGAAATATAGAAAAGTTAGAGACCATTGTCATTTTACAGGTAAGTATAGAGGTTGTGCTCATAATGTTTGCAATCTTAATTTTTGTAATAGATATTTTAAAATTCCTGTATTCTTCCATAACATGAAAAATTATGATGGTCATTTAATTATTCAAAATGCGGATAAATTAAGTAACAACAATAAAATAGGTGTCATCGCTCAGAACAGTGAAAAATTTATTAATATCAGTTTTGAAAGTTTGAGTGTTAAAGACACTTTTGGGTTTTTAACTGCTTCATTAGATAAGTTAGTTTCAATGAGTAAGTATGATAATACAGATGAAGAAGATAAAAGTAAATGGTTATTGCGTGAAGACTGGAAAGATAATTTTAGGTTTAGTAGTAAAAATGATTTGATTAAGAGTGAGAAATGTCTAGATTTATTAACTGATAAAGGCGTTTATCCTTATGACTACATGAATTCATTTGATAAATTTGATGATGAGCAATTACCGAGTAAGGATGATTTTTATAGTCAGTTGAGTGAAGAAGGTATAAGTGTTAACGACTATGAAAGGGCAAAAATTATATGGAAGCATTTCGACATTAAGAATATGGGTGAATACCATGATTTATATTTGAAAACTGATGTATTATTATTGACTGACATTTTCGAAAATTTTAGAGATGTATGTATGAAATATTATGGATTGGACCCTGCTTATTATTATACATTGCCTAACTTTGCTTTTGATGCTATGCTTAAAATGACTGGTGTAGAGATTGATTTAATATATGACCAAGAAATGTATGAAATGATAGAAGCGGGACTTAGAGGCGGAATGTGTATGGTTTCTACTAAAAAAGTTGAAGCAAATAATAAATACATGGGAGAAGAATATGATAAAAATAAAGAAAGTAGTTATATTAACTATTTTGATGCTAATAATTTGTACGGGTTAAGCATGATACAAAAACTGCCATATAAAAATCTAAAATGGGATGATACATTAAAAGAAGAAGACATTATTAATTACAAAAATAATAATATTGGATATATTCTAGAAGTGGATTTAGAATATCCTAAAGAATTACACGATTTACACAATGACTATCCAATGGCACCTGAGGTTATGAATGTTAAAGCCGACATGCTGTCAGATAAACAAATTGAAATTTATGAATTTTTAAATCATAAAAAACCTACGGATGAGAAAACAAATAAATTAGTATTGAATTTAAATGATAAAGAAAAATATGTAATCCATATAAGAACCTTGCAATTTTATTTGAAGCAAGGGTTAAAACTTAAGAAAATTCATAGAGCAATTAAATTTGAACAAAAAGAAGTTTTAAAACCTTACATTGAGTTTAACACTGAGAAGAGGAAGAATGCTAGAAATGATTTTGAGAAAGATGTTTACAAATTGATGAACAATGCCATATTTGGAAAAACAATGGAGGATAAGCGAAAACATTTAGACTTTGAAGTTGTGAGTGATGAAACTAGATATATGAAGTGTGTAAGTAATCCTAACTTCAAACATAGTCATATCATTAATGAAAATTTGGTTGGAGTTGAAAAGCAAAAAACAAAGTTGAAACTAGACAAACCTATATTTATTGGGATGAGTATTTTAGATTTGAGTAAGCAACACATGTATAAATTTTATTATGACGTTATGAAGCCTAAATATGGAGATAATATTAAAATGGTATATACTGATACTGATAGTTTTGTATTTCATACTAAAACCAATGACATTTATGAAGACCTTAATACAATTAAAAAAGAATTAGATTTTTCAGATTATCCTAAGGAACATAAATGTTATGATGATAATAACAAGAAAGTATTAGGTAAATTTAAGGATGAATTAAAAAGTAAAATAATAACAGGGTTTATAGCTCTTCGTCCTAAATGCTATGCTTACTCAGTTTATGGTGATGATAAAAAATATAAGAAATGTAAGGGCATAGCAAAAGGCACAGTAAGACGTCAAATGAAATATGAAGAGTTTGAGACGGTTTTAAAAACTAATGAGGTTATACATAAGTCATTTAATAGTATTAGAAGTAAAAACCACAGAATTTTTAGTATAACAACTAAAAAAATTGCTCTTAGTAGTTATGAAAACAAAAAATATTGGATAGATAGTGTAAACTCACTTGCTTACGGCCATTATAAAATAAATTCTTTGAAAACGACTTAAAGAAATATTGACTTAATATAATAAGAGAAAAATGCCAATGATAGGAGTGACAGAAAAAGAGCTGGAACAGGATAGAAAGATAATATTGAGCTTCATTAAGGATAATCCCTATCCATCGTATAAACAAGTCATTGAAATAATTAAAAACGATAAAACAATGAAAGATATATATCCAGATATGTTCGCTGAGTATGGAGAACAAAATCATCAATGGATAAAAGAGATTTACGAAAACATAATGAAAGAAGAACTCGTTAAACGTAATGGTAATAGTATTAATGAAAGAGGAGGAATGACAACAATGCATTTTAATTATTATACTTTGGTATCAGTGTTGCGTTATTTAATACAACAAAGAGCACCAATGAAAGATTATGACGTTAGCTTAATCTGGTATAATATCAGAAACATTTTGAGCAGTTCTTGGAACAACATAGGAGACTGGAAACACTAAAAACAGGTTTAATCATACTATGATTATCACATGTAAAATATTATATGTTATAATTGTAATATATTTATCGTTTGTAAAGATTGAAATATTATATTTTCTTAGTTTTCTTGTGTGCTTTGACTGTTTGGTTTTGAGTTGGTATTGGTAATTATGGGTTTTACTGGTAAAATGTATAAAGAATTATTAGTAATATATATTATCATGGATTCGCGCGATTATCTTGGAGAATAAATACTAGAATACCTGAAAAGGAATTGGAAGAATGTAAATACGATTATCAGTGCACTAGGTGCTTGTCTTGGAAAAAGGTTAATGACTTTGGAGTTAGAAGCACTGGTCGCATATATAGATATTGTATTAGGTGTAGGGAAGTTGTGGATAAAGCGAGAAGGAAAAGAATTGAGAAAAAGGACAAACAAAAACTATGTAATGAAGAAGATGATAAACCAGTTGAAGAATAAGGTTGAAACAAAGATTATTAAAGGTGGAAATGTGTTTTAGTCATATTTTTAAGTCTGAGTGAAAAATTCGTGAACAATGAATAAGGTAAAAAGAAAAAATGAAGAACAACTGGAGTTTCTGAGAATTGGAAAAAGACTTAAAATATAAAATGACTAAGGGTAAACAAATAGAAAAATGAAATAGGTTAAGTAGTGAAAAAATAATGGATAAGGTGTGTATCTTTTCTAGGAATTACTTAGAATGAATAAGGTTGTGATTTATTAACCTTATCTATTATTTGATACTTGGTTTTTCAATGTGTTTTCCATTGGTTGATAGAAAAAATACAGAAAGGATTTTCAGTTCCTTCAAATCCCCTTTCTGTATTTTTTGGGGGGGGGAGTGGACATCGTAAGGTGCATTTGTCCATGTGCAAGATCTTGGCTCTGCTTGGCTGGTTGCTGGGATCGACCATGGGGGTCCCGAAGGCCCCGAAAAGGGGAAAGGGTCCGGATTCGAGGGTGCTGAAGAAGGCTGCTGTGGCCATGAAAAAGCAGCCCAGCCGCAAATCGGCTTTGAGAAGCCCCTCACGTGGTGTGGAGCCAAGCAAGGTTTCCAAGAAGGCAAAGTTTGTGGAGGCCAGGTTTACCAAACCCATCCACCGATACCCAAACTACTTTGGATCTTAGGTCTCAGTACTGCCCAAAAAGATATCACCGCATTTGCGCATGTCAAAACCGGTGGGAGTCTGCATTTATTCTTTGTTCAAATCGCTTGGGCAAGCATTGCTGCAATTGCACATTCTGTCAAACATTACTTGGGGGCTCTGGTCAAACATGATAGGGGCTCTGGTCACTCTTTCCTGGTCCCCTTTCGCGCGATTTGGAGGACGAACAGAAAGCGAAGCTGAGAAAGGCGAAGAGCGAGTCCAGCGAAGAGGGCCCAGCAGGAGGAAGCAGCAGCAGCAAGGTGCAAAAGCGCTTGAAGCAGGCACGCATGGAGGGGCGGCGCAGCAAGATCAGCAAGGCGCTTGCGGACACAGACTCTGAGGAGGCAGGTGAGGAGGCAAGTGATGCCTCGTCGGAGCAGCTCAAGGGCGAGAGAAAGCGCGCAAAGCGCAAGGCGGAGGAGGGTGCCGGCGGAAAAAGCAAGGTGAAGAAAACTACGGAGGAGGAGGAGGATGAGCAGGAGCAGTCGGAGGGCTCCGAAGCCCAGGAGCTTTCGGAGTGGGAGGCCGACGAGGAGCAGAAGCCCGAGACGGAGGAGCGCCGCAAGAAGTGCAAGGAAGCAAGCACTGACGAGGAGTCAGGTTCTGAGGAGCAGGAGCAGGAGGAGCAGCAGCAGCAGAGCAAGAGGGGTGCTGCCCACAAGGCCAAGGAGCCACAGGGCAGCTCAGAAAGTTCCGGCGCAGCAGAGTTGGAAGACGAGGAGGAGAATGAGGAGCAGGAAAGCGAGGAGGAGGACGAGGAACAGGAGAAGAAAGGCAAGGCGCTGGCAGATGCGGAGAATGCTCTTGCCCTGGCCAACCCGCCCAAGAGCACGCGCGTCGGCAAGGATGGCAAGGAAACGCGAAATTCCAACACTCACCGGAAAGAGTACCATGCCTTCACCAGGCCTGCTAGAATGCCCTTTTGCTTTGTTTGACTCTTGGGTGTGTGAAAATTGCAATCTTTCACCAACTTGGGAGGTGGGTCAACAACCCGAAGCGGCTACCTGCAAAGCTGGTCGAGGCGGTCCAAACCAAGGACTCTTTCATGCTAGGGGAGCCTTCCATATTCCGATCCATACCCGTATTTCGCCTTGTCCAGGACGGTAGAGACCGCCTGTTTCTGGACTATCTTGATGCCGGCGGCAACCCCGATGAGATCCTGTCGCGCTTCACCAAGCGAGTGGAGGAGTCGGTCAAGTCAAAGCTGAAGTGGGGCTTTAAGCCCAAATCTTTCTTGACCGAGCGGTACGGGGAGGCAAAGGGCGAGAGAATCGCAACAAAGAAGAAAGACATGGGGCTGAATCTTGGTCTGTTGGTTTTCCTGCCTCAACATTAAAACTACATCACGGTAGTCGCACCAACCCAAATTGTTTGCAGAAGGCTTTGAAACAGAAATCCCCAGCTACCCAGGACAATTTCGGACCCCAATGACGTTGATGATGGCACCTCCCACTTGTATTTCGTGATGGTGGATATGGATATAACCAATTCGACGGACTTGAGATCCATCGTGAACATGGAGCTTGCTGGAACCCTCGACAAGGAAGCAATCACCCAGTTCCAGAAGGCGTGTGTTTTGTGTTTTCCACCATTCACCCCTTGAAACCCACTAGTTCCAAAGCACGCCCAAGTTCGCTCAAGGCTGGCGGCGTCTTTGACGCGAACAAGATGCTGAAGATCCAAGATATGGGGTCCCCCAAGGCCCCTGAGCAGCTCTTGCAACTTGCTAGCTCAGCCAATGCTGGGAAGATCGCCAAGAAAGGCAAGGGCAAAAAGGCTTTGCAAGACCATGAGGCGACAACAGTAGCGCCTTGTTTGAGTTAGTTCAGTGCTTGTCAGAACCCTAGTTGGGCCCATCGCTCAAATTGGTGTCGAGGTCACTCCAGAATCGGCCCAGCAAAAAGCACAAAGGCTGGTTGAGCGATGCTTGCGAGAGGCAAACACGCGCAGGCCTGGAATGCAAAACATACATGGTGGTTCTTCCCCTTTTCAAATGTGAAATTGTCGCAAAGCCTTGGCAGGGACTGCGTCTTCAAGATCACCCCTCTCAAAGTGTCGAAAAACCTGATCCGGCAGCTCACTTCCCTGGATGTGGCCTTGAAGAAGCAGGCCACCACTCTTCAAGCCTTGATCCGCGGCGGCAAGACCAAGAACAAGCACTACACTGAGGCTGTGCAGGAGGCCGAGTGTAGTCAACGTGCGGGGGCTACCCTTGTTTTGTTCGCATCATGTTTCAATGTCAGGTTGAGAAGGTCTTCGAGCGAGCCAAAGAAAAGATCGAGCTTGCAAAGGCATTGATCCGTGCGGCCGAAAAGGCCAAGGACAAGGAAAGCAACAAGAAAGATTCCAAGCCCAAGTGAATCTTTTTGAACATGGCTGAGCCCGACCCATTTACATCAGGAAAGCCCGCAAATTCCTTCCAAACCTGAACAGTTTCCAAAAATGCAAGTGTTCTCCATGCACGATGGGTCATTTTGGGCCAGCTGTGGTGTAGAGCGTTTTTTGCAGTAGAGGTGCCACGAAAGGTGCAGAGGCAAAACCCGCATGGCAAGCTTATTGATGTGATATATAGACAACCCAGCGCGAAAATCCAAACTAGATGTGGGTTTAGGGGGCCTCCTTGTCACCTTCACAACGGTAGACCACCTCGATGCGTGCAATCCGCGAGGAAAATGTTTGCACAGATCGAGCGGTTGCAGCCAACAGTTACAAGCGTGTGTTGCAGTAGCTGGCCACCATTTGCCCTCGCAGGAAACATCGTGCGCACGGCCCAGCACAACCGCCAGGCCGTTTGGCTTGACATGGCCTGACCCTTGATTGCATGTCGGGCAACTTGTCAAGGGGGCGCAGAATCACAACCTGTTGAGCTTCGTCGGGAAGGGCGGTCTCGATCCAGATCACCCAGAAGGCGATTTCACCCCAGCATTCATGTTTTAACAGTTGTCAACATCCAAGTTCAAACGCACTTTCAACGGGAGAGATTTGCCAGGAATAGAGGCCTTTGCCATCCTGCACACCAAGAGCCAGCAGGCACTTCCGGGGTTTGGGGTTTAGAGTCATTGGAACACGGGTGACAGTTTCCCAGGCCCATCGAGATCTACAAGAGGTACAGTAGCTGACCAGCCTGCTTCCCAGAAACTTGCTTCAAACCCAAATTTGGCTTTGCCCCCCACATATCATTGGCGGCTGAGGCTTCACACAACCAGCTTTGTCCAGCTTGGCCCTTGCCTCAAAGTTAGCTCCCACTTCATTTGCAGCGTTTGCGGAGCTTGCTTCTTAACATCAGGCAACGTTCTCACTAGTACATCTCGGAGCGCAAGGAGAATCTTATACAAGATCAGCTTGGGGGACTGCAGAAAAAATTGGGGGGCCTTTGAGGGAAGGGGTTGGCTTTGCCTTTGAAACTTTGGTGGCGAAGGACCTATCCATCGCAGAAGGGGCCCGCGCTGCCCGCGACATCACCGATGATGGATTTGCTTGCGACCTTCTGCTCACGATTGCCGGGTGGGGCTCCGCGCCGGGAAGTGAAGAGCGAGCGTTCTCCAGGCCTGGGGTCGAATCGGAGATAACAAGAGTGCTCTTTCTTGTTACGGGGGCTCAAGTTTTGGGAATCCAGTCACCAGTATAACTGTGTTTGGGTCTTCTACTCTGCCTGAAGGTGGTGCAAAAGATCGTGTACCCTCCACCCAAGTGACACTGATGTGACTATGGATGTGCCTCAACAGGATGGGTCATCTAAGATTGCAAAGCACAGGATGCCTATACTATGGCCTTGGGACACTTTGGATTTGCTGCATGAGCAGGGGCGCATTGACAGCTTCATCACCGACCACCCTGACCCCAGCGTGAGAACACGTTTGTATTGGCAAAAGTCTGCCCATTTAGATTTCACAAAAGATTTGGACCTGAGTGAGCCTGCCCGCACCATCCCTCTCTGTTGGCACAATGACGGGGTGCAAATATATCGCAACCAGAAAGCACACGTGTTTTCGTTCAGCGCTGCAACATGCAAGGGCCCCACGCTCTCTACCAAAATGGTTTTATGCGTTGTCCGCGATGCCATGGTCTTGAAGCCAGACACTTTTGATGAAATAGGGCTCTTGGTCAAGTATATTATGGACTGCATGAGCCTCGGCGTTTACCCTCTTAGAAACGAACACGGTGCCGAGTTCGAGCCCGGGAGCCGCGAAAGAGACCGAGCCGGCCAGCCCTGCAAACATGGATGGCGTGCAGTTTTTTCTGCTTGGAAAGGGGACCTGGAAGCAAGAGTTTCGACTCACAAGTTGCTCCGGAACTACATGGCCACCAACATCTGCGAGCACTGCTTGGCGGGGCAAAAAGGGCTGTTTCCATTTCGGGATTTCAGCCGAGATGCAAATTGGCGCCAAACTCTATTGACCCATCAGCAGTTTCTCGATCTGAATCCAATTGACAAACAGTCAGTGTGGGCTGCTATCCCTGGGTGGCGAAAAGAACGGAATTTGGAGGACCTACTGCACCTTCTCCATCAGGGAGTAGCGCCGACCCCTGCATTCATATGGCATTCTTTATGGCAACGTTTTAAATGAACCGTGCCCCCCTAAAAACCATCGCTACATTCAAGGGAACTTCTATATCTTCTATCAGACTACGTTTTTGTTTTTTGGGAGGGTCCGCCATGCAAGGATTGCAATTGCTTCGTTGGTCATCGACTCCATTGAAAGTCGTTTGGGACCTGGAAAGACTTTGCCTGCAGTGGGGGATGAACTATCGAGGGCTTTTGAGCACTACAAGAGCTTTTGCAGGCAGCGCAAGGTTTCCGCAGTCTCTTTCCGATTCAACTTGGTCAGGTTTAACCGGAAGCAGTACACCCATTTCCCAGTTCTGGCTTCGTGTTGCGAGCCTACAGTATAGTGTCCAGCATGGTCTGAAACTCGTTGCGGCTTTTGAGTTTTGAGGGGCCTAGGGATGAGCAATGTTGGTACGCACTTGTTGTCAGTAGACTCAGGCTACAAAGCTGCTGTAGTCAAGTTGATGATCTATTGGGCGGCGGATTACCTCAAGGCTTTCCAAGATGATGAGCCAGGGAAACTTCGAGCTTGCTGTGCCTTTGCTATGGCTCGGTTTCAAAACATATTCGATCGCTTCTTGGCTACTTTTGAGTCAGCCGATAAATTGGCCCCCGCACCATGTTGGCCGTTCGATTGCTGCAGCCTCAGGATCGCCCGAGTGGCTTTCTGATTCTGCCCGTCGAGAGGCGCCAGAGCAGATTCAAAACTTTTTGTTGATGTACCAAACTTTGGCGGCAAATGCGCAATCTGCCGGCTTGTGCAACTATCATCTTGTACCAAAGTTTCACAACCTATCCCATTTGGGCGGGTACATCCAGGAAAGTGGAAGAAATCCGCGCTTTGACCATTGCTATTCTGATGAGGGGCTGATGGGATTTGTGTCCAAAATCGCCTCTGCGACTCATGCCTTAACCATGGATCGGAGGGTCCTTGAAAGATACAGAGCCCTACTGGATATGGTACAAAGTTTGCTCAAACGTTGGCCACTCAGAGCCACTCGCCAAGCCCCGAGCTGAAAAGATCCACCAGCTGCTGTAGGCGTGCCATCGGTGCGGCCCGGCATGTTGTTTTGCCACAGGGATTTGCTGTTGGCTTCAATCAATGTGTCACCCAGCGCAGTTGTCAGTGACAAGGTGTTTGCAAGGAAGGCTCACTCAGCAACCAAACATTTTTTCGGGGGACTTGTTGGCAATGCAATTGTCAATGCACATTTTCAGAACCAGCAGAAGCGCATGTCAAAATGGGCCTGTGGTTATCCAACAGTTTTCAAAAGAACATCCATCTCACAAACAGCGCTTGGGCTTTTTGAGAAGTTGGGATGGCTCATGACACGGCTGGCTACCCTTTGCACACAGATTCCCGAAAAAAACATGATCAGGATTGCTGCTCTTTTCGTGGACACTTGGAAACAGGGCCCATGTTACTACAAGGGATCATGATCATGCCAAACCGCCTTAAGCCAGGGAGCGAAAGTCGTGCAATTACTGTGGATCCTTCGTCATGCAAATCGAGGCCAAAACAGTGAGAAAAGAGGCTGCCTTTTTTTCATTGGCCGGGAAAGCAAAATGATAGATTGGAAACAGGGAAAGCACCCTTTTTAGTTTAGACATCGCTGTGCATGACAACAGCAGGCCCGATAGGCACCCCTTTTGTTTTGCTGGCAATTGGTTTCAAGAAAAACTCCACCCCAACAATAGATATAAAGAACAACCCCAAAAACATTCGATGTGGCGCTCTTCAAGGCGGAAGCGCGCACACATGCACACGCCTAATTGTTTCTCAAACTGGACCCGCAAAATGTGTTGCTTCCTTTTGGGGTTCCCTTTCAAACGGGTCGTTGCCATGCAGGAATGTAAATGACAACTCTCAAGCGTTTCCTGTGACAAACAAATGAACACAGAAAAGCCACATATTTTATTTATATGTACAAATATATATATATATATATACATGTGGTTCTGACGACTTTCTACAAACCGTGCAAACAAACCCACGTACATGTTTGGAGACCCGGGCGGGCGTGGGGTGGGGGGGTGGGAGGGGGGGCGTTTGGCTCAAGCTTGCTACTACAAGTTGCAGCTTTCTGTCTGCGTCAGCCAAAAAAATACTGCACGCTGCAGCTTTCTGTCTGCGTCAGCAGAGCCCAAAAAGAGAAACACACCGACTAGGCTGTCCGGACAGCCGAGGCAGGATGCGCCAGGCGCGCAGGAGGCAGCACGCGCCAGGCGCGCAGGCAGCACGCGCCAGGCGCGCAGGAAGGACGCGCCAGGCGCGCGGCGGAGGACGCGCCAGGCGCGCAGAGAGGTCGCGCCAGGCGCGCAGACATGCGCGCCAGGCGCGCAGACAATACGCGCCCGGTGTGCATTTATAAACGCGTCAGGCGCGCAATATAGCGCAAAACGGTCGGCAGGATGTGCCATTCGCGCAGCCCATGACAGATTTTCAGCTTGGCAGAGAACACCTTGCGGCCGTGTAAGCGGGCGCGCAGCGATCATGCATGGGTTTCATATAAGCTTTACACGACAAAGGTGTAACTGAAACGCCTTCATTGTTAGGGGTGTTGGAGATGCGACTTCGGCTGCTATGGGAAGAGCCTCTCGACGCAGCTGTCCTTGACCACGAACCAGAGGAACCCCGGCTGCCTCGTGATCGCAGGCAACACGGGCAACGTGGTCTGCAACACGAGCTTCACGAATTTGTCGGACAGCAGGGTGAAGACGGAGATGACTGAGGCCGACGTGGCAGAGCTCCAGCAGCTGTTCGACTCCGTGGAGGCCAAGCAGTACAAGCGCCCGGACATGAACGAGGACCTGAGGCTGGGCTTCGCCTCAAACGACTTCGCAGGAACGAAGTGGAAGAACCTGACGGGCACCGCAAGGTGGAGTGACGGCACGGAGATGGTCACCCTCGACTACTCGCACCTCACCAGCGTGCTCTGGGGGGTGTGCAAGGGCTTCCAGGGCCGGCTGGACGAGGTGGAAGCCTGGCAGGCCCAGCGGGGGCCGAAGAACCCATAAGAAACATGGCTGACGCTCGCAGACAAACCATCAAGGCCGTCTACGAGGATCCCCGCACAGGCTTCGGCAGCATAGCGCAGACGCTGCGGCAGGCTCAGGTGCGCGACCCCAGCATCTCCAGAGAGGAAGTGAAGGCGTTTCTGGACGGCCTCCGGGTGAACCAGGACCGACCGCAGAGAGGCTACAACAGCTTCGTGCCTCTGGAGCCCATGAACCAGCTGCAGGTGGACCTGGCAGACATGAAGGCTTTCGGGGGCAAGCCCTACCCCTTCATGTTGGTGGCCATCGATGCGCTGACCAAAAAAGTGGCCTCGGAGCCGCTGAAGGATCGTCTTGCGAGCACCACCGCGGCGGGCATGAAGAAGGTCTTCCAAGCCCTGGGCGTGCCGGCCAACGTGTACTCCGACGACGGCTCCGAGTTCAAGAGGGAGTTCACCAGCACGCTCCGAGGAGCAAGTTACAAGCCCCCCAAGGATGAGATATGGTCGCAAAGGCTCCGGCGACATATTAGTCGGGCCCGCAGTTTGTACAGTCACGCATGCGAGGCCAAGCCGTATCAAGGTCAACTAGAAATTCTGGTGTGGTTTGCAATACCTGCGAAGGCGGTCTGCAAGCCTTTTATCACTGTGTCTTAAGTCTGCAAGGACTATGTGCACAATATCTTTGAGCCAAATGTTGAAGAAAACATAGAACCCAAAAAACTCAGAAACCTAGCTCTATCTATATATATATATGTTTGTTTGAACCAGAAATTACTGCTCTCCGGGCTCCACACCATAGTCTACAAGTTGTTCTTGACTTGGTTTTGTCGTTGGTTCCTTTGGGCCCCTTGTTCTGACCCTCAATCAAACTGCATGTTTTCCACATGCTACAGCGTGCTTGGAACTGTTTCTTTAAATGGTCAAATTCAAGCAAAGCAATGATTCACACAAGGCTGTTGTTGAACAATGCCTACAGAACTTGGACCACTGGGGGGGCCACTTCGATTTTTGGTGTTGAATTGAAATTGGAAAGAAACCTCCCACCCTAAATGGGTTTACCAACGCTTTGAAACAACTCGAAGTTTGCGCGAGCCGCGCGACCCCTATGGCTCTGCGTCGGAGATGCACCTTTGAACTTGAGAGCGCAGCAAAATCGTTAGACTCAGCACATGCACTATACACAGGTAGACAGCACCTGGCGCGAAAAGGTGACAGGCAGCAATGGCCAGCTTTGCTGCGATGGCTGGGAGGCTCAGCCTTTCTCCGGTATGCCCTCTTTGGCCTCAATGATCCTTTCCCAGTGCATTGCCAGGAACAGCCCAAAGCGTTGAAAGAAGCGTGCCAAAATGTTACTTCCAGGGCAAGCTGAGGCTAACTGGGTCAAATGACCCAACATGTCTTCCTCCGCCAAAGTCTTGTGGTGCCTGGAGTTTTCATCACTCCACTGGAGGGCATGGATCAGGTGAGCCAGGGAATGCCTCAGCAAATTTCAAAACACAAATCATTGACACATTTACAACTAACCATAAGGACAAAGTTTCTACGTTGAAGCTGAGCGCCACTTCGGGCGGATTTTGTAGTTCAAGCGCCCAGCTGACAAAGACTGGGCAGATCGCCGCCCATAAGCAGAAAGGCACGTCACCCCTGCTTTCAAGCCACGAGAACGAAGAGCCTCGCCCAATCGGATGTCCGGCCGGTCAGTTACCCAGAGGTAGTCGCACATACCCCACAAACTCAGGGATCGATCTTTGCACCCAGAACCTTAGCCGTTACAGTTGGGTTGTGGGGGATGCCTTTCAAATTAAAAAATATGCCGCGCATGTGTCAAGTACTTTTCAATCCTTGTCAGGAGGCACTTGCAAAGGTGATAAATCTCTGTCGCAATTTCGCTCAAGAAGAAGAGAATGGGTTTGGTGTGGGAAGCCTTCACGTTGGAATCCAAAACTGGGTACTCAGTCTTGCAGTCAGAATCACCGCGGCCAATGAGGTGTAAGTTCCATGTGCATGGCGGGGTTTCAATCTTCTTGCTCCTGCACCATCGACGAAAGGCCACTCCAACTTTGTTCATGACAGTCTCCCCGGAATCTTGACAGCTCAGCACCACGCCCTGCAGGCTGCGAAGCTCTGCCGCCCCACACGCACGCAGGCGGGCTCGGATGGGGAGCTCGACCTGAGAAAATGGGAAGGCAAAGCGTTTGTAGACTCTATGCCTAAAGTTGAAAAGCGCTTGTTTGGGTCATTGTTCAAAGCGTGCCCCCGGCCAATACAGCTAATGCTGCCGCAAAGCGAGGTCAACAAGGAAAGCTGCAGCCAGGTCCTTTCCTGCCCCCAACAAAATTGTGTGAGCAGAATCCCACCTGACCCTGGCAATGTCGAAGCCGGGTACTTCGAGCCAAGGAGTTAAGTTGGAGGGCGGCGTTTCTTGCAAGTACGTTGCATGGTTTCGGATTGTCTTGGTCCACGGGGCGTCCAAACTGAAGTTGGAGAACACCAAGGGCAGCAATGCTGCAGGGGTCTTGGCGAAGGGTTTGATAGCCTCGCACTGGTCACAGATCCGCATGCTTTGGTAGTTCCTTTTCACGAACTCGTGCGAGAGGCTACGCTCTTTCCAATCCCCAGTCCAAGATTCAAAGGCAGCGCGCCAGCCGCCGCAGATCAGGTCCCCTGCCTTGAGAGCTCGGTCGCCCGTCAAAGCGTTGCCAAATTGATCTGTGTGAGGAAAGCGCCCCTCCAGGAGGCTCTTACCTTAGCGCAAATGTCTGTGACAAGCGATGTTAGGGCGAATCTTCTCAACACATAAGGACCCCGTAACATTTCAGAATGTGGAAAAGTCACCACTTTCTCACATCGCTACCCAGTTTCAATCCCAGCTGATGGCCTGCACCACTGCCCTGTTGGCTTTGGTCCTAAGCATTTTGGATGGAAGGTACCGCATCGGAATTGCTGCAAAGGGAAACTTAGTGCTCCAGTTCTTTGAGGACAATGTGGAGCTCCACATCCAAATCAATAGCTCATGGTTGGTGTTGAACTGTGCTCCATCAGTGAACCACTTGACCTTACAGAAAGAATCAACTAAATGATTTGCTTTTTGTAGCACCCACAGAAAGCAAACAAGCTGGCCAAGGCTCTGGGATGGCCTGGTGTTGTAAACCCAACCTTGGTTGACTCAAGCCCTTGCAAAGGCGCTGTGAATGGAAAACAGTAAACTTGAAAAACTGCACACAGCAAAACCCGCAGGCTCCACAAACGCAGCCTGATGGCTTCACCACTGGATGTGCGGAGGCCCAGTCGTGCTGAGCAGCTGTCCAGAAGGCGGAGGTTTTCTCTGAGGTAACCCCGACGCAAACATCCCAAAGCTTGTCACTCTGCCGACTCCACAGAGAATGCAAAACATCAGACGCCAACAAAATTGGGATTTCTTTTTGTTGGACACTAGCCGTGTCGGGATCATAAACTTCGATCACAGTTGAATGGGTTGTCAGCCGAGACCCGTGCGCGTACGGCATCCACCTGTGGAAGTCCCGCTCCACGTTTTGCTGGTGTTTTCCCCAGCAGGCCAAACTCGCTAAAGCACGAAGCGTGTCTTCCGTGAGGCCGTCGTCATACGCTGCTGCCGCATAACGTTGGGCCGTGCTCACGCAAATCTCCTGAGCCCGCGACGAAATGGCGGTAATTTCATGGGTCATGGCTGAGTAGCCACCCTTCGTTTTGCGGCTCCTGTGAAAACAAAGCTCTTTTGGTAGTCTGTAAAAACCCGGCCAAGGCGCCCTTTTGTTTGTTCTTTCAAGTGACATCCAACCCCAAAAAGGGCGCCCTCACAGAACCCCCTCATGTGTGTGTCCGTGCGTCAGCATTTTTTCAGGCAACCCTCATCAACAAGCGAACCAGTGCGAACTGAAAATACGTCATGAACCCTTTGCCCTGTGGTGCTTTTTTTCAAGTGTGGGAAAACATTAAAAAGGGTTTACGCGACCCAATCAAGAAGCCCGCGCGGTCAAGGTGCCCGTTCACTTTCCTTGTTATGGAGAGGGTTGCCGACAGGCGTACACAGTGTTGCTTGTTTTCAGCTTCTTTTTGATTTGGGAGAAAAAAATCAAGTTCAATGAGCAACCAAAAGGGGTATTGACCAGAAGAGGAAGATCTATTGCTTAAAAACAAATGTTTATGGGCGCTTTGGAATTTGCAGACCTGGGTGGAGGGGTGGGGGGTGGTTAACCAGCAAAAGATCCTCATTCAAGACTCATTGCTGCGAAAGGTTGCCGAGTTGCAAATCATTGCTTTGAAGGGACCCTTTTGGGGGGTTGGTTGCTTTAAAAGGTGCCCTTTTGTTTGCGCTTTGAAATGAAAAAACACGTCCGGTCACACAAGGCACCCCGCGGGTCAAGTCCCACAAGATCTCACGCGCCAGCCCGCTTCCAGGCCGATCTGCTTTGATCCGCCGCCGGGGAAGGCCTGGCACAGCGCCACAGAGCGAGCGAGCGAGCGAGCGAGCGAGCGAGCGAGCGAGCGAGAGAGAGAGAGAGAGAGAGAGAGAGAGAGAGAGAGAGAGAGAAAAAAAAAAAAAGAGAGAGAGAGAGAGAGAGAAAGAGAGAGAGAGAAAGAGAGAGAGAGAAAGAGAGAGAGAGAGGCCAGGGTTGACCACGTGCAAGTAGGCTGAGCATGCGAGCGCAAATTTTGATTTTCACGCGTTGGTGCCCTGCACTCATCCATAGGCGAGTGACAAGCCCCCAGATTGGATGCCAAAACTAGGCGTGAGGCGCGGTTGCCCACGGATGGTGAACTTGGCTGCTATATGAGGAAACCAGGCAGTTGCATATGGTTTGGAAATAGACTCCCACATGCCACCTCGAACCACCAAGCCTCACATGCTTAATCGGCCCTTGTGGCCGCCTGGCGCATACTGTTTGCCACCTTCTTTCGAGCCTTGTACCAAGCGCTGTACGTATTCGCTTGGTCAAACAGCTTCGAGTAAGCGCTTTGATCATTCACTTGGGCCTGCGTGAGCTTATTGAGCACACGATACAGCTCAGTCATCACCTCTGCGTGTTGCTGTAGAGACGTGCTGAGCTCTTGGCTGCACTCCAACCCCTCAATGGCAACGCAAGTTGTGCGAGCTTCTTCAGCTTCCTTCAACCTAGGTGAGCAGTGTGTTCGGATGCATTGAACAAGATATTCTAGCACTGTTAGAAGACAGTTTAAAAACATCGGTTGACACACTAAGACCGTTGGACTTGTAAAAGCCAAGAAGCACTGCCTTCTTCAAAGCAGTGGCTTTCTCAAGGGGTGTGGTCTCCTTCACTTCTTCGGCATTCTGTGGGGAACCCTGGTCTCCTTGAGAATTCTGGATAGATTGGCCCGCGGAAGGGCTAGCTTTGGCCTTGCTCTTGGCTTTGGGTTTCCCCTTGGCCTTTGCCTGCGGCTCTTCAGGATTGAGAGCAGGAGGGGCAGCTTCGAGCTCCAGCGCAGCGTCCTCAGTGAAGACGCCGCTCGTGAGCAGGGCAAGGGCTTCATCGGCTGACGTCCGTGTTGTTGAGCGAAGGTTCTGCTCTTCCTCAAAGGTGTTGCGTTTTTCCCTCGAAGTCTCCAAGACCAAGAAGTATTGGCGAAGCTTTTCGTTGCCCGGGAAGTTTGGGTCGTCCATAAACCGGCCGGTCCGAGTGGCATTTGCGATAAGGGTGTCCACCTCATTCTTGTCGTACCTCCCATCCATCTCCAACTGCCGCCTGCTCCAACAAACTTCCTTCTCGCCATGCGACTTGCTCTGCACGCAGCGACGCTTCATCTCCACCTCAACCTGGGAAAAATCACGGCCCTTCTCCAGCCAGACTTTGAAGAGCTCGTTGCGGGAAATATTTCCACCGTTAAAAGTGGGGATCAGGGTCTTGGCCATCTTTGACCTTGGTTGCTCTTAGGAAGGGTCAATAGCTCTTGAAACTCCACTTTCAAAGTTGCGAACACGCAAACAAAAAGCTGTTGGTGCCCAGTTACGGGTTTCTTGCTGATCGAAGAAAAGCCATGTACTCCGCTCGGTGGGTGTTTGAGTTTGGTCCGGCTTCTGTGTTCTGCCCTGTCTTTGGCGCCGCTGACGCAACTGCCTCGGCAGCTTTGGCAGAAAGCTGGCTTGGGGGGAACGCAGGTTGGGTCTGTCCGTGGGCTGGAGGTGGGTCTTCTTGCACAGTGATCTTGGGTGCTTTTGGACCCATCGTCTGTGTTGCGGGTCCTGATGTGGCTGGCGGGGCGGCTTGCTGAGCAGGATGCGAAGGGGGCGCCGCAGTGTGCGGCGAGGATGCTGGCGCAGGCACGTGCAACGCTGGCGCCGGTGGCGCGGCTGGCTGGGCTGGCGGCTGGGCTGGCAGCGCAGCTGGTTGGGCTGGCAGCGCAGCTGGCTGGGCTGGCAGCGCAGCTGGCGGTGCAGCTGGCTGGGCTGGCGGCGCAGCTGGCTGGGCTGGCGGTGCAGCTGGCTGGGCAGGGCTTGCTGGCGCGGGGGCTGCGGGGGCTGCTGGCTGGTGGGCGGGATGCGGCGGCGGCGCAGGGGCCAACTGCGCAAGTGCTGGGTGTGCCTGCGCTGTTTGCGTAAAGGCGGGGTGAGCGCGCTCAGTTGCCTCCAAGTTCACCTCCTCCACCTCCTCCACCTCCTCCACTTCTTCTTCCTCCTCCATTCTTTGCAACTCTGCTTCCACTTCCTTTTCAAACTTGTCCAAGTCATCTGGTTCCTCTCCATCCACGTCTGTGCCCATCATGTCCTCATCACGATGCGACTCCGATGGCGCAGAGGACACGTAGCCAGCAGCAGTGGAGATGTCGTCCTTAGAAAAACAGTTGCACCGGTTAAAGTAATGATGGGGTTGTGAAAGTGTGGTAGACTCACTTCAACAAAGTTGCATTGGTTGAAGTAATGATGGGTGTGGGATTTGGAAAAAACTGTTGCAGACTCAGCCTAGGCTCGGCCAACTCATCCCAGGCAATCCCGTTTAGTTGGGCTGCCAGCTTGAACTTCTCTAACAACTCTGTTTTTGCCAGCTTTGCCTTTGGCACTGCCCCTGTTGAGCTCGGTGTGGAAGGTGAGGCGGTCCGCTTCTGAGGGGTTGTTGGCCGGTAAGTGCAAGGATCAAAGAAACGTTTGATGTTTGCAGGAGTTGTGTGGCGTTCTTCTACATGTTGTGTGCGAGCCTGGGGGGTCGCGACAGCTGACGAAGGAGTAGAAGAAGCCCCGCCAGCTGTGAAGCTCGGGTGAACAGGCACTGGGGGCGGCATGATGGCAAACCAAGTCCAACTAGTTGCTGGCAAAACTGCAGAACGCGTGAAGCGTGAAGTTTCACGAGTAATCACGGCACCATCACGGAGTAGTAACGGCATCACGGGTTTACAAACTGGTCCCACCGTACACAGGACTCCATTGACACTCGTGGTGCATTTCTGTTGGGACCCCTTAAGAACAGCCAGCCCGCCCTATCTGCCTCCATCCACTCGGTCTTCGTCCAATAGAGAAGCCACCCGCTTCATCCAAGGCCTGCGTGCCCGGTGCACACGGGCAAAGATCCGTTTGGAGGGTTGCAGGTTTTTGAAAAGGATACCCGCTTTAGGGGTCGCCCCGAACGAGTTGCCTTTTTGGGGTAACCCCTGAAAAAGCATTTCGGAGGGTGGTTTACCCATGTTGGGGCTTGGGTGACGGTTGTTTTTGGCAGAGTTCCGGCACCATGCTAGTTTAGCCTACCTTCCTCCCTTTCAAACCATTTGTTAAGGGCAACAGCTGAGCAGGGAGGGAAACCTGTTGACTCCCTTTCAAACCCTTTGTTAAGGGCAACAGCTGGGCAGGGAAGCCTGTAGATAAGCCCATTGAAGTGTCTTTGTTGGGTTCTGGCTAGCATCTGTTTGCCACTCCAATTAACTGCTGTTGGAATCAGCTGGAAACATGGTTCAAAGAGATTTGGTGGCAAACATTGGGCAAGTGGTGTGTGTTCAAGAAACTGTGTCAGGGAGACCCTCTTCCACAACACCCTTCAAAACAATACTTGATTGGTACCCTGTGCATTGTAACTGAAAGTCCCAACCTTCTCAGCGCAGCGGATGTGGAAGCTCGCAAGGTCACCGTGCACTGCCTGGCCCAGCCGCAGGCAAGCTAGTCTTTGGGCAGATGGGCGGGGTGCAGTTCAAAGGGCCCTACTCACAGGTTCAGGCAAGTCGCTCGTGCCAGAATCAGAACAATCGATTTCCCATTTTCCCCCACGTGCGGCAATCGCAATCTTGCTTTGCTTCAAGCACGTGTGCACACACACGCATCAAATTATCAAACGCTGCCAAAAGCGTGAAAGCCTCTTTGCACACAACGGACCCTGCCGGGCTAACCAACCGTGAGATATTGCATCACTTCACAAATGTTGGCATCTGCCCAAGACTCTTTCTTGGTCAAAGGCGCCCAAATGGCTGGGATGATGGCAGATTTCAAATCCGGGATGGGAAGCTCTGGCTCAGAGAGCCACGCTGCAAGTGTAGTCACTCCAAACTCGGGTGTGTATGTTTGCGAGGCCTTAAGCCCCTTGCTTCCACAGATCGATGACCGTCCATCGGAAAGCTTTGTTTTTGTCACAATATCCGAGCTCCAGTTCCGGTTTTTTGGGAGACTGCGAGCAAACTTTCCAACGTTTGGGCGCGAGCTGTACAGGTGCGTGCCCTTCGGGCTTTCAGCTTTGAAGGCCCCCATCCATGTAAAGCACCGGTAAACTGAGCGTTCGCGTGTAAACTCCTGTTGTCTCGGGTGCTCCCACAACAGGCTGGTGCTGGGCTGCTCATACAACCAGTAGCACTGCTTGGCTTCCAGCAGCCATAAAATCAGACACATACGGCTGACCATGACCTGATCCACAGCGGTGAAGAGCATGGTCTTGACCCCAAGCACTAACACATTGCAAGAGTAATGCTGCCCAGGAGCGTTTGCTTCAGAGACAAACCTGAAGTGCTGAAACCCGAGCGGCTGCCACATAGTGCGGCCACTCCTAAAAGCAAAACATCACAAGTCTCAACTGTTTTGATCCCACCTGTGTGTGTGTTGCTTGTTTACTATCTCATCCAAGATTCGAGGAGCGGGAAAGGAACACCCACGATGAACATACGGTGGCAATCATGCTGAATCCCCCACGCCGAAGACGAAGAGACAATAAGAACGCCAACGCAAACCTTGGAGCTCAAACAGGTTAGGCCCGTGACAAGAGAAAACTGGGCCAAGAGCTACAACACTACTTTTGTAAGGCAGGAACCCCTGAGGGCTCAGGATGTCCATAAATGGCAAAAGCCTAATTTCAAAAGGCGCGCAATTGTATCCACTCCTGGCCCACGATCGCGTCACTGCCATCTCGCCGGCAAAATATTCCACCATGTCCAAGTCCATGGGCAGTTCGCCCACACACCGAAAGATCAAGCAGACAAGCTGCATGACAACTCTCGGCGCGGTAATGAGGGCCAATGCAGCAAGGGTGCCATTCAACTGCAGGGGTCGGCTAAATGTTGTTGTGAGAAGGGCTTTGTAAAATTTCACAGCACCACTTACTTGCTGGAGCTCAGTCCAAAACAGTGGCTCGCACCGTTTCAAACCAAGCCAGGTTTCCCAGAGGGGCAAAAATACTTGTTAAGCGCGCAACCCATCAAGTGTTTCACCGGTCTTTCAACAAGTGGCTTTGTTGCCACGTTGACTTTCCATCAATTTAAACAAGTACCCCTACACCCCGAGGTGTCCTGCTTTACTTTTCGAGAACTTTCGCCCGGAAGAGGGCCTTGGAAAACAAACAAGACCAATAAAACGTTGAGGAACGCTTCAACAACACTTAAGCAAGGGAGCGTTTGGCGCCACGGGTCAAATGCCGTTCGGGACACGCGGGCTTTGCTGCGGCACAGGCCTTCTCCTGCATGTCCGTGGACAAGGCTTTGCTGCGCGTCAGGCCCCGCTCGATCTCGCACATGGAATCTGAAAGTTGCTGTAGCCCAGGCTTGTTCTCTTGAGAGGCCTTTAGCTTCTTGATGTCTTCTTTCATGTTCTTCTCAACGGCATCCCTGTTCTTCTTGGGAATCGTTAAGACGCGCAATCCCTTGCCCATGGCTGACCCTCGCACGCTTTGACGCAAGCAGCTTTCAAAGCGTAAAGGGCTGACCCGTCGACTGGCAGTACATACAAGTTAAGGCTGCTAAAAATTGCCTGAGTCTACGCAACACATTGGCCGAAAAGGGTTCCCTGTTTTCTGGAAAATAAAGCCAACCAAAATGCTTTGACGCAAGCAGCTTTCCGTAAAGGGCTGACCCGTGACTTTACAAGTTAAGGCTGCTAAAAATTGCCTGAGTCTACGCAACACATTGGCCGAAAAGGGTTCCCTTTTTTCTAAAAATAAAAGCCAAAATGCTTTGACGCAAGCAGCTTTCAAAGCCTAAAGGGCTGACCCGTCGACTGGCAGTACATACAAGTTAAGGCTGCTAAAAATTGCCTGAGTCTACGCGCAACACATTGGCCGAAAAGGGTTCCCTTTTTTCTGGAAAATAAAGCCAACCAAAATGTAACACATGAGTGCCCTTCTTCAATTGTCTCTATAGACGGAATTCAGATTCATTGGCGCACGCTTCTTGCCATCAACTGTTGCTGGCTCAATTTGCTAAGGTTCTACAAACGCATCTTTTGTCTTGGCGCTCCGGTCCTTGGAAACCGTGTGAGGATACTTGGAAACAAACACAAAAGCCGACAGCGCTATAGTAGTTGAAGAAGTCGTGTGTTTGTGGGGGGTGGCGCCGCGCCAGTCACGCGACCGGTACCTTTTCCACCCCGATCAACCCCTTGTCAGGTTCACAGCCTGTGCGCTAATGCGACAACTGTGATTAAACAGAACCCAGTGGCCGGGCAGTCAGGCACTGCTTACAGCCGCAGGCTCATCCCACCCAGAAAGTGGTTTCATAGCCTCCCAGCAGCTCGAAATGTTCTCATTCCAAGCTCGCTGCAGGACAACGGGCTTTTCAACGCCCACATACCTTGAGATCCGGAAAGCTTTGTGCTTCAGCAACACCTCCACCCTGGCTCCGCTTTTGGCGCTGATCGTGTAGCTCAAGCGGCCTTTTCGAGCCACTTGAGGAAGGGCTTCAGATGGCATACCTGGCAAAATATTGTAGCAAGGCAACATCACTGCAACATCAGTCAACTTGTAAACCCAATGTACTTGCGACTTTGAAAGTCGCTGGCCTTCCGGGATTGGCATTAAATTCTCTTTGCCGTTCATGGTCGCTTGGCCAGCTGGCTCGGCAGGCGCCCCCGACTCCTCCTGCTTGTCCCGCTTGACGCCGTTGTCAGGGGCCCCAAGATTTGGCGCTGGCCGCTTTTTGGCCTCATGAGGCGAGGGTTCGACGCAGCCCCGGCTTGCCACAAAGTTTTGAGCTTAAACTTTGGAACTTCCACTTCCCCCCTTTAGCACAAACACTGGTCCCTTCAAAGCTCAACATGTTTTACACTTAGGCTTTCCATATTAGGTCTCCAGGCCAAAGAACATAAATGATGGCAAGATTCCGCTGACAATTTGAGTTGCTCGCGTGGGCAAACTGGTTCACCAAATTGAAGATCGTCGGGCATCATGTCCGGTTCTTGAGGGGCTGGAAGACTGCGAAGCTGTTGGCCAGGCTGATACACAGACTCCAGCTCCTGGAACGCTGAAACCTTTGTTCAAGCTGGTTTTGACATAGTTGGAACTACAGGCTCAAGCGAAAAACTGTTTGAACCATTTGGAAAACCCAGCAGCATGACAAGCTTGGTCAACTCTCACACATGCGAGTCTATGTGTACACAAAAGCACAATTCTTTACTCACATGTACATGTAAATGTACACGTATATACACACATAGCATGCGCCTACCCACATCTCGCCAGTCCTCTTTGGTGTTCTCATAGTTCAGGAAACTGACCGCCGTGTCCGGAGCCAACCTTGACAGGAGGCTTTGTGTTGATTTTTCAAACCCCCCAAGTCAATTTCAACAAGCCGTTGCCAGGCAAAAGCTGCCGAGAAGCCCAAGAAGCTCCATAGTCTTGACATACACATCCTCCTCTTGGTTCTCGGTGTTGATTGCCGGGGCTTCTTGCCTCAGCATAACGGACCATTGGAACATGTGGATGTGTGTTGTTGCGGGACCCTTTGAATGAGAAATTTCAAGTGGTCTCAACCACCCCCGCACCCTCACGACATATTACACACCATGAGTCCGTGAGCCACTCACTGTTTTTCCAAAGGTAGCCACAAAAGAAAGTTGTCACTATGTCAGACCAGTTTGCTTGGACGGTGCGCTGGCAATAGAAGATGCGGATGACCCATGCGATTTTGCACTCGGAGACCTTCGAAGGTTTGCCAACTTCTTCAAGTAAGTCACATTCGGGTGCTTCCCCTGCTCATTCTTGCACCCTGAAGTTCGAGCATAGCTCAGCAACAGTTTCAGCTTGCCACCTTCTTTCAACGCCCTCTCCCTTCGAGCTCTCTCCTCCATTGGGTTTGAAGAAGGGGGTCCCAGAAGCCCGTTGCCCCAAAGCGCATTCACATAAAGGACTGCATCGCCAAGCAAGTACGCAGAGGGCTGACGTGCAAAGGGGTAGCTCTTGAGAAGGCCCTCGGCCAATAACGCAGTCCGGTCATTTTCAAGATCTGCGGCAGCGACCTTGTTGTTTGGCAACTCTATGAGCTTTCCGCCATCAGGCAAGACTTTGACATGATCTCGGACAGACTTAGCAATGGTCAAAGCCAAGTCAGCGCCCCACCAAGTCTTCCAATCAGCAAGGGGCTTGATGGCCTGCGATGCTGTCACCGGTTCAGCCATGGCTCCCCAAAAAAGGTGTTGCACAGCCAAATGACTGCGTTGCCAAGGCTGAATTGGACTGCCGCGCTCATGACATTGCGCAGACAAAAGTGCTCTGCGCAGCAGGCCAGGGTTGAAGGCAATTGTCAAAGCAAAGATGGAACCAAAAGCAACAGACCCATTAAGTTTCAGGGTTTGGGGTGTCCACAAGCTTTGGTTAGATTGTTGTCACACACGTCTTTGAAATAATCAGCTTGGAAGTTACATGAATGCCGAAATGGGTCCTATTTTTAGAACAAGGGGGCTCCCCTTTTCAAGGCCCCACCATGTGAAAAGCGTTAAGTGGGTAACCCTTGAAAAGCCCTTGAAAGGACCCGTGTTCTTTCTTTTAAGGGCAACATGTAAAAGCCTTTGAAGAGGACTCTTGAGCGTGTCACTAATTTGGGTACATTAGGAGGCAACCCTTGCAAAGCTCAGTGAACAGCTCCGTTTGGGGGCAACCCTAAAAAACAATGGCGTCAACGAGTCCCCTGCTAGGTTTCCACATCAACCCAAACGTTCTACCAACTCAATTTAACCAAAGCAACTCCCCGCCCAGCCCCCAAACTTTCCAGTCGCACCTTGTCGGGCTCAAGCCATTTGGCTATATGGCCGGACTAGATGCTTGCTTTCTTTTGAACTTGCATCATGTTTGGGCTGCCTGTGGTTAGTAGAGTGGGTGAAGCATGGCCACACACGTGTGCCAAGTGCTGCTTGGCCCTGACGCCAGTTTACTGAACTGCTGGTCACTGCGTTGCGTGTTTGGCCCAAGCGTCATGGCTTATGCTTGGAAGGCCCCGCTCAAAAGAAAGGCGCTTTGCGCCACGCACGCTTGTTGAGCCGGTGACGCGATGCGGCTCGAGGTGTAGCTCTTCCCAAACCTGATGCAAAGCAAAACGTTGTTGCGCCTACAAAAAAAATGCCTGGACGAAGATTATTTAGGGGTCAAGCGCGTGACTCGAACTGACTTCATCTTTCACAGCTGAAAGCTTTCAAATAGGCTCCGTGAAGCTTCGACCAGCGTTCCACAAGGCCTCCACAAGGTTCTGCGAGGGCTGCGGGGTGGTAGCGGAGCATGCTGTTGGGGCTCGCCGGAGCATATTTACAAACACGCATCTTTGTGGAACATGCTTTTGCGACACGCCTAGCAAAGCACAAGCCGCGCATCCAGAACGCAAGGCGCCAAGGCCAAAAACAGCAAAGCTAACGCAGCGCCGGGAGAGATATGGCAGCAGCGCCCGCTACTTTCGGGCGCACAAGTAACTTGCTCCTTGGAGCCTCCTGGTGCAAGGAGCTGATGGATTTCTGGGACATCGAGAAGCAGGTGACCAGGGGCCACGCCTACTTCGCGGAGCGCACCATCCGCACCATCAAGGAGGCCATGTTGCGTCGCATAGCAGCCGGAGCGGGCCGGCGGGGCCAGTGGCACCTCATGCTGCCTGACATCTTGAACCACATCAACGGAAGGAAGCACGCTACCACGCAGGTGGCGCCGAACCTCGCCTACTCTGACCCCGAAATGGCTGAGATTGCTCTGCGCAACATCGAGCGCAGGGCCAAGCACAAGGTGACCCGCCCGGAAATCAAGGTCGGGGATATGGTTCGGATCAGGGTTAAGCCGATCGAAAGCAGGGGCTCCTACAGGGTCAACGAGATTGCCTGGAGCGAAAAGGTACACAGGGTAGCCTCCGCCGAGAGCGGGGAGATGGGGGCGAGGTTTGGCTTGGAGGGGTGGCCGGAAAAGGTGGTGCACAGGGATCTCCGAAAAGTCCCCGAAAACTCAGCTCCCGAACCGCGGGGGCTGGAGGTGCAATCCCGCCAGCGGAGGCTACAGAGAGGCCCCAGGCTCCCACCTCCCTTTTGATGCTCTCTGTGCCTCTACGATCTCTACTCTACGTCTCTACTCTACATCTCGCGACAGCTCCGCCCGCCACTCACTGACGAGCTTCTTCGCGTCGGGTCGGGGCGGGGGCCCGGGCGGCCCCCCGTGATCCAGGACCGCGTCCCACGCGTCCCACTCCCCCCTCCACGCAGCATCAGCCTCAAACCAGCGCAGGGCAAGCTCTGCCCGCTGGGCGCGCGTGGCCTGGCCATCAAGAGCCGCAGAGACGTGGCTCACCTCTCTCATGATTTCCTCCAGCTCCACGCTCGCAACGAGGCATTTCTCGAGGCGTCGGACTTCCGCTTCCTCACCGAGCAGCTGCTCCTCGCGGCGGCGCTGGTGCGAGCGCTCGGCCTCAAGCAGCGCATCCTCGCGAGGCCGCTTGGTGGGAGGCCGCTGGGCCATCAGAGCAGCCGCAAGGCAGGGTGCGTCCTCGTCCGCCCACGCGGCAGGCTTTTCCAGAAGCCATGCCTGCACGCATCGGAAGGCCTTGGAGGAAGTCATCTTGAGCAGCTGCAGCGGGTTTTTTTTGAGACCATTCAAGCATTTGGGGCCATTCGAGCATTTGGCGGGCTTCTTTTTTCTTTGCGCGAGTCCAAGCTCGTCAGTGCGTCCGCCTACGAAGATTTCTGTTCTCTTCCTCGAGGATCTCGACGCGGCGCTCCAGCGCCTCACGGCGCCAAGTCTCACGGTTGGCATCATCCTCAAGCTGAGCAGCATACTCCCGCGCCATCTGCAGTTCCGCCAGATATCGCTCGCTGCGTTCGTAGCAGCGCTCCAGCGCCCCGAGGAGAGTCCCATGGTGCGCAGCTTCGGTGAGGAGATCTTCTTCAAGGTACTCGATGCGGAGCCGGTAGTACAGGCGCTCGGCCTGGAGCAGCGCATCCTCGCGAGCCCGCGCGGGAGGCCGCTGGACCATCAGAGCGGCCGCAAGGCTGGCAACGTCCTCCTCCGCCCACACGGCGGGCTTCTCCAGAAGCCATGCCTGCACGCACCGGAAGGCCGCTGAGGAAGTCATGATAGCTTTAATTTTTTTGAGTCCATTCAAGCATTTGGGACCTTCGAGCATTCGGCGGGCTTTTTTTTCTTTAGCGCGTTCCCCTTGCCCTGTCCAAATCCTCATCAAGCTCATCAACGCGTTCGCTCGAGGATCTCGTCGAGGCGCTCCACCCGCTGACGGATGTTGCTGCGCTCCAGCTCCGCAACGCGCTGCTCCGCCTGCACCGCTCGCTTGCGGGTTTGCCGGAGGTACTCGTTCTTGCGGTCCAGCATCCAGCGGAGAGTTTTGTTGTCTCGCTCCCGCTCCTCGCGGCGCAGAGTTTCATCGAGGAGCTCCTCATCGAGCTGCGCGATGAGATGCCGCTGGTGCGAGCGCTCGGCCTCAAGCAGCGCGTCCTCGCGAGGCCGCTCGGAGGGAGGCCACTGGGCCATCAGAGCAGCCGCAAGGCAGGGAGCGTCCTCGTCCGCCCACGCGGCGGGCTTCTCCAGAAGCCATGCCTGCACGCATCGGAAGGCCGCTGAGGAAGTCATATTGAGCAGCTGCGGCGGATCGAATAAGCATTATCGAGAAAGCGAGAAGGCGAGAAAACGAGAGCTCGGGGTCTTTTTTTTTTCGGTTCCGTCAGTCTACGCCCAGCATCGGCTCAGCCGCAGCGGCAGTGTCGGAGCGGGCCCCAGAGGCGGGGGCCCCACGAGGAACTCCATCACGAGGTCGAAGGGCGCGGAGCCGGGCGGAGCGTAAGCGCCCAGCATCCGCAGCTGCTCCAGGTTGCGCCAGTGTCCCAGCGGGCGCGAGTTGTGAGCGTCGAGGCCGTAGACCTTGTCGTTGAACGGCGAGAGGGACTTCTTCTCGACGGTCTCCACGGCGATCTCGTGCGCGCGGCTGCGCAGCTGCGCGAAGGTCGCCCTGCGCTCGCTGCCTTCCTCCAGCACCTCCCCGTACTCGAGATGCCGGACGTTGGTCACCGCCTTCTTGGGCACGCCCTTGATCTTGCGCTTCTCCTTGCGCGCGCCGTCGGGCTGGACCGTGAGGATGCTGTACATCTTGGAGCGCAGGCCGACGTGCTCCAGGATCCTGGCGGGGAAGGTCTCGTCGCCGAGCTTGCCCAGCAGCCCCATCACCTCGATGGCCTTGACGCGCGCCGCAGCAGAGAGTGCGCTCAGGTCCCTCTCGGGGTCCTTGGACTTGCCGGCCACGTCGAAGAGGGCGGCGCCGTTCAGGTTCGCCTCGGCCATGGCGTGGAGCGGGTCCTGCAGCTCGAAGATCTGCACCATCACGGAGTCGGTGTCCGTGAAGAGCAGCCTCATCTTCGGGAAGAGCCTCCACATGTGGAGGTAGTAGGCCTTCTCCATCATGAGCTTGGAGAGCTGCAGCGTGCGGGCGCCGACTTGGGTGGGCACGCTCACGCAGGCCTTGCTGCGGTTCGTCTTGAGCGTCTCCACGAAGGCCAGGAACCCCTCCGAGTCGTTGATCTGCAACTCGAAGTTCGTCACGGAGCTCTTGCCCACAGCCCGCTCGAACTTGACCGGGTCCACGTAGGCGTTCGTGTTCCTGAACTTGTCGGGGTTCATGCAGCAGCGGCCGAAGATGGCGTTCTGGGTGAGCTTCACCTTCTCGGCGACCACGCTCCCCGCCCTCTTGAGCTGCCTCCGCTCGCTGTGCTTGAGCTCCATGAAACCCGCCATGAAGGGGCTGCAGGCAAAGCGGTAGGCTCTGTGCAGCCTCCAGATCCTGGCACCCAGCACGTCCCGCAGGAACTTGAGCCGCTTGCCGTCCACGCCCTCTTCTACGTGCATGCCGAGGAGGGCACGAGCTTCTCGCAGGGCGACGGGGAGAGGCCGAGGCGCTCCGCCATGTTCGCAGTGTGCGGCCCGTACAGGCCCTTCCCGACCTTCATGCGCGCGGGCGGAGCCCAGTCCAAGTGGTCGTGCACCTCTGGGGGAAAGTCGTAGTCCACGAGGAGCAGATAGCTCACCTCCGAGGACTCCCAGTTCAGCCCGGAGAGGCACGTATCGTGCAGCCAGCTCAGCCTTGCGGCGTTTTCTTCTGGCAGGGCGACCGTCTCGCAGGGGCCGTTGGGCATGGGTAGCGACATTGCTGCTGGGTACATGGCGTTGAAGTCCAAGTACGAGATCCAGCTGACGGGCTCCTCGGAGTTGTAGTCCACCTCGCCCAGCTCGGGGTTGTTGGCTTGAGCGAAGGGCTGGAAGATGCAGCTCAGCCCTCCCATGACAGAGGCCCGCACGTCCTTGTAGGCCTGCTCGTCGGTGATGAGGTGAACTCGCGGGCCGAGTGCCGCAGCATGGCGTCCCAGGCGGCTCCGGGCAGCGTGACGTAGTGGATAGGGTCGAGCCCCGACTGCGCCCGGAAGGAGTCCCGATAGCTCTCCATCACGTCCGCCAGGGCCAGGACGTCGGTGTGGAGGTAGCAGTCGTGGAACTCTCGGAAGGTCTCCCACCCCATAACGTTGGCGGTGTTGACGGCCAGCCGGTGGTCCTCTGCGCTCACCGCTTTTCCAGCCAGCACGCTGTCGTAGCAGTGCTGCTCCCACACCGCAGGCATCTCCCACGCCTCGGCGCCGCAGAAGTGCTCGTAGGGCATGGGCAGCTTGCGCAGGATGCAGTCCCACGCCTGCTCCAGGTCGCAGTGCGTCCGCCGCTGTTTGAGAGGCCGTCTTTGGAGCGGAGAGTCGGTCGGCGTGCGCAGCTGCAGCTCGGGGTGAAGCGAGGCCATCAGCGGGAAGAGCTCTGGCAGCTGCTTGTGGGTGCAGGCCCTGAGGTCGTCGATCATGCTGGCCAGGCTTGAGGGGAAGACGTTCATGCTGTCCACGAACCTCAGCGGGCCCCAGCTCATCTGCAGGCACTTCTCGCCCGACTTGCAGAGGACTCGGAGGCTGAGGTGGCTGTAGTCGCCCTGCTTGATCGCGGCCTGCAGGGCGCACCAGCCGCTGAGGGGCCTTGGCGCGGCCTTGGCCTTGGCCTTGGCCTTGGCCTTGGCCCTGCCCTTGGGCGCGGCCTTTGGCGCGGCCTTGGCCATGGGCATGGGCCTCTCGGACTCGCTGCCGCTTCTGCCTCGCTCTCGGTGCCGTCGTTGTCGCTGTCCTCGCCGAGCTCTTCGCGCGGCGCCCTGCAGACAGGAGAGCCCATCGTGGCGATGTAGCGCAGCAGGAAGTGGAAGTCGTAGCCGCCCCCGTTGTGAAAGACCACTGAAAAGGTCTTGGGCGTCTGGGGCCGGGAGTGGCACAGCGCCCCGAGATACTGCCCGGTGCCGTGGCAGTGGTGGAGCTTCTTCTCAGCGGTCTCGAAGGACGCGAGGCACTCCCTGCAATGAGTGGCGGCCCTGTGCTCCAGCTCCTCCCGCCGGGTCATGCTGACGGCCCGAGGTCGGCGTCTCCAGGTGAGGTAGTGGTCGGCCAGCTTGAGAAGGTCGTCCAGCATGGCGCGGACGGCGTGGAACTTGCCGCTGTCCCGCTCGTGGTGCGTGAGCCTCAGCCTCAGCTCCTCGGGTGGCACGTAGCCGCAGCGCCCGACGGCGACGTAGCAGGAAGAAGCCGCGACGGTCTGGCGCGCTGGCTGCTGCTGCGCTATGTGGACCGTCGGGGCGGGCGTGCTGTAGACCTCGAGGTCCGCGTAGCACGTCAGGGGAGCGAGCTCTGCGGAGGCCTTGCCCCTGTAGCGCAGCAGGCTCTTCTCGGGCCCGGGCACGGCACTTTCCGAGTGCGCTCGGCCATCTCTCGATAGCACTGGGTGGCGCGGTGCCGCTGCCAGGAGGCCTTCTTGGCGAAGCGGGCCATGCACCTCGGGCACTTGTACTCCGCGCAGCCGCCGGTGTTGGTGGGCGTGGCTCCCAGGGTCAGCCCCTGCCTGCCGGCCAGCGCCTGGAAGTTGTGGATCAGGCTGTAGTGGCCGCTGTGCAGGAGAAGCAGCACGGTGGGCTGGACGACGCCCGTGCCGCTCGGGGCGCGCTGCTGGAGGACGTGGTAGTACTCCAGCCCGTCCGCCCACAGGGTCTGCTGCCACACGAAGACGAAGACCTCCACCCGCCCGGCGTTGCGGAGCTCGAAGGCCTCGATGTCGTCGAAGTTCACGGGGCGGTCCGTAGGCAGGCCAGAGAAGTCCACCCCCGCGTCGGCCAGAGCGGGCTGCCAGCCCGCGGGGCGGCGTCCTCGGCGGCCGGCCAGCTCGGGGTAGAAGCAGGAGCCCGAGCAGCTCACGGTCTTTGACCGCTCCTGCCAGGTGAGCCCCTCGACCCCGAGGCAGTGGGCGAGGACGCACCACATGAAGCAGCGGTGGTCCTCGTTCTGAGGGTTCCAGATGGCCTTCTTCTTGGCCAGGGTCTCGGGCAGCTCCTTCCAGCATCCTCCCGCCTCGTTGGGCGGCGGGGGCGCGGGCATGTCGGCCAGCTGCTGCGAGGGCGCGGTCAGCAGATACGCCGCCGTGATGCCCACGACGGTCCAGTCGGACTCGGGGAAGCGGGAGCGCTTGAGCGCCACCTCGAACTTCGTCCTGATGGCCGCCATCATGGTTCCGGCGCGGGCCGACGGAGACGCGGGCCTCACGATCCACGGCGCCAGCCTGAGGAAGTAGTGCGTGAGCTCCACCCTGTCCTCGTCCTCATCGTTCGCAGCCGGGCGCGTCAGCAGGATCTGGAAGCTGACCTTCGCGAGGAAGGGCAGCCGAATTGCCAGCAGGTCTTGGAGCCGGTCCACCAGCAGCCGCATGGCGTCGATGGTGAAGACCTGCTGCCCAGGAAGAGGGCGCAGCCGCAGCTCGCGGGTCCAAGCGGCCCCGCGCGGGCGCAGCTCTGTCACAGCGGCCTCGGCGCTAGGCGCGCGCGGCTCCTCCAGAGGCACCGCCCGGACAGCGCTGAGCCCCAGGCGGCCCCAGATGCGATCAGACAGCTCGGAGATCATGGCGCGAATTGGTTTGAGCTGAATAAATTGCTTTCTATAGAAAAAAATAATAAATATTCCGTCGGTTGGACGAGCACCCTCAGCATTGCCGACAACTCCTGCTTTGTCGACCGCGAAACAACCATGCACCACAAGCATCGCCCTTTTTTCAGTCATGTTCTGTCCGGGATTCGGCATCTACCGCGTCACAGCGAGTCGGCGGCGCGGCCCTGCAGGTTCAGCGCCGTGAGGAGCTCTCTGGAGGCCTCATCCAGCTCCTTGCGCGCCTTCTCGACCCGCTCCAAGGCAGCGAGGGTTGCGCTCTTGGCCGTCAGCGAGACCGGCAGCCGCTCAGCGATTTTCTTGCTGACGAGCTGCTCCTCCACCTCGTAGAGCTCTCTCTCGATCTGGGCCAGCGAGGCGATGTCGCTCGTGCAAGTGCGGCGCTGCCTCAGGGCCTCGCGCTTCTCGCGGAGCGCTTCCATAGTCTCCCAGCTCTCCTCCTTGCGCTCCT
>CAUJNA010001546.1:1042300-1080072 GCA_963377175.1 Effrenium voratum
CAACAACAACAACAACAACCAACAACAACAACCAACAACAACAACCAACAGCAACAACCAACAACAACAACCAACAACAACAACCAACAACAACCACCACCACCAACAACAACCACCACCACCACCACCACCAACAACAACAACAACAACAACAACAACAACAACAACAACAACAACAACAACAACAACAACAACAACAGCAGCAAACACCGCGCAACAACCACAAACAACCACAAACAACCAAGAACAAACAACAAACACATATACAAACAAAACAAATCAACAAACAAACAATCAAACAAACAAACAAACAAGCAAGCAAGCAAACAAACAAACAAACAAAAAAGAACAAACAAACACAAAAACAAAAAACAAAAAACAGTAGTAGCAGCAGCAGCAGCAACAAACAGACTGAAACTGCCAAGAATTCAGGTCATTGTCTGGCAGAACCAAATGCCTCATTGTCGACTTTGGGTGTGCTGAGAACCTCACGAGTAGTTGCTTAACAAAATTTACTGTCTGTGTGTGCTCCGAGGCGGCAAGTCGCTCTGCTAGCTCTCTAAAGGGCCCGCTGACCAACTTTACTACATTCTTGGCGCAGGCATCAATGCAAGTAACATCAACTTGAGGCCCTCATCTCACATTCCACTCTGAGCACTACCATACTTTCCCAAAGGCAATGGGCAAGAAAGTGATTGGCCCTTCCCGATTATTCAAATAGAGGGTCAGCAGCCTGGATTGAATGCAGAGAGAGAGGCCACTTCAAAAGGGGCCTGCCACAACCCAAAGGACAAATTAAGCTTTCTGGGCCAGGACGGTCAATCTCCTCGCCTGGATCTCTGCGGGCCCGCAGGTGCCAATATGGCGCAGGTCACTGCCTCGAACAGGCCCAAGAGCGTGGGAGTGGCAGTTGCGCCTATGTAAAACACCAAGAGCGTGCCAGCGGTTTGCTGGCGATAAGCTGCCGCACTCCTCTGATCCTTCCAAGCTACTTATAGTGGCAGCTTCCAGTTTGTGTTTTTGTTTGACAACGACTATGGTTGAAAAGAATTGGGAATCAAGCCCCTAGAACGGCATGTGCTGCGCAACCAGCAGTTGGAAGACGGCAGCAACAGCAGCAGCAGCAGCAGCAGCAGCAGCAGCAGCAGCAGCAGCAAATCCTCGATGGATCCACAAGTTGTCCTCCAACAAAACCCTTCCCGGGCTGTCTTGCTTGGAGACAATTTATTCGGAAAGCGAGCGCATTCAATACCCTGCCTCCCAGCCCGGGCTGAGGCTCTGGCACACTTCAGGAGCTGCAAGAGATCGGCCTGACAAATCCCAACAAATGCAGCCCTTTGAGGTCCCCTCTTGCAAGCGCCCAGAAGGCGGACCGGTCACCCCCAACAGAAATCCAACTACGAGCTTTTTAACCGCAACAACTTTAATATACGCTATTGGAGCTGGAATTACCGCGGCTGCTGGCACCAGACTTGCCCTCCAAAGCGCGTTTGAGCGGGCACCTCAAGTAGCCATGTTCAAAGCATTTAGGTATGACGAACGTGGCCATTGGGGCTCATGTTCGACTCAGGGCAACCCATCGGTGTCAGCACCTATTCGAGGTTCTGGCAGTCGCTGCGGGAGGCTTTCAGAAAGTTGGCATGCTGCATGCGGTCGAAAATCAGCAAAGGAGAAATGTATCCGTTCAATCCATGCCCACTTGGAAATGATTCGGATGGCAAGCCCAACTTTGCTGCCCCATCCGCAAACTGTCCGACTCCATCGAAATTGATTGACGGTTGAGTCCGGGTCGTGAAAGCAGGCCAAGGGACCGAAAGCAAACGAGTGGTTGTTGGTCCATTTCTTGCTCAGTTTCTGGCCATCCTGGTTCCACCCGCACCCTTGGTTTTTTTTGGGGGGGGAGAGGGAGGGAGGGAGGGAGGGAGGGAGGGAGGGAGGGAGAGGGAGAGCGACAAAGAGCGAGGGAAGAGAGCGAGAGAGAGAGAGAGAGAGAGAGCAAAAAGGGAAATAAAGAAGCAAAGAAGCAAAGAAGGAAGAAGGAAAGAAGGAATAGGAAGGAAGGAAGGAAGGAAGGAAGGAAGGAAGGAAGGAAGGAAGGAAGGAAGGAAGGAAGGAAGGAAGGAAGGAAGGAAGGAAGGAAGGAAGGAAGGAAGGAAGGAAGGAAAGAAAGAAAGAAAGAAGAAACAAACAAAAAGAGCGAGCTTCCCAGCCCTTTGCCTGCCGATTGAATCTTGCGCCTCGCATATCTGTCCCCCAAAGGTTTGCTGCGATAGGTCGCAGTACTTGGAGGCAGCATCCAGGAACTTCCTGCAAACCCAGGAGAGGGGCAGTAGAATGATATCGGATTTCGGTCGTCCGTCCACAGGCAGACCATGCCCACGAGGCAAAGCCTGTAGAATCAAACAGGATCGTCCACAACGTCGACTTGTGAAAAAAAATAAGAAAAAAAAGAGAAAAAAAAGAAAACAAACGGTCAAAGTTTCAACCAAGCCAACCTGTTTCTTTCGATGATGAAAGGAACCTGGGCGATGGCGCTTGGAAGCCGCCTCCCTTGGGGCGCAATGCTCGCTCTCAAGACACCGGCTTGCCGAAAACAAGGCAGCCGAGGAAGAGGCTGGCGACAAAACACAAAAACACAGAGTCCACGCCTCAATGGCTGTGGCTCACAAAATGGTACCCAAAATGGCACCCTGGTTGATGGGAAACAGCCACGAAACCTGCGTAACCCTAGCTCTCGAACTTTGAGCCACACCCAAAATCCGCTTGATGGATCCTGCCCTGAGCCGAAACCCGGACACCCTGCACCTGGGATGACCCCGCCGCGACTTTTCACTGCCAAGCACGGAGCGGCGGCAACGGAGCACGGATGGGCGTGGCAGTTGCTCAAGAACATCAGCCAGCAAGGAAAACGTCTCTGACTTCTTAGATGTTGCCTAAGAATCCTGCAAGGAACTCATAAGTTCTGGCTTCCAGAGCTGAGCACCTTCACAGGATACGACTGCATCCGACTCACTGGCCATTCGGATGGAGATGTGAAAGGCTCATTGCAGCTAGCGGCTCACAGGCTACTCGGCGCTCACCGTCCTCACTCGGAAACCAAGCGCTCAAGTCACAGGCCTACAAAGCAAGCTCTTTTTGGGTGCATGACATTCGTAATCTCTTACCGTCAATGCGCCTCGCATTCCAAATAGGATTGAAGGTTGTGCCTCCTAAGTAATCCATGCTTTGTTCCTGTGTTCTGCTCTGGCACTGCTTTAACCGAGAAGCAGGCCAGTGCTGTCAAGATCCAGATCGTGATCTGGACTTCGACTTCGCCTTCTTGCGAGACCTGCAGACGTCGAAACGGCCCTGGGATCGCCCACCCTGCAGTCTACGTGGCGAATTGTAAGGTGGGCAGGTCCTCAAGATTCCCTTCATAAAGGCTCGGTCTATAATATACCTCTGAAAAAATGATCCACGAAAACCTCAAGCAAAGAAAGCCCCATGCACCTGCGAGCAAGCCTCAAAAGATAAAAAATAGCTGCTGCCACCCCCCATCCCTCCAACCCCCGGAATGCTTCCAGAGAACATTCCGGCCAAGCGGCACTGGAACTGCGCTGCGGCAAGGTGTACCCCGCTTGAGCGTGGTGTTTACAAACCTAGTATAGTGATTCCATGATTTCTGAAAAACACTGCCCACCCGTATTTTGCGGCTGTCTTGATTGAATCGAAACGTGATATCCAATCTACGCGCCGGGCAAGGGGAGCAGCAACGTTTCCTGGAGTACCAAGCCCCGGTCGACTCTTTCACAAAGCCCAGCCAAGCTCAAGCCCCCCCGAGACCGACACTTACCAACTCCCGACAGCCCCAAAACCCTCTGTACCACAACTCCGAAAAATAAAGCCAGCTCCAAGTCTGCCTGTCTGCAAAAGACCAGACTGACCGACCAACCACCCATCAACTGAGCCCATGGTTTTCCCGCCAATGTTAAGCCATCGAACTCGTTCTGTGATTTCGCCGCCAGTCGCAGTTGGAGAGCCCTCAAAATGGTGACAATGTGCCCAAAGATTTCGGATAGTCTTTCTAGGCTCCCGGCTTGGATCTGGACTTCTTCTTTCGCGACCATGACCGCGACCGGGAGCGGCTTTCATGTCTCCTCCCTGGCAACGACGGCAAATGCCAACTCGAAATGACTTGAGAGGCAGGCTGTCCAAGACCCAAGCCCCCCAGCCAAGTCCGGTAATCAAGGCTCAAGTTCCAAGCAGGAAATGACTGATATGAGCCATGGCGAGAATTGCCGTACCAATTCACGCGGGAAGTCGGTGAGTAAATGCCCCATGTTCTGATGGGAGAGCTGTATTCCTCAGCATGTCACACGTCTAGGGACAACCGCCTGTCTTTGATGGCCTCTATTGCCACGAGATTGCCAAACCAACACCAACAACCTCGCGAAAGAATTTGTTACATCTGAAAGGAATTGTGCACGACAACACGCATGGCTGTGCAGCTTGTCACTGTCTGCCCTGGATGTCAAATCCCGGCCGTGCCTGCCCTCTCTTTCTCCCGATCTTTGCTCCGATCCGGACTCGCCAACTGGCCTTCTTTCCTCGGAAGTGCGGGTCCAGACTCTCGCTAGGCATCGTAAAGCACCTGTCCTAAAGTCTGTCGTCTCCAAGGCCCGAATGCAGAGGAAAGCCGCAACATGTTGCCATTCAGAACCTGTGGATGACACCGGGTAATGCCATGGTTTGCACTTGGTCGGACTCGGTGTCCCCCATGACGCGAACGTGCGCTGCCCGTGCTCCCGGAAGCATCCAGCTGACAATGCAGCCCAAAAGGCTCAATTCTCGTGAGAAGAGGCAGGATGGCCTGGCCGTTTGCATCTCAAAGCCCAGCCATCACGATGCAAGTGATACAAGCTCCGGCACGCAGAAGCAATAACAACGCGGCTCAATGAGTTTCATGACGCGGTTGACTGGCACCGGCCGCGCCTGAGAAGGGTTCGGCACTCCTTTGAGATACCTCTCCTGATTTCAAAGAACGGGCACGGCAATCTGAAGGCATGCCCTGGCGCCTGATGTGTTGACAACAAACAAACAGGCACCTCTTTCACACTGCGAAACACATCCAAGTTTGCCTGCCCGGGACCTGCCCTGCTGAGCACAAGGAGAAAAGAGGTGCTTTTCATATGATCCCGGTTATCCATTTGAACAACCCCAAACAATTAGGCCTTCAATGACTCCTCTCTTCAGCTGCCATCCCTTCATCAGCGGGTGGAATGAATTCTGATATCCAAGTGGCAAGTGTTCGGATGTCGTCCAGCTTCTGACTCCGAGGGTGGCAAACCTCCACAAACCTGTCCAGCTGCCACAAAGTAAGGGTGGCAAAGCTGGATGAGCCTTGGGCCTGTCTTTCTCAAGCCTTCCCCCGTTCCCAAGTCTCTCGAACTGAAACGGCCGAATGAGACAAGTTGCCCAGGCCTTGCCACTGAAACAGGCCACCCTGCCTTGCATGGGCCCGATCATCAAGCTTGTACTTGCTCCTGCCAAACCAAAATTTGACTCTGGCAAACAGACGCAAATTACCACCTCTCCTGAAGGTGAGCATGCACTGGTCCAGCTTTCCACTGCCAGTGAAGCATCCTCTCTCCAGCTCCCCGATCTTCACCTCGGAGCCAAGCGAATTCGGATAATCGGCCGTGAGGAGGAGAGAAGGACAGTGAGGAAGAGAGCGAGAGAGAGAGAGAGAGAGAGAGAGATACAGAGAGAGAGAGAGAGAGGGAGAGAGGAAAGCAAGCGCGCACGCACACACGAAAGCAAGCAAGCGCGCACGAAAGCAAGCAAGCACGCACGCACGCACGCACAAAAGCAAGCAAGCAAGGAAGCGCGCAAGCAAGCACGCACGCACGCACGCACACCAGCCAGCCAGCTAGCAAGCAACCACGCAAGCATGCAAGCATGCAGGCACGCAGGCACGCAGGCAAGCAGGCAAGCAAGAGGGAAAGGAAGGGAAAGGAAGGGAAAGGAAGGGAAAGGAAGGGAAAGGAAGGGAAAGGAAGGGAAAGGAAGGGAAAGGAAGGGAAAGGAAGGGAAAGGGCAAGCAAGAAAGGGAAAGGAAGGGAAAGGAAGGGAAAGGAAGGGAAAGGAAGGGAAAGGAAGGGAAAGGAAGGGAAAGGAAGGGAAAGGAAGGGAAAGGAAGGGAAAGGAAGGGAAAGGAAGGGAAAGGAAGGGAAAGGAAGGGAAAGGAAGGGAAAGGAAGGGAAAGGAAAGGGAGGAAGGGAAAGGAAGGGAAAGCAAAAGGAAAGGAAAGGAAGGGAAAGGAAGGAAAGGAAAGGAGCTTTGGCCATTCGCAGCCCAAGTTCCATCAATGACCCTGACGGCTTCTTCGCGGTCTCGCAGACCTGCCACAGTCTCTGATAGGCTGCTGCAGAAAGCTATGGCCAGCTGTGTGAGGATCAAACTCACTGTACCCATGCATCTGTTGTTTGGTGTATACATCCTACCGCATCCGCTCAGACATGGTCAAAAGAACAAGCAAGGGTCAGGCTTGGTTTGAGGAATGTAAGCCTGCCAAGCATTTCACAGCTGACTGCTTTCCTTCCCTCGGAGAACCATTGGTCACAGCTCGGTTTTCCTCACAAACCCAAGCCTGGAAAAGGCAGATGCCTCCTGGCTCCTTTTACCCTGACAAAAGAGGAGCCACAAGTCCAGCCGGTTGAGCGAAATTGTTCCGAGCCCGAAAAAGATCTGTCTCAAGGCCTCGTAGAGGGCCCTCAGGTCGGCATCAAAGCTGTCCTCCCTGTTTCTCATAACATCATCCAGGCGGCGTACGATCCTTGGATGCCAAGTACCCTGGGAGGCCGGGCTGCAAGTGGGGATCCAACAAAAATGTCTGGCAGTCGGCAAGCTAGGAGGCTCCACAAGCAGCGGTGAGCATTGCACTTGTCGCAATTGCCTTTTTGAACAGGCTCAAGGGCTTGCCCGGGACCGAACGCGTCGGATTGATTTTACATGTGAGGGTTAGGGTGGGTTTGGGGTTGATTAAGTGTTGGTTTAGGATTGAGGGTCGGTTTTGGGCCTGTTTAGATCGGGTAAAGGTTGGGTTTAGGGCTGTTTAGGGTTGGGTGGGTGCGGGGTTGGCTAAAGGGTGAGTTTAGGATTGGTTTGGGTGGGGTAGGTTTAGGATTGGTTTGCCAAAAGCCAAACAGCTAAAATGACCAACAGCCACGGGCCAACTGGAGATCAACAAAATCCGTCGACGAAAACGACAACCTGTTGCTCCCCTTTTGCATATCTTACGAGGTACTTCGCATTGACATGAACGAGCCAGCCATCCCCGCTAAAGACCTTCAGCAAACATCTCTTGCAATTTTCGTCCCGTAGATTCTTCGTAGGGCACAGCAACCCACCACTAGGGCCAACAAATAGGGCCCTCTTCTTCCCTGTGTTTCATCTAATCATAACATAAAAGGAAACTCACCTATTTCTCACAAAGAATATGGGGACCAAAGCATGGAGCCATCCGTTTGAAGCAAGCAGCTTGTCCTCGATGTTAAACTTTTTGCAGAGAGCCTCCACCTGCCGTTGCCATCGGGCCAGCGCGGTTTGAGATGATACGAAGATTTGGACACCCCGTACTCAAGGCCACTCAAGCGGGCACTCGAGTGACAGATCTTCAGACATGAGCCCCACCAGGAGCGCGAGAAAACAAAGCAGAGAGAACCTCACCTGCCAAAGCCTCACAAATGTTCTCCTATTGCAAGGTACGTACCAGGGATTTAAAGTTTAGACCAAGAATGCTACTGAGGAAACGACCTTGGCTTGCCTTTTCCCGACCAAAGCATTCCAAAAGCGTTGCTTTGGCACGGCAACCCTACCCGGCTTTCCCAACACAATGCCAACAAAAACGCAAAGAAGTAGAAGGAAGAAGGAGAAAAAAAGAAAGGATGCGGGTGCGTGTATTATTTCGGGGACCCCAAAAAAGGTTGGTGTTCCTTTTGGCTTCCCTTTTAAAACCATCCAAAAGGGTGCCCTGAAAAAAAGACACGCTGGCTGTCAGCCCGTTGCGAGCCTCCGGGTGGATCTGAGGCAGGCAGTGCTCCGCGTTCGGCGCACGCTTCCCCTTGCTTCTGCCTTTGCCTGCGCCTCCGGGAACTGTCGAGGCGACAGTAAGAAAGAAACCCACTGTGGGCCAGGTGCCTTGGTGCAGTCAAACCATCTGGCGGTCTCTGTTCGCTTTCGAAGCTGGATGGTGTTTTTGTTCGAGGGAAGCCAAGCTAGTAAGCGGTTGGTCTTGGTGGGGCCGAAATGCCCTTCCATGTCACAAATCCCCATGTTGAGCACACCTGCCCTCCAAAGGAAGTGATCCAACTCGTCAGGAACCTTGGACCCATGCTGACTCCATTGTCGTGCCTTCAAACCAATTTGCTGATGGGGTCAGTTGGTCGCAGAGCCAACTGGAGGGTCAAACTGCGCACCTAAAGAGGCGCGAAGTCTACTATGCAATCCGCAGATCCACACATTCAAATCAAACGCAAGTGTGCTCAAGCATAGGGGACCTGGAAATCAAAGGTCAGCCTGGCCTTTGAGGCCCACAACTAAAAGCAGACCCAAATCATGACTTGAGAATGATTCGGTGAGTTTGGGACCCCACAAATTGATTGTCGCGAGTGGGACTTGCAAATTGCAAGTTCAAGAGCTCCTGCATGTGGAGCCCTTCGGTCCACACCGTTCCATGGATCCTTCCTTGTAGCCACAAAAGCGTCTTTTGCAGCTGCGGACGACAAATCCGAAATATGTTCATGTAAGCACTTGTATGAATGCAACATGTTGAAAAGGACGAGAAGCCTCATGTTGACACATTAGGGGCATTTTTTCACAGAACCGGTGCGCGACCGGGTCCCGCACCCTGGTGTGCTTCAATTTAACAAAGCCAAGACCAAAAGTACCCCAAGCGAAAGGAATCGTGATGGTCAGCTTGCTTCGCTTCGGGCCATCGAGCTACTTCAAAACACAAAACCCATCCCATCGCCTTTTCGGATCGTCTGCTCCACCGGGCCCTCCTCCTGCCGAAGCTCAACAGCAAGCTCATGCGCAGGAACGAAGCGAGGAGTGAGCCAGACGAGTGGGCGAGTGGGCGAGTGGGCGAGCAAGTGCGCGGACAGTGGCAGCCGGTAACATCACAAGATTCAAATCCAGGATCTTGCAACCAGCTAGTATGTAGCTTTTAAGAGCAAATGAGGAGGCTTGATTTCACCAGAAAGTTCCATATCTAGAAAGTCACGAGCACTCAAACTGCTCGTGCCGCGTATGACAAACCCCCTACTGTTCCCAGCCTGCTTCTTCTCCTCCTCGTCATTGTCATTGTTCATGGAGGCCATCTGAGCCATCATGGCCATCATGGGGTTCATCCCCATCATACCCATCCCCGGCATCATGCCTGGCATCATGCCTGGCATCATGCCCGGCATCATCCCCGGCATCTGCCCAGGCATGCCCGCAGGCATCCCTGTTGGCATTCCGGAGGGCATGCCCATCATGGGCATGCAGCCACAGCCGCCGCAGCCCCCACAGCCGCCGCAGCCCCCACAGCCCCCGCAGCCCCCGCAGCCCCCGATGCCCGGGCTGCCCGGCATGCCCATGCCAGTGCCAGAGCCCTGGGAGGCATTATCCGAACCTCCAGGCCCATTCGGCGGGATGAACATGGCGGAAGGGCTACATCCACGCCGATCAGTCGCCGAACGCTAGCTCGATACCCGCTGCGCTACGGTTGGTTGGCTGTGGGAGTCTCCACGCCCAAAGTCTCCGGTCTTCCCTAAGAAACAATAACTCCCCACGTCAGAAATAACACCATGGGCAGCGATGTTGTTGTGTCATCCCCAACACCAACAAGCTGGGTCACTTCGATTGGTGCGCATGGTGTCCCATGAGCCATGACTCATGCAAGCTGCCTCGAGAGGCTTGAGCCAGCCATGGCGACGTTGCGAGCGCTGGCAAAGCGCGTGTCTTGGCATCATTTTTGAGGGACCGTTTTTGGGATGGGGCTAGAAAAGGAAACCCAAGAGAAAACCGCTTAGGACACACCCAATATGTTTGCATGTCGTCTTCTGCAAAAATGCCGAAACCTCAACCCACTGATCATCCGCCCAGCTGGGGCCACAGCCCAAAAACAGCGGACTGACATCAGCACGCCGTAAGTGTTGCTGACTCTGTGTATCAAAGGCACGCCCAAAGCACTCCTCTTGCTGTCCAGAACTCTAGCCTTGGGAGCGAGCAATCAAGCGCTCGCAAGTACTGACAACTGAAATACCAACAAGTAGTGACTATAGAATGAGCCAGCTTTCTGGCAAGACTTCTACCATTCGGTGAATTTGCCAAGTGCAATCGCTCTTCGATTAGCCCCTGCCACTCTTACATTATATACCGCAGTGTTGCATTTGATTCACCCACCAAAAAAGGTGGCCAGAACGGGGGATATGGCCAGGGCCAGAAACAGGGACTTTGGGTCACGCAGTCTCCAAGAATCGTCTCTCTGGGGAGGCAGCGTGGCATACTCTGTAGCGGAGCTGCAGAGGTGTATCATTGACCTGGCCAGTGTGCAGCTTACTTTCGTTGAAGCCCAAGCGCCACAGATGAAATTGTTGATGGAATGCAAGTATCTCTGATGCTGCTTCAAGCCGATGGTGAGAAGAGGGCAGACAATACCAGAAACACTGTCCAAGCATTTGTTCTTGGGAATAGTGATCGACGGCAAATCTATGCTGCATCGCTCGATGTTCCAAGGACAACCAATCAACCAACCCATCAGCCGACGTGCCACTGACTTGCACCAACCTGTCCTGGACAAAATTGACATGTTTCTTAATTCGCTTCGTCCGCCTGCCTTCATGTTGCAAACTGCTGCGAGCAGCGTGGGGAGGAACAAATAAATGACTGGTTGCTTTGAGCTTGATTCTTTAGGTTGTTTGCAGCCATACTGGAAGCATGAGTCCGGGCCCTTCTTCCTGGGGGCGCGCAACTACTAGGCATAGAACCCTGGGACTCGCTTCACGTTGGCAAGCGCAAAGCAAACGAGTTGCCAGGGTGGGTGAAGGATGAACAGACGTCATTGTGCTGACTTCAGTGGGAGTTCAACATACCGGTGCCCCTCTGTCCCAAAGTTGTGTCCCAAAGTGGTGCGAAGGGGCAACGACGCACTCACCCGCGCAACCAACGACAAAGGCTGTCCAAGGCTGGCCGGCAGAAAGGCACGACAGCGTGACATCCTTGAGATGCAAGGGGTTTTAGTGGCGCTTCCCGCTGAAATGTCTCAGATTGGTACTAGGCCACAACCACACCCACACCCATTGACGAAGGGGGGCCCTGTCCACTTAGTACCTTCCATTCACCCTTGTAAGATTAGAAGACTAGCAGCCTGCCCATTCTCCTTCAAGTTACCCTGCAGTCTTGATTGGTAGGTACCACACATAGGCACACACAGCAAAGCTTGTCTGCACTGCCTGGACACAGCCATGTTACCAAAAGGAAATGTCGAAATGACCTGTTTCAGCTCACCAAATCTCGTTGAAAGCTGGCATGCCGTTGTGGGCGAATGTTCGTAAGAACAGCTAAAACCAAGCAATGCGAGTCTAGCATCAGCATGGGACCTGTACTTGTTTACATTGCCACTCTCTTGGAATTAATTCCCTTCAACAGCCGAATGGCCGCAAAGAACCGCGGCCGCTTCCAGCCTCATGCATCACCATCGCTGCTCGGGAGCAGAAGGTGTCAGCCGCTACAGGGTCCCTGTCCTCTAGGTAGAGCTCTGCGATCTTGACATACTTCTCCGCCTTCCGAGGGAGCTGAGCTGTGCCAGCCAGGCTCATGGCTAAATTGCATTTCATGGTCTGGATAGGGAGCTTGATCGATTGAATTCGTCCATCTACGTCCATCTCCTTTAAAACGGTCAGTCCGAAAGCATCAAACCGCCCAAGCAGCAACCCAAGCTCTTGAGCGATGTCCAGCCGATTAAGTCCTTTGACAGCTGCCCGCCTTCTGAAGCGGGGTGCGACACCGAGTCCCTGAGGCCGGGGAAAGATGTGGATATCCTTGTGCTTACAGTGCCCAAATATTTCGCGAACATGAGCGACCCCACAAAAGACTCTTCAGGAAATGCTGCCGAACAGCTCTTGAAACCCAGCCGTCATCCAATATTGCCCAAAACATTAAGCTGGCCGGTCATTCACACCTAGATCGACCAATACTCAAAATCGCGCATCCCTTCAAACATGGCTGTGCACGTGCCCCGCATCGACCCCACCCCCCACAGGTGGTTTCTCGCTCGTCAACGGCATGAAACCATGACATTGGGGGGGGGGGGTCAGGAGTGGGGGGGGGGTCGACCTTACCTCATGACAGCCGCTGGTGTTTCCGGCAGGGACGCGGTTTTGGGGCGTCCAACAAACCGCGCGTGCGCAAAAAAAAAGTCGCAGCTCACCTGTCTCGAGGTTGATGGCGGCCAGGACCTTGGCTGCCTCAGCCCAGTCCTTGGAAACCCGCTGGGAGAGACCCAAAATTGGGCTCCCAACCTGCCTTCAGTTGGAACATTAGGGGGATTTGCCATGTCTTGACCAATGACACGCGAATCAATGCGGGTCCACACGCCCAAGATCCTTCGTTCCAACGCGAATGGTAGAATGTAAAACTACTTAAATAAGGGTCCTTTCTTAGGGATGGAAAGTTACTTGCTGGTGCTCGGTGTAGGACTGAACCTGAGAATTCCCTTAAAAGAAACCACCAGTTGGATGGTTTCTAAGGGTCATTCCATTTCTCATTCCCTGCCTATCGAACCAGCAAGTTTAGATTTTGCGGCCTTGGCCAAAGCGAGTCGCTGGTCGCTACGCTGGTTCGCTGGGGCAGGTGCGCCCTCCGCCTGGAACACCTCCGACAGGAGATCACGGATCACAAAGTCCTCCCATTGGCACATCGATGGGTTCCGGGTACCCGAGGGGCACATGTCGAAGCTGACCAATGTCTCTGGGGATCAGCTTGCATCTCTTGACCTTGCGGGTATTGAGCTTCATGTGCTTGCCAGCTCTTCTGAATTTGCAAACATGCGGCATCATTGTAAACTCGACAAAGTTTGCCAGTACTCAATGCTTTTCCTTAGGCTTCAAGCTGGTCACACACCAGCCCCAAAACTTCATCCGACCAAGTCAGCGTCCCAGTGCGGTTCGGCTCAGCATCCTCCTCCTCAAAAGAGACCACACGCCCACGGAGTCTCTCCAAGGTGTGGAGGGCCAACTCCTGTCCCGACTTCAAAAACGAACTCGCTGGTACCAAGGACAGGTTCGGACGCGACCGAACTTAGGTTTGGAATCTACAACCAAAAAACGGCGCACGGGTCCCTGAAACACCTGGTCAGCGAAAGGCAGGGTCCAGGCAAAAAAACAGCCAGCGGCCAGGTTCCTGTCGGGCAACCATCTATTTGGAGATTAACCTAGTGCTCCATGCACAGGCAAGATGAGGCATATTACAATACAAATGGTGTCCACTGCCCCGAAACCACTTCTTCCCCAAAAAACACATTGGATGTATGCCCTTGATGGTGGTTGTATATTGATTGCATTAGGTCTATACTGTTGAATAAATTGTTTCTTGGTAGTTCTTTTGGCAGCTGGAGAACGAGGCCTTCAGGTCTTCATTCTTCAGCTTCTCCATCTGCTCCGCGATCTGTCCGAAGGGGCGCGAACAAGCCCAAAAGCAGAAATAGGGACTCCCACATGGGCAAATGATGGGAAAGAACATTGGAAGAAAAAGAAGAAAAAAATCACGTGGCTTTACAAAGTTGCAGCGTGCGCCTCTTTTTCCAAGCCTCACCAACTGGCCAGCCCCCTTAGAAGAGGCATTGGGCTCCTTGAACCCATCATGCATGTCACCATAGGCCCAAGTCTCAGCCAAACAAATCCGTCGGAGCTTTGGTGTGTTTGGCATTTGCAGCAGACCACTCTACATAGCAGTGGCCCACGAAAGGGCATGAACCCAGAAGGTTTCTTTCGAAACTCTGAGTCTGCCATCTTTGCGCCCATGTTTGAAATGTATCTGGTTGACCCATACTAAAATACACCCAACATGCCAAGGAGCAACTCCTGGATTTGACATGTTCCCTCCAGATCCAAAAGCCGTTGCCCCACCTGCTGCAGCACCGGCCGCGCAAAGAGCGCGAAGCTGGACTCCTGGCGATCTTCCAGTGCCCACGAGACCTTTGCGTTTCTGGCCTGCGCTTGGGATTGTTTGTTTCCAAACAGGCCAAAGTTCAGCTGTTCGCGTTGCCCGCATCTGACTCGCCTTCCCATTTGTCCAGCCAGCGGGCTTTCCCCAGGAGCCCTCTTTGCGAGCCATCGAAACGTTGGGATCCGTACGTCGGCCAGTCCTCCGCCAGCATGCAGTCCACCAAATCCTGGCGAAGCGCCGATTTGAAGCGCCCAGCGTCCGGAGACTTCGGCTCTACAAATCTTCGGATGCCACGCAGCACGCAACTTGGAGCCCAAATTTTGCATCTCCTGCAACGATTCCAAGTCCTTCCAATGGAAGCCACTGTACAAGTAGTCACGCCAAGCGAATTCAGGCATTTTCCCATTTGGATCCAGTCCTAAACCCAGACTTAGTTCCTTTAGGTCCATTCCCTTTTGGGGCTTGCGGCATCCGCTCAAGGCATGCTCATCTGTGTTTGGGCAATACCACTGGGCCCGCCATGTTCAATGTGCAACTGCAGGGTCCCAACAACAGGAACTTCCTTGATTCCATTCAACCTACTTTGGTGGTGGCTCTTTAAAAAAAAGTGACGTTTTCAGGAGTTTCTTCCAAAAAGAGCTTTGTCCTAAAGGAGTCGAAGGAAAACTTTTGTGTGAGAAATGGTGAAGTGGGGCCACTTCGATTGAGGTTCACTAGTGGCTGTCAGCCTTAAGCTGCTGCACGTCATGCTGGTCCACGAGGCTTCTCACCTGGGACATGCAAAAATACATCCGCACTGCCTCCATAGAGACAATTCAAGGCTCCGCTTTCTCCACCCATTGCAAGATGTTCCTTGAAGACTATTCGGGGAAACTGAGGATGCTCGTCTATTCCAGATGGTACGGTGGCTATTATGCAGGCGACTGCAAGCAGCCGGTCAGAGGGGTTGTTTGTGAGCAGGGATGCCTGCAAAATGACACCGCAAAGGGTTCATGGAAAGCTTGCCAAACTAATGGGTCTGTCCAAGGACCAAAAGGGCCAAGGTAGCGCCAGGAAGCCTCCGGTCCTTCGCTTTCAGTGAGCTGACTGTCCCACTTTGACTGGAAAAGGAGTACCAGTATGCCACCCTTTTCAGCGGAATGCCACAAGAACTCTGGATCCATCCGCATCCGGAGTGAGGCCATCACCAAGTCGGTGAACTTCTCCATGCGGCCAGTGGCATCTGCAGTGGCACCCACCTGGCGGCTCCGTCTGAAGAAACATTCTGCTTCAGGGGCAGGTGAGACAGGGAGCCCTCTGCATTTTGAACTTAACTGCCCGCCATTGGCCGGGAGTCATATTGACCCATGAATCTCTTCAACGGCCGAGATCAGATAATTGCAGTGGGTGTCAGCTGAGTTCTTGTCTCGAATCCTTGGAAGGTTCATCTTCGTATTTGCTAACAGACCATTGGCCCGTTCATTGGGGTTGTCTCACGTGATCAAGTTGGGAGGCCAGGAAGCCTTGTATCCCAACTTGGGATTGGCCCAACCCTTTGTGCAGGCCCACAGGCAGGGAGTGCGATGCCCGACATGAGCTGGAACATGCCATTGCCTCGGGCGCCAAAGGAAACATGTGCGAAATCTGCAAGCATCGCCATCCAGAGACTGGCCATGCTTTCCTAAGGGAGCCTTGGTCGCAAAGCTGTGAGCTCAATGTCAGTGGGAAAACCACAGGAGGGAAAATGTGTACTGAGTAGTTGTCCAAAAGGAATCCCCCTGTAAACATCACCCCACCCATAGTGATGATTTTACCTAGGGTTCAAACCTTTGTTCTCGTGCCCTTGCTTTCTTCAATCGTTGGAAGCTATGAGGCCTGGTTGCACCTAGGACCGGCTACGTTTGAAAATTGGAGTTCGGAGCTCTGAATGGTCGCTTCCTTCCTTCCGACCTATCATCCAACACAGGCAACACTCAAGAGAATGTCTGACCCTCTGAATTCGCGGCTTGCACAAAGCGCTAACAGGCAGCCCGTGATCAGGAAAGTGTAGCAAACACTTGACAAGTGCACACAGCTTGGCCCTCTTGGAAACAGAGCTAGGCCAGTCACACTAGGACCGGACATGATCTGCACGTGATTCGACTAAATATGCCTGCTCCAATCAGACAAATGTACAGCGATATGCAGCACAAAAAGGGAGAAACCGCTTCACAGGTCCCACGCGTAGCTCCACCGATTTCCTGTCATCCAACACGGGTTGCAAAGCACCGACCCCCCGAAAGCCCTTGCTGGAATCTTCTGCAACAAACGAAGCACCACCCAAATTTCGCGGGCAGTCCAACGTGCACCCTTGAAGCCTTCAAGCCAACCCAAACACACAAACTCGAAGTAAGAACGTGCTGCGGCCATAGGTTTTGGAAAAATGGGTTGCTCTGGTAAATGGAAGAAGACCTATCTAAACCAGTGCCATCTATGTCCAAACTAACCTAAAACCGACGCCTACGGCTGCGGCCTTTTGTCTTTCTGCTTGGCCACGGCTTCTGGCGAGTATATGTCAGCATGTTTCCCCACCTGTGGTGGTGTAGCTGAGTCAGCGGGGGCGTGTCTCTGTTTGAACTAGGCGACAGACGCTTTGCAGCAAATCTCGGAACATTCTCCAGGTGCCCGGGCTGGGCATGGCCGCACGCGGCGACGCGCTCGGGCCAAAAAGTGGGTCTCAGGCCAGAGGATGTCACAGGCAAAGGGCGTCTGCCTCAAATTCTGTTGTGAACCTGCAAAAACCAACAGGGAAGCCCGCATGCCAAGGACCTACACAAAAAGCGCTGGTCCAAACAGCAAGCGAGTCAAATCACCACCTGATGATCGGCTCTCTGAACTCATCCACCCAGCAAAAGCAGGAAAGAAGCTATTGCTAGAATCAAGCGAGTTGTGCTCAGTGTTTTGCTTCAACAAGGAACATGCCATTGCTCAAACTGCTCGTGATATGTATGTACGCTTGAAGGTGCTGCTACGCGAGTAGGGCTGCTGATACTGCTTCATCAACCACGACAAGACAAATCCCCCCCTATATGCATGACAGAGAGGCTAGGGACTGTGTGTGTGTGTGCAAATGTGCCAAGTTTAGGGTACAAGTCAGGCAAAACACTGCCACATGCTCTTCTTGATGCTCACCATCCACATCTGCAGGCTGCCTCCGTGATATGCCTGCTCTGGTGGCTCAAGTCTGCCGGATCAGAGTTACAACCGTCAGGTTCCCAAGCTGTACGGGATCCTTGCAGAAGATGCAAGACAACCCATTGTTCTTGACACCGGGCTGCTAGACATCTGGAACTGATAATCCGCCGACCCCTCTCTTCATTTTCCTAACTTGCGGGGCAAGGAGGGCTGGCCCTGGGGCTGGCCCTGGGGCTGGCCCTGGGGCCGGGTGTGAAGAGGAAAATGATGAAGAGGCCAGCCTCCGAGCTCGAAGGCCTGCGAGTCTAAGAAAAGGTAAACAAAGGTGGTGCATTTTTGGAGTTCGATAAGTCTGCGCGCCAGGAAAAATGGGGGTAGCGGAGCGTGCCTGGCAAAACCCGAACTGCTCGGGTATGCCGCTCCTTTCTTCTCGTTGGATGCAACCCAACAGGTCACTGGCCAATTCTGGAGCAAACACTTTCAAACGCACCACTGACATGAGATTCATCTTCGGTTCCAAGCATTGCGCCAGCCAAAGCTTTTGACTCGTTTTGCACCAGCGCTGTCAACATCCCCGGCATCGTTTTAATTCGGCAGTATCCTTTTCAACATCCTCAGCATCCCGAGTTGGGTTTGTTAGGCTGGGTTTATGGTGGGCTCAAGGTTGGTTCAGGGTGGGCTCCAGGCTTGTTTTGGGCAAGATTGTCGTGGTGTCGGGTTAGCTTTGGGTTTGTCAAGGGTTGGTGTAGGGTGGGTTTAGAGCGGGTTTAGTTTGGGTTTAGTGCTGGTTTACGGGAGGGTTAGGGATTGGTTTTGGGGTTGCTTTGGGGTTGGTTTAGTGGGGGGGGGGGGGGGTTGGTATAAGGTTTGCTTAGGGGGGGTGGTTTGAGGTGGGCTTATTGGCGATGGTTTTGTGCTTGTTGAGTGTGGACTTAGGGTTGGTTCCGGTGGGGTTAGCTGGTTTAGAGTGGGCTTGTTTAGGAGTTTCTTTGGGAGTCTTGCTGGTTTAAGGTTACTTTAGGGTTTCTTTAGGGTTGACTTAGGTTTGGTTTTAAGGTTGGTTCTAGTTTTTAGTGGCGGTTTAGGGTCGTTTTAGTGGTGCTTTAGTGGTGGTTTTGCGGTGGTTTAGGGTTGGATTAGGGTGGTTCTTGCCAAAACAATGGTTGAGGGTGCCACAAAGAAGCGGAACCGCATCGACTGCCAAATTATTGTTTTGCCTTTACAAGGTCAATTAATGTCCGGCTGGCACATAAGAACAAGTCAACTCTGCCCTGTGTAGATCGAACGCCCAGTGTTTTGTTTTTTCCCGCGTCTCACATTGTGGAGCACAGCAAGTTCTCCCGAACAACTTTGTGCTTGCAGACGAACCTCAGCCATTGAGACTCGCTTCAAGCCCGCCTCACACATTTAGTGCGGGGGGCATCCTAAACTTGCGGCCACCCAAAAAGGAAGGTTCGTGTCAAAATGGCAAACCACAGGAAAGCCAACCAGTTTTGGGGGGTCTCGGATTCAAAGACGATCACAGAGTCACTCCATGCGCTGAGCTCTATCACCGTAGCCGAAGCTAAGGTCCCGGCGCTTCGACTTTCGCCTCCAAACCTCCGGTGCAGAATGCCTCTGTGAAGCTACGGACAAAGCACCGTAGGGAAATCGTACCTGCAAACAAGCATGCCGCATGCCTGATATCATGTGTATTTGCATGCATGTGCAGGCATACAAGAACAAGTCCCCGCACACACACACACACACACACACACACACACACACACACTTATCTCGAGAGGCTTCACTAGCCGAGATGCAAAACGCAGTCAGTAAAAATGCTTGAATGCAAATGCAAATCAACAGGTCACAACATCGACACCGAACAGGAAGCAACAGCGACAAACAGAAACCGCAAAAAGAATCAGGAAAGAGGGTCAGGAAATAGGCAGGTACGCCGGATTGATCAGATCCGGTATCCACCGAAATGCCGTAGCTTCATTGGACTGGATAGGCAAATCGGCTCCAGTCCCCCTGCAATGTGGAATTTCCGTCCGTGCTCCAGGACGCTTCACACACACGGAGCCCCAACTGGGGCGACATCACTTGTGCAAGGCCCATTGAGTCTTGCAAGCATCAATTGTGCGAGAAAGTCTTGTGGCGATGACTGACCACACATACTTGGCTTTGGAATTGGTCTTAAGGGAACGGAGGAGTTCAATCTCTCCCTCAGTCCAAGGCTGCGAGGCTTCAGGTTCGGCCTCAGTAGAGGCATCAGTCCTGGTCGATGTGGTAGCTTCGCTTGGTCCACGAGCAGGTTTTGGATGCCGTAGATCGTGAGGAGGCCAAATCACGTGCGCGGCGAGCTCCTTTTTCGCCGGGAGAAGACGAAGGAGGGGTGGGCGGAGCCCAATGATCAGGGAATTGTTCGTCATGATCAGTGGGAAGGTGTTCATCTGGAGCATCAGGAGGTGGCTCAAAGAGGTCCTCGAGGGGGGCCAGGAGGGGTGTTGGTGGTGAGTTGGTCAGGTCCTCAATGGCGGGGTTGAGCGTGGCCTCCGGTGCCAAATCAGGTTCGGCAGGCGGACTCTCAGGGAACTCGCGGATGGTGGCGATGCCTTGTTGGGCAATGCCAAGGATGAGTTCGAAGTCTTGGAGCAGCTGGCGTGCTGTGTTGGTATCCATGCTCGTAACGGATTTTGGTCAAACAGTCAAACAGCTGCGGCGCGAAAATCAGGTCAAATCTGTCAGGATGCAAAGGCAGAGAAGAAAACCAGTGTGGTTCCGCAAAGGACGGTTTTCCTTCCCTTTGTAAGGTGAAACCGTGTTGGAGGTGCAACCTCTTCAACATTGCAAGACCCTGACCTCGCTGAAACTCAGGAAAGGAAACTCGGTTGATCAGCGTGCGTCCGGAATAACATCCAGATTCCTTATGCATCAGTGGTGCGGCTGACTTGACGGAGAGCATGTTGTGCTTCTCATGCGAGGGGATGAAGGAGATGGTGCTGCTTGTGAGGTTCAGTCGGAACCCCAAGAAGTCCAGGGCGGCTTCTGTGTCCAGGAAGATGTCTCCTCCATAGAAGTGTTCGTCGCACAGTATGTTGGCTGCCGGAGTCGAGAGCCACCTGGGGGTTGCGATCACGAGTCTGTTGTCCACGTAGCGGAGTAGGAGAGTATCTTCAACGGAGCGAAGTCCCGATGTGATGTGAGTGTTGGTCCAACATTGTTCGGCGACCGCGATCACCATCAAACAGAGAGCTGGGGACGCGGGGGATCCCATCGGTGCCCCACGTGTTTGCCTGAATGAACGAAGGCCGACAGAGAAGATCTGCATGTCAAGGGTGGCCTGAATGATCTCGGGGATGTCGTCGAGCCACAGGGTGCGTTGTGTGGGTTTGTGTCGGCGACGGCGTCCGTTGTAGACGCGGGTGATGGCAGAGGTGTCAAGTGTGTCCACTGTGAGGTGTGTGGTAGAGGAGTGTGGTTGTCGTTGTCGGTACCAGGTTAGCAGTAGTCGCCAGGCGAGGAAGGGTGCAAGCATCGGTCTGGAGGGGCCAGGTGGAATGAGGCCCCGGAATCGTAAACTGGATCGAATGGCGGAAAGGCATGCCTGGTGGTGTGGTTCAGGCAGGTGTGTGGCTATGCGATGAAGGACATAGAGAGCGGCGGGTGGGAAGTCTCTGCTCCGTATGTAACGGATGGCATCAAATCGTCGTAGAGTGTTGCTGCCAAGATCGCCCAAAAATCGCCACAAATCCAGGCGGTTGTCCACGCGTTTGGCCAGGAAGGCCTGTTGTAGGGCGATGGGTAGTCGTAGTCGGCGGCGTTTTCGCCAGATGGTGGCGAAGCCCATGTGCCGGGATTGGGAGAAGTCCAATTGGCGTATGAAGCCCGTGCGTGGCCGGAAATGTTTCTCGATGAAGCCAAAATTGAGAGACGGTTGCAGTTCCTGGATGTAGAACTGTTCAGTGGCAAATAGGTCCGTTGCCGGAACGACAGTGTGAATGGGCACCGAGGTGTAGTGGTGGAAAAAGTCAAAATGTGCCCACCACCGGACTGCCAGTTCGGCATTGACCAGATGATGTCGCTGAACTTGGAGTAGTTTGCGAAGTTGGCTGCGGCCCCGTGCCATGAGGGAGGCGCGAGTGGCTCCGAGGTAGAAAAAGGCCTGCCACTTTGGATGGCTGGTGAATCTCAGATAAACCGCTGAAGGGACAAGCTGAGAAGAGAAATCGGAAGCAGGGTTGTCCAGGCCAAGTCGAGTAAGCAGGGCTTTCAGTCTGCCGGAACCACAGGAGAGATGGCAGACGTCAAGTAGCTGAAGCTGTGCGAGTAGCCAGGAGCAAGAATGACGTGCGGTGACGTCATCGGTTGGGAAGAACCGAAGAGTGAAACGGAGGACAGTGAGAAGTTGGCAGCAGTGGTGTTGCCAAAATTTGTGCTGCCTGGCTGTGCGTCGTTGTCGGTGTGCTGTTGAGAGTCACTGGTAGAAGTGACTCGCAGCGGCCAGGATGCGGCCCAAGGCCGATGACCCCAGTTTTGATAGGGTTCGCACCGGGATGCCCCATAGCACAGCGGCTCGTTCGAGTTGGGCTCTGGTGTCGGAGTCCAGTGTGGTTGCCCATTTTGCGCAGTCGTTGGACCAGCTTTTTAGGACTTGCTTGCTATCTTTGCTGGTTTTCTGAGAGGTGATCCATCGCTGGACTTTGGTGTCGGAAATGTCGGGTGGGAAGTTGCTGGTGAGCCATTGGCAAACGTGGGGAGGTGGTTGGAGCAAGTCGCGGGGCTCCTTCCAAGTGGGTGGGGAGGGGAGGGGGGGAGGGGTCGGGGTGCCGCCGTGGGTGGAGGGGGCTGGAGGGTTGCCGCCGTGGGTGGGGGGAGCCGGGGGGGGTTGGGAGTCGTCTGCAATGCGAGTGGGCAGGGGTAGAGCGGGGGATCCGTCCTGCGGTGATGTGTCAGGTGTAGTCAACCGTGGTCGCTTCATGCCGAAGAAGGGGCCGGGGGGAGGGGGGGGAAAAGGGGTTGCCGCCGGGAGGGGGGGGGAGAGAGCCGCCAAAGGAGGGTGGACGAGGGCCGGGGTGTGGTGGGTAACGGGGAATAGGTTGGCCGTAGGTCTGACAGGGAGTCGGATGTGTAGCTGGCGGTGCCGATGCCGTGGAAGAGCATCCGTAGGAAGGCCCGGACAGGGCCCCGCACGGGTTCCCGGCCATGTTGTTGCCGTACACGATGCCATGATGATGGGATGCCGTGGGCGAAGGCTGCGGTGGTAAGTTTTGCCTTTGGAGTGCCGTAACCAAACCTCGAGGGGGTTGGAAAGCCATGAGAAAACACGGGGGAAAAGGAAATGTTCGAACCAAAAGCTGGTGAGCGGAATCAAGCGGGTAAGGTCACAAGGTGAGAGAACGGTCGCGGAAAGGCAGAACAGCAAAGCAAAGAAAAAAGGCGATCAAACAGTGCACCAATTCTTTTCCTGGTTGGGTGGAAGATGGTACACTTGCGCCCCGCTAAGCCGGGCGCTGCAGCGCGATGCCTCTCAGCATCGCAAACTTGGAGTGAAGGCACCACTTTTTGCCTCGGCGGCATGCGAAGTGGCGCCGCACGTTGTGTTGATCCTCGTGGCTTCCCCCGGATTCGAGGATTTTGTGCTGATTGATGGAGCGTAGTTCCCCAAAAGCGATGGCGCCGAGTTGAGACTTTCCGATTGTAAAGTTCTGCAAGAGCTGGCCGAGCGTGTCGGGCGTGCATGCCGTGGGGGTGGCCTGAGCGTAGCATCCAAAGCTCGGGTAGTCATGGTTCTCGGGCCTCCAAGCAGCGGGTCGGATCATGTTCTCATGGCACATGCGGCGCACTCGATCCGGGGTGGTGCCGTGCACATACATGACAGCGTGATGGGAGGCCGTGCCGGATCCAGCTTCCGGGTCTCCGCCAGCAACTGGCCAAGGATGAGGTCGGGGAAACCAAGTGGTTGCGAACACCATGCCGTGTGATTCCCGTCCCAAGAGGTGGTAGAAGCTGGGATCGAACGGTATGGGATCATCCGTGTCCATGGTTCGCAGTTCCCAGCATTCCGCGAGGAGATCGGCATGTGAAGGTGGCAAAGCAGGGTCCAGGTCCATCAAAATGGCCTTAGTCTGTTCCACCCTGGAGATGTCCAAGGCTGGAAGCGGGTCCAGCTCCCCCAACTCCCTAGGCGTGGGAACTCGCAGCGGGTCAGTCTTGGCCGTGTCCATGACGTTTCTCCATAGATCAAGCCACCGGTTGTCGGAAGTGGTGGTGGCATTGATGTCCGCCTCCGATGGAGGGGGATCCAAATCACCGGTGTTGTCGAAGGGGGGTTGGGGAGGGTGAGGAGTAGCCGGCGTGGGTCGGGGAGGGGGAGGGGGAGTGGAAGTGAAGGCCGCCGCAGGTGCTGGGTGAGGGGGCAAGCTAGTGTTGTGGTGGCCGGTGCGGGAAGTGGGGTGGGGTTGCTGCCCATGGTGCTGCAGTGACCAGGACGATCGTTTGTCCTGGTTGTTTCGGTGGCCGGTGTGGCTGGCGCCATGGTGGTGCATGTCCCAGCGGTTTTTGTTCTGTGGTGGGTATCCCCACGATTGGTTCCGCCAGTGTGAGGAGGACCATTGAGACTTGTTGGAATCCTTCCCGGAAGTGCGCCAGGAGGTGGAATCATGAGTAGTGTGAGTGGGTCGGTGCGAAGTCGTGGCTCTGGGTGCAGGGGAGTGCCGATGGTGGGACCTGTGTCGGGGGGAGCGGGAGCGGAGGGAGACAGTGGAGTGGTGTGCACGTCGGGAGTGGTGGAAGTGTCGGGAAAGGGAACGTGACCTGCTGTAGCTGCGGGATCGTCGGGTGTCGTGTCGTCGGTGCGACTTGTTGTGCCTGCGATGGTGGCTGGTGTGGGAGTGGGAGTGTCGGTGCTGTCTGTGGCGGGAACGGGATCTGCGAGAGTGGGGATGGTGCCGAGTGTCCGGGGGAGGGTGGTTGGTTGAGGAGGTAGCGGCAGGAGCCGCAGCGGCAGCTTCGGGCGCGCGCGCCGGCTGAGGCTCGGGCGGTGAAGATGGCATGCTGCTCTGAGTCATGAAAGGCATGATGGTGCCAGGTGCCAAGTTGCCGTAATTGGGAGGGCCACCGTAGGGCATCATGGCCATCGGGTTGCCAAAGTTCGAGAGGCCGCCGTAGGGCATCATGGGGAAAGGTGTGAAGGATGCCGTCTGCGAGTTGGGTGACGGTACAAGGTTCATGGGCTGCGTCATCTGGGATGACAGCTGCAAGTTCGGTCCACAATTGCCTGGTGAGCCGGACGCGGTGCCGGTCGCAATGCTATGCAGGAGCGAATGCATCATGTCATAGAGCTGGTGTCCAGCCATCTCGCAAGGGAGAGAGAAGGTTGGAAAGGGGTGAAAACAAAACCACAACTGCGGCAAAAATGCGTCAATGGTGCAAATGCATGCGAGCCAACTTCAACCTGCGAATCGAAACCAAACAGAGGGAATTCCACCAGGGGACCGCCAAAACCCCGCGGCAACGGCAAAAGTTTCCACAGAAATGCATGCGAGCACAAAGGGGTTCTCAGAGGTGCCTGTCAAGTGGCCTCATGAAAGTGCCTCATGTGGCTATGCCGATGAATCTGAACTGAACTCATCCGAGACGAAAGCTTCCATAAACGCCACGAATCGCAGAGTTGGTGTATGACCAACTCGTCACTGGCGCATGAAGCTTAGGAGCCTGAAACCTCGTGGGTGCAGCCTTGCTTCAAAGGCAGGCAGTGCAGGCAGTGCAGGCGCATGAAACCAGCAGAGCACCAGTGGGTGCGGAATACCTTAAGACCTCAAGCTGCAGCCTTGATCGTGGTCAAACGCGCTGAACTGAACTGCAGCTTGAACTTGAACACTTGAACGGTCTTCCCCTCGCAGGGGGCTCCCGCATATGGCGAGTCCAGCCCACAGCGCCATGTCGGACAGGCCGTGGGTAAACACACTTATCTCGAGAGGCTTCACTAGCCGAGATGCAAAACGCAGTCAGTAAAAATGCTTGAATGCAAATGCAAATCAACAGGTCACAACATCGACACCGAACAGGAAGCAACAGCGACAAACAGAAACCGCAAAAAGAATCAGGAAAGAGGGTCAGGAAATAGGCAGGTACGCCGGATTGATCAGATCCGGTATCCACCGAAATGCCGTAGCTTCATTGGACTGGATAGGCAAATCGGCTCCAGTCCCCCTGCAATGTGGAATTTCCGTCCGTGCTCCAGGACGCTTCACACACACACACACACACACACACACACACACACACATTTGCGCAACGCCGTTTTGGGAAAAGCTTGACATCCCAACAAATAAGGGGCCTAACAGTTTCACGGCATCAAGAAGCCAAGCTGCCCAGTGGTCACGGCCGGTCCTATTTGTACTCGGTGAACCAACTGCAAACACAGGAGGAGAAAAAGATGCCGCTGGACCACTGGAGAAAGGCATCTAAGAAGGACTTCTGATTTTGCAGAATGAACAGCCTTGACCAAGTTGATCGTTATGCCCACAATCACACAGTCATCTGGTGATGGGCCCACAAGTTGTTCAACATCTCGATATACAAATACAAAATCCAGCTCAAGTGAGGCCAACGCCTTCCCGGCTTGACATGAGGGTCTGAGTGCTGCCCCATGTGCCTTCTTCAGCATCCGCTGGCAATGCCCACTGATGAAGTTCCGTCGCAACCTGCACGAAATCACTTCCGGTACCATGGCGACTGCGAGCATTGCAAGCGAGGCGGAGAGGCGTTGCTGATGCGGTGGCGCAGGCGCTCCTTGGAAGCCAACTGAGAATGCCGTGCCGTGCTTCAAGGGCTCTGAAGGGTTCCCCAGCACCACCATGAAGTTTGAGCTAAGCGCTAGTGGAAGCAACAAAGAGATGTTGCCAGCTGGGTATCCTCTAGAGCTCAGCCAGTCCCAAAGTGCCAAACCCTTAGTCGATTGAAACGGAAACTCTGTTCGGCAACAAATTGACCCTTGAAAGGGCCTTCCACTGTCGGCGCACTGGCGAAGGTGTTCTCTTTCGCAATGTTAGGACTCCGACGGCCACGAAGGTGTGTGAGTACCCTTTCCCTAAGCTCATCGCCCACACATGCGGCGCGAAGATCTCCCACTCGCAGCCTTCACAGTCGACCTGCCAAGCTGAAATGCGGGCCATGCCAGAAGCGCGCACGCCTGCAATGGTACCTTTCAAGCTTGGCGAAATCAGCGAAGGAGTCGCAAGATCGGAGAGCTGGCCCCACAGCCCAGAAAGCAAAGCAACCGAAGCAGCGAACGCGCGTAGATGGTTCCGTCCTCCATCAATATCCCCAAGACCCCGTGGGCAATCGCACATAGGAGGTTGCATGAATTGGCCATCATCAAATCGTCAGTGAAGAAGTTCCCCCCCCCATGGCTACGTATTGAACTTCCACTCACCTCCGCTCTCAAAACCCTATGGTCCAGTCATGGAACATGCTGAGCCAACTCGTGCTAACAATAGCTCTCGAGCCAAGTGTTGAAACAACTGACATGCGAACAACTTCAAACAAATGCCAGCCTTGATCTTGAAACTTGCCGATGTTGGACTGCCCACATGAAAACATGGAAGTTTGGGAGACCGTCTAGCAAAGCGCAACTGATTGGACAAACACACGCCTACCCAAGCGCACGGCTTTGGAGCCACATTCGAACAATTTCAGCCGTACCCCAAGATGAGGGCTGCTGCGCCTGGATTCGGAGATACCAGAATCAGCCATGGGATCAAAATCTCACAGAAGATCCAACTACTTTGGCCAACTGCGAATCTCCCCATACTTGTGACTTCTTGAGGGAGTTGTCTTTAAGAAGTCAACAACTGGTTTCTCCCTCATGTTTCAATGGTCCCCCACAACTTGCTCACGCATATGATCCGACTTGAACAGAAACAAAGCCAGGTCAAGCATCTGCCTGCATGTTGCGGTGAGATGCATATCCTCCCAGCCCCAGCCTCATGCCTCACGATCAGAACCTGACCTTAAAAATGGTCTACCCAAATAAAATCACAACCTACCAAATCCTGCGACCTCATACCCTTCCCTTCTACGGTATACCGTACGGTATAGCAGTAAAATCACAGGGCCGCTGGTTGGGACACCCGCGAACTGCCCCGCTTCACCGCTTCTCACCTTCAGAAAGTCCACGGCTCCCAGGCCCAACCTCCAGCTCGCAAGGGAGCGGTGCAGCTACAAACCGATGGAGCGGCCCCTGAAACCCCCCCCCAAAAAAAAAAGAAGAAGAACAAAACAGTTGTTGAGTAAAGTCTAATACAGCGAGTTTTTAATTCATTGAGAAGGTTCTCAATTTTGGACCTTAACACACCCCCCCCCCCCCGCAAAATATACACAAAAAAGGTCGTATTTCTTATCCCTTTAGGAATGAAGAGCGCCTCTGTGCGATCTTTTACCCAAACGCTGGGCTCACAAACGCAGCTTCGCGGATGGAGCCAGCGCCATGAGAGTTAGGGGTCAACTTCAACTGAAGGAGTCACTGCGTGGGCACTCGGGTGGACGGGACCTGGCTTCCCGATTAAAAACCAAAAAAATACTGAGCTCTTCTTGCACACTCGCATGCTTCCCTGTCGTGGCCTTGTTCCAACCCCGGCGGCGGGTGTCTAGGTTACTCTCTACTCGAAAAGAATACCTCGGCTCTACAAACGAACGATCCTGGAAGCAAAGGCTGCTCTAAGCTGGGAATGGACAAAAAAAACGAGTTGGAAGAGAGCTTGGTGGCTAGATGCCGGCGGCTCAGCTGATGCACATGCCACGCCCACTTTTCAAACTACTCGGAACGGGTGCATACAAGTTCAAGACATAATGTAGACCTACTTGGTCAAAGAGACCCTCCACAACCAGCCATGGCATTAAAAGGCTTGCTGGGATTCACTTATTCACCAGGCGCGGCCTCAGTGTGGCTAAATTTGCACTCTTCTCCCCGAGGGCAAGAGCCATTCTTCTTGAAGTCCCAGCAAGTCTTGTCCGCGCTGTCCTTGCCCTTGCCGCCCTTGCCCCAACCTTTGCCGCCCCACCCAGCGTAGCCCATCATCCACTTCATCTGTTGGACCTGCGTGCCTGCCGCTCCAAGTAGCATCACCTTCTTGGCTGCGGGCCCCTTCTCATCCATGGACACGTTGAACTTACACTGGCCACCCTCCGGGCCAAACCCTCCAGGAAGCTCAGACCGCAGGACGAAGACATCTTGGTTGGGGAATGCCTCGGAGGAAACGAAGCCAAAGCCTTTGCTTGGGTTGTAACTCTTGATCTGCCCGAAGTAGGATGCCTCTTCCGGCGCGACCAGCACTTTGACGTTTTCAGCCACGGGGCCCTTCTCTGTCTGTCCAACTGTGAATGACACCTGATCTGCCTTGTTGGGGCAGAAACCCTTCAAGTCCTTCTTGTGGAGAAACATGTCCTGGCCGTTGCACTCCACGAATCCCCAGCCCTTGTGGGGGTTGAACGCCTTGACGGTTCCATTCAGCTCCATGGCAAACGCTTGGCAACGAGACCGTGAACCGGAAACCAAAAGATACACCGACACCAACTTGAGGCTGAGGGATACACCGGCGATCGCATGGCGCAGGTATTCTGAAAGCCCTGTTGGGTCAGCCTGAAGCAAGACCTTGCATGGCAATCATGGCAATCCAACGTTGAATAGCAGAAAGCAACAATGTTTCGGTGCGGTTTGACGACTTCACTGCTCCAACGAGAGGGTCACTTCTACACACGTGCGTCGCATGAGGTAGGGCGTCTTTGTTTTGCTTCAACTGGGCCTACGTATTCAAACACTCGTTGTGCCACAAGGCAAAGCATGCCAAGAAATGAGGCATGCATCAGCGTCTTTCTGTCGTCAAATTTGTGCAGGTATAGCAAGCCAACTGGTTGTTACCTATACCGCCTGTACGAATGCATCCAAAAAGAAAACTTGATACGATTCATATGATACATCTGTCTTGGCTATCCGCACATCTCGTGAGAGTTATCAAAGCTCGACGACACTCTGGTGCACAGTCGCGCTTAGGCACGTATCCGGCACTCTGAAATTCAAATGCTCAAGCAGAGTGGCTAAATTTGCACTCTTCTCCCCGAGGGCAAGAGCCATTCTTCTTGAAGTCCCAGCAAGTCTTGTCCGCGCTGTCCTTGCCCTTGCCGCCCTTGCCCCAACCTTTGCCGCCCCATCCAGCGTAGCCCATCATCCACTTCATCTGTTGGACCTGCGTGCCTGCCGCTCCAAGTAGCATCACCTTCTTGGCTGCGGGCCCCTTCTCATCCATGGACACGTTGAACTTACACTGGCCACCTTCCGGGCCAAATCCTCCAGGAAGCTCAGACCTCAGGACGAAGACATCTTGGTCGGGGAATGCCTCGGAGGAAACGAAGCCAAAGCCTTTGCTCGGGTTGTAGCTCTTGATCTGCCCGAAGTAGGATGCCTCTTCCGGCGCGACCAGCACTTTGACGTTCTCGGCAACAGGGCCCTTTTCTGTGCTGCCTGGTGTAAACTGCACCTGGTCTCCCTTGTTCGGGCAGAAGCCACCCAAGTCCTTCTTGTGAATGAACATGTCCTGGCCGTTGCACTCCACGAATCCCCAGCCCTTGTGCGGGTTGTACGCCTTCACGGTGCCGGTCAACGCCATGTGGGCTCGATCTTTGTGGCAAAGAAGTGGCGCTGGGCTCTTGCACGGTGAACCGGGAACTAAGCCAAACACTGACACTAACCTGTAAAGCCAAAGTGGCAGAAAGGTGTAGTCAGCTGCGCATCATGGAAGCAGCAGCCCGACAAACCTCTGCGCCTTAAGATATTGTTGTATCAGAAACTAACTACATGACCAGCGGATGTGAAAGGCACAAACACTGTAAGCTAGAGCTTTGCATTACAGTTCGCGCGGGGTGCTCTGGAGGCTGCAACAAACGGCCAGGAGGCTAGGCGGTGAAAGGTTTTCTCCAAGCACTGAATTGGCTCATACCAAACTATTGCCACGGGCCCCAATGCCAGTGTGAGGCAGGGAAGGCCTTTTCATGATAGTGTAGAAAGGTTCAACCACAAGGGGCACGCAAGCCCAAATGCTCAAAAAACTACCATGAGTTTGTCTTCTGTCTGTAAGGTGTGGGGTGTGGGGTGTGGTGTTTGCCTGCTGATGCATCTGAATAGGGGCCTTCCCCAAGAGCATTTTTACCGGAGACCCAGCATTTGGCCATGAACCCCCTGCAAACCAACGCCCAGAAGGTCGCCGAGCGAATCCATGTTTCTTGACACTGTGCTCGCATGCTTCGCAGAACGGCGCTAGAAACAAAACCACACCATTCTATGTACCGCTCAATCTGTCTTCAAAAGTATATGGCAACAATTTAAATTGGTTCTGGTCCGCAAGATGTCCAAGCACTGCTGTACACTTGGGATGATCAACCGGAAGAATGCTCAAATTTGCACTCCTCACCACGAGGGCAAGAGCCATTCTTCTTGAAGTCCCAGCAAGTCTTGTCCGCGCTGCCCTTGCCGCCCTTGCCCCAACCTTTGCCGCCCCATCCAGCGTAGCCCATCATCCACTTCATCTGTTGGACCTGCGTGCCTGCCGCTCCAAGTAGCATCACCTTCTTGGCTGCGGGCCCCTTCTCATCCATGGACACGTTGAACTTACACTGGCCACCCTCCGGGCCAAACCCTCCAGGAAGCTCAGACCTCAGGACGAAGACATCTTGGTTGGGGAATGCCTCGGAGGAAACGAAGCCAAAGCCTTTGCTTGGGTTGTAGCTCTTGATCTGCCCGAAGTAGGATGCCTCTTCCGGCGCGACCAGCACTTTGACGTTTTCAGCCACGGGGCCCTTCTCTGTCTGCCCAACTGTGAATTGCACCTGGTCTCCCTTGTTGGGGCAGAAGCCGCTCAAATCCTTCTTGTGCACAAACATGTCCTGGCCGTTGCACTCCACGAATCCCCAGCCCTTGTGGGGGTTGTACGCCTTCACGGTCCCGGTCAATGACATGTTGGACGTGAGCCTGTAGAGCAAAGTGGCGTAGGGTTTTTGCACGGTGAACCGGGAACTAAGCCTAACACCGACACTAACCTGTCGAGCCAAAGGCAGGGAAGGTGCAGTCACTTGGACCTCGTCGCCGCAACGTTTCGACTATATTCCAATGCAGCCTCAAGAAATCAAGACCAACCCATGCCGGTTGTTGTCGTGTGAAAGCCACATGACACACAGCGAAGTAAAAGGCACATTTGTTGAAGAGTCCAAAAGGTGTGGCCACCCGGCATACTTTACTAGATTACCCATCTCTAGTGACCATATAGTGAACGTACATAGCTCGACACACAGACTAGGTAACCAGATTACTTTACAACCCTTGGTTGCAAAAGGCTTTGTCTTTTTCAGTCCCCGACTAACAATGAACAGCACCTAAAAAACAAACACAAACAAGCTGCATAATATTGCCAACAGCGACGATTACTACGTGTGTGTCCTTTGTTGGTTGAAGAATGTAACGGTCCACAATTACGTCCATTTGATTATTTAAAAACAAAAGCATGTCTTTTTGATACACTCCCACCCTGTTCGGGGGGGTCCTGGTTTGGACCATTTCCGGGTCCCTGTCAGCTTCCATGTCAATTGGTGGGAGGGTACTTCGTTTGGTCTTTCGTCGAAACCAAAAGCAACACCACCCTTTTTGCTTTTCTTTTTCTTTTTTCCCAACAGCTGAAAGCTTTGGGGTCTCAGCCCAGATAGGCTCCGGGCTGGTCCGGGGCAGCCCTGAGGTAAGGTTCCACGAGGGTTCCACCAGGGTTAAAAAGAGCACCGCATGCTTGTTGGGGATATCACCGTTGGGGGCGTGCTTTCGGAGGCCCTGGCGCGAAGAGCACCTCCGCGGGGGAGGCCACTGGCACGGAGAAGCGGACCTGCCAGTCCGTGAACCTGGCGGAGTCAAGGTGTGGTGGCTGTGGCATATTACATGTATATATATATGTATATATATATATATGTGTGTATGTGTAAATATATGTGCATGTGTATATATGTGTGTATATATATATTCATCTTTATGTGTAAATACACAAGCGTATGTAAATATATACGTGTATGTGTATATGTACATATACATATATGTATATATGTGTGCATGTGTATGTGTATATGTGTATATATACATGTGTATAGATATATATATATATATATATATGTGTATGTATATATGTGCATATATATATATATGTGTGTATGTGTATATATATATACTTGTCGTATGTATATGTGTGTATGTACAAGGTGTATGTGTACATATATGTGTATATATATATATATGTGTGTATGTGTATATATGTGTATATATATATATATAAATGTACATGTGTATATATATATGTGTATGTATATATCTATTTACTCATGTGTATGTGTAAATGTACATGTGTATGTAAAAAATATACGTGCATGTGTATCTATACATGTGTATGTATATATGTACATGTGTATATACATATGTGTATGTATATATGTGTGCATGTGTCTATACATATATGTGTGTATATATATATACATGTGTATGTGTAAATATATATGTGTATGTATATATATATATGTGTGTATGTGTGAATACATATGTGTGTGCGTATGTGTATATGTATAGTTGTGTGTATATATACATGTGGATGTGTAATTTTATATGTGTATGTATATATACATATATATACATGTGTATGTGTATGTGTATATATATGCGTGTTTTTGTGTGTATGTGTATATATATGTGTATGTATATATAGATATGCGTGTGTACGGGTAAAAAGTATGTGAAGATATATATATATATATATATGTATGTGTGTATCTGTAAATATATGTGTATGTATATTTATATACATGTGCATGTGAAAACAAATATATATGTATATACATATGTGTGTAAATATATATTTGTGTATGTGCAAATATATCTGTATGTATCTATGTATATTTGCGTATGCAAATACATGTGTGTATGTGTGCTTCTATTTGTGTATGTGTGTGTGTGTGTAAATATATATGTGTATGTGTATATATGAATGCATTTGTGTATGTATGTATGTGTGTATAATTATATATGCGTATGTCTATATATATATATATTCGTGTGTATATATATATATATATGCGTATGTATATATATATATGTGTGTGTACGGGTAAAAGGTATGTGTATGTATAAATGTGTGTATGTGTAGATACATGTGTATGTATATGTAAATATATATATATATATACATGTGTATGTGTAAATATATATATATATGTTTATGTGAAAATATACATATGCATGTGTAAATAGTTATTTGTGCATGTGTAAATATATATATATATATATATGTATGTATATATGTATATGTGTACGCGTAAACAGTATGTGTATATATATATATGTGTGTGTATGTGTAAATATATGTGTATGTATATTTATATACATGTGTATGTGTGTATGTGTATATATATTTGTGTGTATGTGTAAGTGTAAATTTGTGTATGTCTAAATATATGCGTATGTATATCTATATATAAATGTAAATATGTATGTGTATGTGCATATGTATATGTGTATATATGTGTGTATGTATATATATATATATATATATATGTGTATATATGTATGTGTATGTGCATGTGTATATGTATATTTGTGTGCATATATATATATATATATGTAGGTGTGTATATATAATGTGTATATATATGTATGTACATATACACGTGTATGTGAAAATATATATGTGTATGTATATATATATATATTATTTATGTGCAAATATGTGTATATATATATGCGTATGTGTGAATATATGTGTATGTATATATATATATGTGTATATATATGTATAATTATGTATGTATTTATTTACGTGTATGTGTATAGCATATGTTTGTTCACAACCCATGGTTACACATGTGAGTATCTTTATTTACATACTTATTTATTTATGCATTTATTAAGCGGTTGTGGCGACACACGTACAAATATGTGTGTATATCATATATGTAGTAGGGTGAATCAATCGTGCGGTACAGGAGTTTGGTACTGGCAAAGCCGCACTTAGCTATGCTATATTCATGAATTGAGTCAAGACGGTGACTATACTGCTTGCTGCTTTTCCGTGGTTTGCCCTAAGGGGATTCACCGCACAATTGTGAAAGGTAAGGCAACTCAAAATCGGAAAGAAGCTCTTCCAAGCAATAAAAATGAAACTTACACAAAATGCTCGAAAAAAAGGGACGATTCAAAGTACTTACACATACGGCAAGGTGCGGGAGGCAGAATCATGTGTAGTTTCAATGGTTTTCGTTCCACAAGTAGATGTCACAGTTTCCAAACTCGACTCTACAAAACAAAATCCGAAACTTCACTTTTCGATCGCGACTTGACCCAATCTGCCTTTTACGGTCTTCGTTGACTAAGGTGGTCAACACCTCCAACATCGCCAGCGTGTTGTCAAGGAAACCCTTTTCCACAGCATCAAACTCATTTGCAAGATGAATTACTTCTTGAGCCCGGCGTGACTCGTTCTTCTTTTGACGTAGGGTGGTCACTCTTGCATCCGTCGCTCTGGTTCGTACACGCCCAGCATCACCTGTGCTTTGGCAAAGGAATTGTTTGTCCGCTTCGAAAGAAAATGTCAAGGTTTCTAAACTCGACTCTTGAAAGTCGCTCGGCTCACCAGTGCTTTAAAAAAGGGAACGCTTCTCCGCTGACTAAAAGTAGATGCCGCGAGAGGTCACACCCCCATCACCAGCGCCGTACGGAAAATGCTTTTCTGCTTGCGAAAGTACACGTCGCTCTCCGTAGACTAAAGTCTTTGACATTGGCAAAATAACAAGTTACGCGTCAGCTGGACCCCGGCGGCGAGTTGAAGTACTGGGCCGGAAGAGATGGGGCGGGTTGTCAAGAGTTTTGACGGGCATTGACAAAGACTATAGCAACGGCAACGAGGGCGGGAGCACTTTGAAGGAAAGTAAGATGACGCGGAGTGCCCATGCAGGACTGCATAGGCTAAGGTACCCATGTGTGTATATATATATATACACATATGCATATAAACATGGGCGTATATATATATGTATATATATATATATACGTATACACACATATGTACATGTGATGCGCACGGGTGTATAGGTAGTGTCGGATGTGTGTGTGTGTGTATATATATGTATATATATATATATGTATATACATATATGAATACCTATGTTTATCATATGTATGCCTTAAGATCTATGGTGCAATAGACTGTGGTACAGGAACCTCATATGATCCCAAGAATTGGGCCTAGTATCTGAGCATGTTGGCTATCTGGATGTCCGATTTGCCTGATGGTTCCAAGAACTGCCTTCTCCAAAACCGCGAGGAGTCTCGCCCCCTTGCACACAGCCCAAAAGTTGAGCGAGGCTGCCAGCGACAGTTCGTGGCCGAAGCCAAAAGAGATCTGACGATCTGGCTAGCTGCCGCAGGAGTCTCTGCCGCTTACAAAATCCTATGGTGGCCTGCAGCAATTGCACCCTGCCAACGTATCAAGGCCGGATATTGGGAGCCGCAAGCCACATGTAAGCCCCGCAAGCGACACCACTAGCACGACAAAGCAAGTACACCGTACACCGGTTTGTGGAAGAATCTGGCACGAACAAGGGGCGCCTGCAGCCAGTCCAGGAAAGAGACGCGTGAAACTGGAAACCAAACTTTGCAGATTGGTTCAGTGCTGTTTCAGTCACGTGCCCCGTCCGATGGACTGGCATCATCAGGAATAGCCATGGTGTGACCCGGCCGCCGGCTACTAGGCCTACCTCGTTCGAAAGAAAGGAAGGAGCTACATGCCCATGAATGTTCGCTAGGGATGGCTGATGGCTCAGCTTTTTCCCGCGAACATTCTGATGAACCTAAGGGAAGTCCTCTGCAAGACCTGCCAATTCTTCTTGCAGAGGGCAAACTGCATCGCGCGTGCGAATAAGCGGCTGGGGCGGAATTATGCAACTTGTTGCCTTGTACTGCAAAGCGCAGGATAGCATCGACGGCCACAAGGCAGAGGAAAACTTCTTGTTTGGCTCGACGGAGGCAGGTCTCTCAGTCTCAATGTCAAATCACGTCTTGCTCGAACAAGCACGAGCCCAGCGCACCCGCCACGCCAGGAGTCGTCGTCCTTGCAGTCCTCGAAGCAGTGCTGCGACCAGGTTGGGTACCTCGCCGAGGCCCGAGAGGCCTTCCGAGTCGGAAATCCTGGCAACGCAAAATGGTGGACTTCCCAAGCTACAGTTGGGTGAAAGAAGATGGCAACACCTCCTCTACCTTCATGGTGTATATTCTGATGGCTTCTTCATTTGAATCATTGATATCCGCGTCAACCGCCTTCAAGCGGTCGACCATGGTACAGCCAACAAAGCTTTCGCCAGCTACAGGTGCTCAAGGGAGAAAACTCTTGCCAAGCACAAGCAAGTAGCCGAATCAATTGAAGGCTGGCAACCCTCAGCTTGGCAGAGAGTGCACCTAGCAACTTGGAGTGGCAACCGAATGGCTTGATCTCTTGGAATCCAAAGAGGCCCTCCTTTTGCCAATCCCACATGCTCCGCTAGACTTTAGCAAAACTGGCGGCCCCCGTGTAATGTTTCATAACCTTTAAGGGAATAGTGTTTTCGGGCTTGGTGCAAAAAAAAAAGAAGCTCAAAGTACCCATGGCGCCCGCACGCCCCCTCGCGCACGTGGGGGAGTAGAAGAAGCTGCGAGCGGCCGCCGAAAAGCCGCCGGCCGCCAGATTCAGCGGCCACACCTCGTGCCGCCCAGTTCTGTTCGCGTGGCACCGCCGAATGGCAACAAACATGGGTATTTGTCACGTGTCTATTTTGACACACCTTACATGGTAGGGGAGGGGTCCGAGAAACAAACCGCAAGGAGCCTTGCGCTTTTTTTTCAGTGGAAGCCCGTGGGGTTTCGTCTTAAAGCAGTCATCGACTTTGGGACCCACTCGGGGCAAGTGACCTGGCTGAACACTCCAGAGTTGCGCCAGCTCGGATGGGGGCTCTCCCTCCAACATCCTCGTGAAAGCGAATGTTTGAAATACGACCGTGATGTACGACCGGCCCCTGTTCAAAGGGAGGTGGGGTTCACAGTTTGAAGCAAGTCTGAGGTTCCTCATCCCCAAATGATTCCAATCCCTGCCAGGGTGCCATTTGCATGCGGAAGCAAGTCTCAATTTTCAGACGACGCCAGATAGCCCACTCGTCACAAGTGCCAATTCATGAAAGTGTTCCAGCGCAGGCCCTGGAATGCTCTGCCACGCTGTGGGCTCGCCAACAGCCTGCTGAACTTCACCCATCTTCTTTGGGGGGGTCGGTTTTTCCGCCCGGAAAGCGAATCGATAGGCAGTTTTGCATAAGCTGTGTCCGCCCAGATAGGGAAGCTCTAA
>CAUJNA010001547.1:2500-69554 GCA_963377175.1 Effrenium voratum
CTATAGATTTGTAGATTCATTATTTAGGCAAATGTAGCCCTCTGTTGGTCTTTACATCAAGAATCGGTTTTTTTCCTCGAATGCTTCTCTCAGCTGAAAGCTTGGTCGTGGTCGGGGGGTCCGCTTTCGGGGATAGTTTGGGGTCCAGGGCTATTGGGGATACTAGTGATTCTATGTTTGTAGTGGTGGGCTGAATATGAGGCGGCGGTTGGAGGTGCGGGGGGGCGGGGGGGGTTTGTGGAAATCATCCGGGAGTTTACCATGAGGGATGGTGAGCTGAATTTGCTACCGACCCCCCCCCCCCCTTTTCACCCCCCCCGCTAAACACCAGCTCAGGGCGAGTTTCTGGATGTTCGACGTACTTTTGTGAAAAAGTCGATGGAATCCTTCGACCAATCTGCTCCCCAGGGGTCCTAAAAAAGCCCGACGGCAGCAGACCCTTTGACTGGTGCTTCTTGGCGTCCTACCCGGAACCCTTGGGCTTTGGCGCGTGGGCACTGCGCTTTCTGGTTCAGAGGCAATTGGAGCCCAATACTTTGAGAGAGATGCCATGGAGCCTTTCTACAATTCGGAACGTTGAGGTGGACACTTTTTCCTGGGCATGCTGTGAAGATGTCTCTTTCGGGGGGAAGTATCCAGACCTTGATCTTTGAGACCCCGTCCAACACGTTAACTGGGGGTTTGATCCATATTCCGTTCGGCCCTCAAGTGACCATGGGTAACTTTTCCCATGTGGGAAACATCAAATCCTCGTTGGTGGTTTCCCCCAAGGGTCATCCCATGCGTACCGTGCGCTTTTTGATCAACCCGCCAAGCAGAGTCGGAAGCCAAGTGTCCGACAGTCGCTGCAAGTGCGCGTGCGGCCGGGCGGTGGGCCGGGGGCCCCAGGAGTCCCGAAAATTTTAGGCTCAAGGCGGGGAGTTGGTTGGCCGTCTCTCCAAGCAGGTGTTTTGTTTTTTTAGGTGTGGGTATTGGTAGGTGTTTTTTTGGGTGTGGGTTGTGGTATGTATTTGCTAAAGGTGTGGGTTTGGTAGCTTTCTTTGCCCGAATGGCGTGGGTTGCGGTGGGTCTTGTTTACAGGTGTGGGCTGCCAAGGCACACTTGAACACCGAACAGCTCCCGACCCGTCCCCACCATTTAGAAAGGTCTGATTCCCAATCCTTCGATTTGGGGTGGGGGGAGCTTTTGGCTTTCTCAAACTTATGCATCAAAACATGGTTGAGTGGTAGTGGAGTTGGACTTCTTCAGGCGGCTTGGTCAGCAAGCCCCCACCTCCCTCCTGTTTTGAACCTCATCAGCCTGTATCGGTTTTGCAGGTTGGGTATGGGTTGTTGTTCGTCCCCTATCGGCTTATTGAATTAGTATTGTTAGCTGCCCCAATCCTCCTTTGAGGCCGTTTTGAAATTGAAACCTCGAAACAAGATATACTTGTATTCGCCTTTTGAAGACAGTGCTAGGAGAACCTATTTGCTCATTTTCTCGATGAGTGTGTGGAAAAATGACCACCCCCTTGGTCCCAAAAGGGGAGGCTTGGGAAGGCAAGAGATTCCAACTCCATTTGTTGATTTTCCCAAGGTAGGGCTCAAACACGGCTGACTTTTTCACGGGAGCCCCGGGCTGCTTTTGGGGTACAGGAACCGCACGACTCTGGGCGAAATCGCCACGCCAATTGTTCCAAGGGAGCATGCACAACCGCTACACAGGCCTTTTTTGGGAAGACGCCATATTGGCGGCGAACAAAAGTTCCGACTTCTTTTGGCCAAGCCACTAAAATCCCCCTCCCCCCCTCAACAAAAAGCGCACAGAAACGAATTCCTCGCCCAAACAAAATAAGCAAATAAATCAATAGATAAACAAGACATGAATTAAACTAATCACAATGATCATAATAACAACAGTACTGATAGTAATTCTAGTAATAGTAATAAGGAAAAATGATAATACCAACAATAAGAAGAACACAACACAAATCCCCCCCCCCCCCCGCCCAACAAACAAAACAGCAACACACACATCTTCCCCCGCCCCACCCCAAAGCCTTTTTTTTCATCGGGAGGTCCGCGCTGGCCCAGAACTGCCCCGTCGGCAGCTCCGCCTTCAGCTTCGCCGCGCTGCTGGAGGAGGAGGACGAGGCGGGGCTTCGCGCGAGGCTCGCGAGGTCCGCAGGCCGCCGCGCGCGAGGCTGAAAGGACCGTAGGAGTTTTTTGTCAAAGGGTTTACTGGTTTAGCACCATGGAATTGTTTAAAGGTTCTTTTCTTTTTTGTAAGGACCATTGTTTTTTTGTTTGGTGTGATGAACGCGTAAATGAGGGAGTTCCCTGGGTAGTTGTTTCATAAGTGAGGCAAAAGGCCGCGTGTTTCAATATTGCTGGGGTTGGGCGGTTGCCCTTGCTTCAACATGTTTGAGCAACTCTAGTCACTTGACCCTCCTGGCCAGAATGCGCATTTGGAGGCTCGGGCCGGGAGGCCTTCTTTTGGGGCCTGCCGATGGGTTGCAGCCCTCCATGTTGGTTCTCAATGAAGCACCCCCGCTAGCTTCGGCTTCCCTTATTTCCTTCTTATGTCAAGCTACCCCCAAAGGGCTACCAACTCCAACACCATTTGTTCAGAGCTGATTTTCTGTCGCTTTGCCCTCAGGATGCCGTGGACCGCTTGAGGGAGCACCTGCTCTTGGAAGAGGCTTACTCGGGAGGCTGCAGGGGGGGGCGCTCTCTGGGTGACGTGTGGCTTGTGGCGCTGGTTGGAAGCTAGTGGAACTTGCAACGCCCACGCCCCCTCCCCCCCCCAAAAAAAAAACACACAATAAATACAACACACACACACGAAAAAAGAGAGAAACAGAGCAAACAAGAAAGAACAAACACGAAAACAAAGCATGGCGGCGCATGCTTCTGGGCACATGCCAGGCGTTTGCTTCCTACCTGAGCTGACTGCCCAGCTAGAGGATCAGGGCACCGCCGGGACCCGGTGCCGCCTGACCATCGAGGCGGGATCGATGCCCTTGAGTGGGAGGGAAGTCGAGAGTTTCGGGCTTCAAAGTGGCCGCCGTTTTTTCGGTGTTTGTTTTGGTGTAAATGGCAAGACATGTTTTGAGGGGTTCTCAAAATTGCAACAATATTTTATCCCGCTTTCGTTGAAGGATTGCTTTGGATCCTCGCTTAATTACCTCGGGAAGCAAGCGGAAGTTTGGACTCACAATCTCGCCCAACTCTGCGCCCGTTAACATCCCCCTAACTTACTCTTTACGTGGCGGCTGGAGGAGCAACAAACCCAAAGTACTCTTGAGTAAAAAAACTTTTCGCCAACACCTCAGGGCTCGAAGTCATTTTGAGCACATGACGTCCACTTCAGAATGCCCCCAGAGGCTTTGTATTTTACTCTTTGTGCCCAAAGCTCTACCTGCCGGACAGGTGGTACCCGACGAGGGCCAGAGGTCCCCGTCCCAACTGAGGGGCACCATCATTGTGGATGGCAAGCCCTGGCCCGGGGCGAAAAGCGGCCCACGGAAGAGCCATGGATTGATGTGGGTGGGGAAGGATTCTCACCAAGAAAGGGCCCAGGTGGGTATATGTTTTTTTTTGCAGAAAACGGCCCGCAGCGCGTGAGTTTTTCAAAAGGGAGCCCGATTCTAGGGCTGCTGAAAACCAAAAGTAGGCCGACGCCTGTGTTGCTCTGGGGCTTCGGGTGCTTCGAGCTGCTAGAGTCGAGCCAGTTGAATCGATGCATATGACCCATGTGCAAGCTCAGACATGGACTTGGGTCGAAATCAAACTAGCAGGGGGGCGCAGGATTTAGCCCATGCTCTCCTTTATAGTTACCCGAGTTCCATTCTGGGAGCTTCTTTTTTTTTGGTTTGGAGGACCCGCAGCCACGTAAACATGGCGTTGACCCAGTTGATTAATCAACTGTTGGTCTCTTCGAATTGGCACCCCATGAGTCAGAGACGATCCGGACCCCTTTTGTGGGAGAAGCCCCCCTCGCCAATCGACTAGGTTGCTGGTTCCTTCCAGCTCAGAGGCAGCTCTTCATGGCGCATGGCTGACTCTGCATGGTTCGAGCCAACTCTGCAATTGCAAGTGCCTGATACACCGTGGGCACATCAGAATTTGGCATTAGAAGTAGTTGTTTTATCAACAAATCACTATGAGAACGGACATGCTGCAGCGAGTTCATGTTTCCCTCCCCGCTTGAAGCAAACACCTCGGAGGGAAGCTCACTGAAAAATTGGCCCAAAAGGCCACGCTATGTCTAAAATCGTCTGTTGGAGAAATATACGGAACCCATGTGAAGACTCCCCCAAAGGACGGTGGACATACCTTCCCATCCAATGATCAGTGATGCCACCAAGGGCTCCGAAACAAAAAATCATGCCGGTCTATGGTTGGGAGGCTCTAGTGGCCTTCGTCCAGTCATTGTTTGTAAATCATTCGGCCTCACACACAGAACATCTAGATTGCATCATGCAAAAGGTCAGGAACTCATGACGTGCCCAAACATCGGGCTAGGCTTTGAGTTGAGTCTGACTCCTCGAGCCTCTCCCGCGCCTTTGCGGCACATGGATCCCAGCATCTTTGTGTCCATCCCATCCTACCGCGATCCGGAGTGCCAGTGCCCTGGTTGCACCAGTGTCGAGCGAGGCCATTTCCGAGAAGGCGATCGCAATCTGCGCGCAATTGGGTGCCGGGTTGGAGGTCTATGAAGGAAAACATGGATCCCGTCGAAAGCATCAAACTTGCATCTGGGGTCATAATTTTGACAGTTTCTGGCACTGGGGTTATCAAAGTCAAAAAATGGGGTTGTTTCTCTTCAACCCACCACTTAGTTGGGGGGTGACTTTGATCATGGTACGGTCATGGGGTTGCAGGTCAGTCTGGGGGGATTTTGCGGCGGAGCCGCATACGGCAAGGGTCGAGATCACGGGCCCCGAGGTATACGGTGGGGGACCTCTTCGCCAAAGCTGCGAAGCCGGCCAGGGTCTTTGTTGGGATCTGCTGGCAGGCAGGTGGGCTTGCCGCCTCATTGCAACCCTTTCCCTGCCCCCTGGGCCTGACCCATTGCTTGGATCCATTGGAAAGCAGCTGTTGGGGAGTCCGGCACATCCTCCGGAGTCAAACAGCTTTGAGTAGGTGCGGCGGGTTGGTTTGGTTTGGGCGCGACTAGGCAAATGGGAGGGACTTTGTCTCAAGATAGGGGTCGTGGTGCAAAAAGCACAGCTCACAAGAGTGCAACTGAGCGGGTCTTGACGAGCCGCGTCAGCAGCACATGCAGAAAGTGGTGACCGTTTTAGCGAAGGCAAACGGAGAGCTGACTGCAACTGGGGCAACTGCGTGTTCGCTGGGCGACTTTCTCGAAGGCGCTTGTGAACTTTCGGAAGGCCCCCCAGGTTGCCCAGGTTGGTGCCAAAGAGGTTGATCTGCAAGAGCGGTTGGGAACCCTTGGCGGAGGAAATCCCAGGGGTCCCAGTTGAGGGGGTTCCGGCTCCGGATAATTGGGGGGGGGGGGAGCGGCGCGGAGGCGGACCCGGAAGAGGATGGCCACTGCTTCCTGCTTGACCCCCCCAGCGCCGGCCTTGATCGGTGCCCGGAGTTGGGCTTTACTTTGTGGGAAGGCAGTTTTCGTGGCCAATCCCCAGTGATCAAATGGAGAGCCATTGGCATGGATGGCGAGCAAGTGAGCAATTTGGAGGGTGTATTTTTCCTCTGGCACACGCAGGGACATTTTAATGAGGCACCTCCAGATTTGTTTTCCTTCTAGCACTCTGAAGCTAAGCAGGGTGGGGGCATGTTTTTTTTTTTTTTTTTTTTTTTGGGGGGGAGCATCATGAGTCATTTTCTTCAGTCTTGCTACACAAAAGAATGGTGCCATTTCCTCCGCCGGGCTGTTTTTACCTCGCCCTTCGCATCCGAGCTGAGGCGAGTTCGCGCCGCAGGTGCGCCGGGTGGAGGTGGCGCCGCAAGCAGCGCGGGGGCCCTGCGTGGCACGGGCGAGGATCCAGCGGGAGCTGTTCCAGGCACGGCCAAAGCGAGCCGCGATGAGGTCACTCATTCCGACTCATGCCTCATTCCGAGTCATTCCCCCAATGTGTGTGTGTGCGGTCAGTGGCATGACAAAAGTGGACAATTCCGGCCTTGTTGCCCTTTTCAGGGAGAAGACTTTTATCTTCAGCTGGACAGCCACTACCGCACCTTGGCATGCAGAGGGCATGCACGCTCAACGCGCGAAATCTTGGGTTGCAGAGCTGGGCTTGGCTGAGAGTCGTGGACGTCTATTTTCCTCTAAATGGGTCTGTGTTTTTGGATGGGAGGGCAATTGTTGCAGGTTCGGACTCAGATGTCTCCGCCGCGCAAAAGTTGAACGACGAAGAGATGCTGTTGTCAGAGCGTTATGTCACATTTCTTTTCACACTTCGAGCTTGTGATGTCAGATTTTCCCATCACCTCCAGAATCTTATTTGAATCAGCTCTTGTTTCTCCCCTGACCTGACTCCCTGCCAAGCGAGCAATAGATCAACAACTTCTATCGGGATCCATGGCAGGTGACTCGTGTGTCTTCAGGCTGGAAGGGGTTCCACTACCCGCCGGCATCTCCCCCTTGATTGGAAAAATGACCTTGAAAATCCCCCATGCTCCAAGTACCTTGCGCTCTGATGGGAGGCTCCGCGGTTTCAATGAGTTGGGTCCACTAGGGGGCAAAGAGTCGGCATCCAACCTCGCAGGAGTTGTCATCCCTGGCAAGGGGACTTTGTGACACCAGTTTCTGCCGGCCATTCTTTGCCATCGTCATGAGGTTAATCCAGTGCCGAGGTCACATGGGATGGCTGGTGAGCCGGTTGTTCTTGGAACAGAAAAGTCACGCCGTCCGCACCTCACCCGCCTATGGCCATGCGACAAGTCTAGATCTGGGGGAAGCACATTGATCCGCGTCCATGGCGCTATTGCCCGCCGAAGAAAGGGCACGACAAGCCTCACAGCGGAGCCAAAAGGAGGACATGTTGACCGCAGCGCGGGGTTACGCAGCACGGCTTTTGAGGCTGGGGAGCTAAGCGTGTTTGAAGGTGTCTAGAGATGATGGACCCCAAAAAGGGGGGTCCACGCCCAAAGTGGAATTAGTTCAACTTTTTTTTTAAATCAAGATGCAAGTTTGACTAGATATGTATTAAACCATGAATAAATAAATTTGCACTATAAATCAATTTTCAAGCACTCTTAAAAAAAGAAGAAGAACAAACAGGACAGATAACATCATTTATTTTTTCCAAAAGGAGATTCGTCGTAGGACGCTTGGAGTCTTGTGCTCCATGTCAACCTGCTTAGGCATGATCCCCGGCTGGGATGAGGAGCTGCTGCGGCAGCTCTCGCTGTGCGACAGCGAGCGGCCCATCCTCAGCAGCTCGGGTGGACCGCTGGACTCTTTTTTTTTTTTTCTGGGGGGGGGGAGCCGCAAGGAAAACCACAAGTATATTTTTTGGGGGGGTCCAACCAATCATTCAACAAACGCGCACACACATATATAGTCTGTCTTCTTTTTTGTGGGCGGTTTTAAAGGGAGGAGATCCGACGCTGTTTTGGGGACACCCCCATGTTTAGCTGTTTCGATGGAGGAGGGTCTTGTTTAGGTATTGGTACCCTTCTTCTGGGATCTCATTTGGAACCTCTTGTTTTTGTTTCTCCAATTTGAGGTTCGCGAAGTATGGACCAGACCAGAATCAACTATTTCTAGGTTGGACAACAGCTGAGGTAGAAATCCGGGCAGGGGTGTATTATTCTTTAGTTTTGGTACTTCCCTTGGGGTGGTTTCAAAGGGAAGCCTGAATGCCATAATGGCAGCCGATCTTTATTCATGTCAAGCGCACGCGGAAGAGATCAGCCAGTAAAACTGGTGTCGCTCTCTTGGACTCTCCATGTCTTGCACCCCTGGCCATGGCTCTAGTTTGATCCCCGCACAGGCACCTACCCGGCCAGCTACACGCTTCCAGAGGAGTGGGGACAGTCAGAGAGTTTTCTTGCTTTGGGCCGCGGCTCCGCGGCTGGTGAAGCCTTGCTGCGTCGGGGCGAGAGCGTTGAAGAGCTGACGGGTCAGGAACCAGACTTGTCTGCTGCGCGTTTATGCGGCTTGAGCTGATGCGCGCCATTTGCCATGTCTTTGACCCCACCTGTGTCCAATCATGGTGCATCACTGTGTGTATGTGGTGCTAAATGTCGGGGGGGGGGGGGGGGGAGGGGTTTGGAAACCCCCGCAAAGAGGCGTGTGCGCCGGGTCCCGCCCAAGCCGAAGCGATGGAACGCGGGGAGGACTACTCGCCGGGGCAGCCGGATGCGGCGAAGCTGGACAGCCGCGCGTGCCCGGTGGCGCTGTGCGCCAAGGAGAGCCTCGGCAGAATCCGGAAATGGTTGAAGGTTGGGGGCTCTTCCAAGGCTTTCAGGTTGGGGAAAAAGGGAAAAAGCAAAACCATGGAACCCCCAAAAGTGTTTTTTTTTCTTCGGCAGGAAGATTCCGTTGAAGCGACTTTCTTAAAAGTACCCATAGTACCCATGTCAATCTGCCAACGTGTGTCGTTCAGCAAGACATTGGCGGCCTCCTTTTGCATTTGTAATTGTAAAGGACCAGGTGAAAAGGCAAACCAGGAGACCCATTTTCACCGGTAGCATGTGTATAGCCAGACGGCCCTTGCCAGCAACCCAAAAGTACCAGCCGTGTTCAACCGTTTGTTGCCCAGGTTTGGGGCTGACGGCTTCCTCCGGATCACCGGCAAGCGCTGCATCCTGGCCGGCCTGTTTGGAGGGCGTCTGTTTTTGCTTTTGGCAGCCAAGGTCAAACAGGGTGTATGAAAATTGGGGTTGTTGAAGGGCAACCAAAGGACGCCACTTTGGGGCTTCCCTTTGTGAGACAAACCCAAGTCTTGGCTCGTGCCATTGGCGGGCCAGGACTTACGGGAATGTTGTGAACCTCTATTTGCCCTTTGTTGTTTCATCCTGTCGGCTTCGATGCCAAGAAGTTGGACCCAGGATTGACAACCCATGAGACTTTGGGCGAACGCCTGGGAGGGTCGACATTCGGGGCTTGACAGGCGCCTTGCAGCATGCCGGTTGCTTTGCAGCGCCAGCTGCCCAACTGAGCAACCGGCCCAATCAGCCGATCAACCAGCCCAACTTCACTCAGCCCAACCCAGCTGAACCCAGTAGCCAACACATAAAGCAACCCACATCCACCAAGAAAAGCTCGTCACGCAGCTTGCCAAAACCGGCCCGGCGCCAGCACCCTCAATCTAAAGTCCCACTTATCACGTCATACACTTTCACACACTTCCTTCCACACCCCCCCCCCCCCGACCCCTTCCCATCCGCCCATCCTGATTTTTTCGCTCATTCCGTGCGAGGCAGGGCGGGCGGGCGGCCGCGGCCGGGGCTCTTCTGGGCCGCGGGCCTGGCCTTCTCCTCCTCCGCCGTGGTGCGGGAGGTGCCCTACGCCGCCCGGCCGAGGGGAGCGATCGAGCGATCGAGCGAGCACCGGGCCGGGCGGCCGGGCGGCCGGGCGGACGGGCGGGGCTCGCAAGGTGGTTGGGTGGCTTCTCGTTCTTTTTTTCTTCCCGCAAAATGAGTAGGAAGGATCTTTCTGTTTTTTCCGGATGCGCGGGGGGGGGGGGGGGGGGGTGTAATGGTTTTGGATCTTTTTCCTCATTTGCAAAGATAGTCCTGGAGTGATGACGGGGCGTGTAATGCTCACTGTTCCACATCTTCTCGATGCAGTGCCCATGTTGTCTCTTGCTAAGAAGTCGGGCCCTTCCATTGTGCTTTTTTGGACATCCACCCAATCGCCAGCGGCGAAGGGTCCCTTTTGGCCCCCAACTTCTCAGCCAGGGCCCCCCATGGGCCCTGGGGCTCATCCGAGCTGAGGACGAGACCTTGGAGGACCTCTTCTTCGGGGAGGAGAGCTCCATGGCCGTGCGGCTGTGGACCTCCGGCTGGGACTTCTTCACGCCCACCCAGGCGCGCCCGCCTTTCTCCGCTGGGATTCAGCCCGCAGCCTGCCTCCACGCCCAAAGCCTTGAAGAACAACGGGTGCTAGAGGAAACTGCGGGGTGCCTTCACATGTTGGGGCACGTGGATTTCAGGGGCACGTGGATTTCCCGTGACTTGTCCAGGTCGTTGGCTACCACCTCTGGACGCGCAAGCACCGGCCGCTGTTCCGCGAGCACGGAAACGAGGCTCGCAGGGCTGCTTGAGGAAAGCCCTTGGCCCCCACCACAGGACGTTCCCCACGTGGCACCTCTCGCTGGTGGGGTCAACCATTTTGGGGGAGCGGAGGCTTTGAGGGTTGACCAATGGGTTTTGGCTTCACCTCGGGGCCTGTAGGAGGAAACCACAAGGCCTACAAACCTTGATTACCTACCCCACAGCGTGGGGTTCTTTGAAATTGAATTTGTAGTTGCATTTGACTTGCGATTTCCCATTGCGGAAGGCTAGATCATGGAACTGGGCCTAGCCCTCTTTTCCCTTCCCTCCTAAGGTTTGGAGGTCGGTGTACGCTCACTTCGTGCCCTCCCCCCCCCCCCCGCCCGCGCCCCTTGGCATGGCGCTCAGGATTAATCCAAAGTTGACACTCATCTGCAGGGGAGAACTACAACAACGCCCCAACCCAATGCTGCGCGGTGCTGTTCAACCCAAATACCCCATATGTCCACTTTTTTTTTTCGCAGCTTTCCCCCTCCCCCACCCCCCAGTGTGGGTGGTGGGTGGTGGCTGGGTGGCGACTCCTTCGGCGCCTTTGGCGCAGGCGCGGAAAGTGCGGGAGGCGCTGTCCCGGCAGAAGGTCTCAGCCCAGCTGCGTGGCGAAGGCGGGGCGCCGGCCGAACATGCGCCGAATCGCAGGCGGCTTTTCTCGTTGTTTTTTGTTTTTTGGCGCTGCGCATCAAAGGCTGAACTCACAAGACTTTCGTTTTGGGGCCGTTTCCGGTAGATGGTTTCCTGTAAGTGAACGCTTTGAGACCACTCCCCCCCTCCCTCCGAGAGCTTCCTCCGAGAGACACCAAAAGCCGCCGGAGGCGGCCTGGGCGCTCGCCGCAGCCTCGCGGAGTACGAGGCCTTCGTGGGGCTGAGCTTCGCGGAGCGGCGGCTGGAGGACCCGGGGGGCCGAGGTGTCTCGCAGGTCGTTTTTTTTTTTTTTTCTCTCTCTCTCTCTCTCTTTTTGTGTGGTGTGTGTGTGTGTGTGGGTTTAAGACGTTTTTGTTGTTGGCTTTAGTTGTTGGTGCAGTTAGCCTTGTTGCGAATCATGGTGGTGTTCCTCTTGATTTGGTAGCAGTTTCAAGCAGCACATTGCTTACTTTTTGGCGGGGCCCTGGCAGAAGGTGCACTGATTCAGTTGCCAGAACACGCTTGCCGCCTTTCAATGTTTAACGGGGCAGAGGGTTCGGGTTGGCGAGCGGCGAGTTGCGAGATGGGGCGGTTTGAGGCAGGTAACCCCGGAAATGGCCCCTGGCGCAATCACGGAATACGGTTGCCGCAATCTAACATTCTCATATTCAGTTGGGAGAAGCCTTCGCATGTATCTCTCGCCAATGTCCGGGTTGGAAGTTCCGTTGGTGACTCGGGGTTTGAGTGCGTTTGACACATCTTTTGGGTGCTCCACTTTGCCAGCTTAGTTTGCCCTCCACCAGCCATCGAAAAGTCAACTTTCTGCGCAGGGGCTCAATGGCCATTGCCATTCTTGCGGCCAGCGACGTTTTATTCTTTTCCGGCGCGAGTTGCAAGAGGGCTGCAACCTGGGCCAGCAACGTTTAGTCCAGCAGCAAACGCAGAAGCGGCCCACCATTTTCAGGGAGCAGCAGCGAGGAACAAACGTGCGACCAAAAAGGCCATACCAATCAACATATGCAGCTCAAAAAGGCCGTGCCGCAACGTACCAATCACCACGTGGGTATGGGTCAGGGGACCGCAGGTTTCAGTCCTCCTTTCCATTTGCCAGGGTTCCAATTTGGGGGCCTTCTCCTTCCTCCCCCTTCCCCCCAATAAATCGCTAAAAGAGGTTCCAATTTGGGGTCCTTCTCCTTCTTGCCCCCAATTTGGGGGCCTTCTTCCCCCCTCCCCCTCCCCCTTTTTTCCTGGGCCGTTGCCCTATTTGGGTTCCATTTTGGGGGTTGCCACCTGCGTTTTTGACCCCAAAGGCCGCCGATCGCCACCCAAAAGGCCACCCAAAAGGCCACCGATCGGAGACAGGACCGGGCCAGGCGCGGGGGGCTGGAGCTGCCGGACTTCCTGGACGGCGACCCCGCGGGGAGCCCCGGGCGGAAGGAACCGCGGAGCCCGCGTCGGGCGGCACCGAGGCGGGCGCCCGTTTTTTTTTGAGGAGCCCAAAGAAGAAACGTCCTCCAAAGGGAAAACCGAAAGGGGGAAGGATAGTGCTCCAATTTTGCCAGGCCGCTCCCCACTTGTCAGACTTGAAGCAGGTTCTTTCGGCTTGTGCCAAGGTCAATCGTGCGTGTAGCATGCTAGAAGCCATTTGTTGCAACCATTTGGGGTCTCCCAGATCCTCCATGCCCGAAATTGACGCCTGCTGCCAAGCCGCTCGTCTTCTTCGATTCCTCTATCTGTGGCTAGAGGGCTGTTTAGTCTTTTCAAGCATCGCTCCTTTCAAAAACCCAAGGGTTGATCATTTTGCATCAGGCAGTATGTGTTTGGCGTATACGACAAAAATAAATCAGTACATCCATATATATATATACACACACACCTACATGATTGAATAACCTCAACACCACAACCACAGACGTTGATATACAAGGTAACTACATACAGCAGGATATATCAAGAAACAAATGAATGCCCCGTTCAATAAATAAGTGGAACAGACGTATGCGAATGCACACAGTACTGAATCAACAAGTAGATACAACAATAAGTACAAAAGCAGTTCATTTAGTTAAACTAGTAGACAAACAAAGAAACCAATCATAGACAGGTAAAGCAGGCAAACAATCAAGCAAGCAAGCACGCAAGCAAGCAAATTGACAGAACAGAGAACCACAAAGCACATATATATATATATATATACGACAAACACAAGTAAGTCAATACACACGCTTACAAATAGATAAACTGTTTAAACATAGGAACACAAACATTACTAAATACAGATACACAAATAGCGCGCATACATCAGCAAATGCAGACACTCAATCACTAGAAGAACATAATTAATCAAATAAGCACATACCTATATGCACACACCTCAGCATCACTTGCCCCAGGGGTACATGATGTAACTTGCCTTAGTTTGTCCCGCCAGCATGTGGCTCGAGCCCTGCAAAAAGGCGGGCTGTCAACTTGTTGTCCAACAATCCCACTTATTGGGTATACGACCTCGTTTGACAACCAGTGTGTTGTATGGAGTGTTATGTCATTTTTGGCTGCTGCAAAGGGCATTGCTTGCTACTGATGCGAAGGTGGAGCTTTGGGTTTCACTTGGGTCCAGATCCCAGGGTCCGGACCTGTGAGTTTCAGCAATCCTTTGAGTTGCGATGTAGAAGTCACAGTCGCCTAACGAGCCTGAACGAAATCAAGATGTTGCAAGCGAGTGAATGGGATCTTATTGTAACTCCTTTCCCTTTGTGGCCTCTCTTTTGTTGACTGCAGATCCCAAGGAAAAGTTGTTGACCATAAAATCCCAGAGGCAACAGATAGAGATGGAAAGGAATGTGTGAATGAAGAAGTGACGAAAGGAACGGTTATATGCTGCATACCATCCCATTCCTTCTCTTTGTGTCACCTATAAAATCCCAGTGCCTCTTTCACCTACAAACTCATTCACTCGTTCACCCGTCTAAATCTCCGGGCTCTCTAACATCACACTCCACCCCTTTCTACCTCCAAGCCTTGGAGAGAGGGCTTGGTAAAGGGATGGTGTTTGTCTTTCCTATCATTATCTTTGTTCCTGGATTTATGGTTTTACAGCATTCGTGATCAACCGACGACCGGACACGTCCCAAAATAGGGGGAGCCCCCACAAAACGGGCGGGGTTTTCCCCTCCTTTGCCTACAGAACATCCGCCAAAACGGGCCACCCCCGGCCAAAAAAACGGCGCAGCCCCACGACCCGACCGCGCGAAAAGCGCCCCGTACGGGGCGCTTGGCCTCCGGGACTCTGGCGGCGGCATATCCGGCAATGGAGAGCTAGGGCCTCCGGGTGCGGTCCGGTGAGGTCTACAAGGAGGGCTGGGGTTTCGGTCCTTTCCAGGGGGTGCCTTCGGTCCAGGGAGTGGTGCCTTGGAGCCTTGGAGAGACCCCCAAGAAAGGCAGCGCGGATGTGATGGATTCGTCAGGGGCCATTTTCCCACACCAGGAAGTGGTTGGATCTGCCCCCTCTTTCCGATGTCCACCAGGGTCGAATTGATTTCAACCACATCGCTCGGTTTCAGGGGAGGCCTTTTAAGTGTCGCAGCTAGCGCACACTGATCCCGGGCCACTCGCCCAAACATCGAAGTGGAAGGGCGTGGGATTCCATGGTGGGGTTCGTTTATTTTTGCTTGTCTTTCCATGTGTGCACCAATTTCAATTTTTGGGCCACAGCCTTTTCCCTACTTTCTCCTTGAAAGTCCATTGCGTTCTTTTGTTTTTGAGGTTTTGTGGCTTGGAGGGCAAAGGCTGAGGTCTTGCAAGCTGGGGCACCTTACACGCCAAGAAAAACTTCGCGAGGCTTCCGGAACTCGAACAGTTTGTCATGCTTGGATTCTCCAGATGTTTTGCAACCTCATGCAGATGGATGTCATTTTCTAGGCTTCGCATCGAATTGCCCAGCTCTTTAGTGACTCTGGTGGCTTCCTCAACCACAACGCGGGTCCCGATGGGTCCCGGGTGGGAAAAAGCGAATCGAGGGGAGCGCGACCGGGCTTGGGGAGAGAAGGGGGAAATTCGGGTGCCCGAGGCCTCCAACGCCTTCCTGTTATTTTTGGCGTGTTTTTGACCCGGCAACGGAAGATGAGAAGTTCAGGGGCCATGGCAGCTTCCAGACGTCTGGAGCAAAGTCTTCCATGTCTTCGACCCCTGGAAATGCAGACTCGAAGGAGTCACCCAGGCCTGCCATCCCAGGGATTCATGTAGAGGCTTCCGGGCGGCTCGGTGCTCGCTGGTTGAGAAACACCGCATCGTCTTAGATGGGGAGCAACTACAGTTCGGTCCGGGCAGCTAGCTTTCCCAGAAGTAAGGGAGGTTTCTCATTTGCCAGTAACTTTCCCCCAAAGAACACCTACGAAAAATCCACATCGCACCAGTTACAAGGGATGAAACTCCCATGAAGACGGGTTGAACCAAGAATATCAGCTGCGAATCGCCACCAATCATCTCCGGACTCAAAGCAAATCTTCTCCGACATGAAAGCCCCGAGAAACCAACGCCCCAAAAGAAAAAAAGCGCAGAACACCTTAAAACAGATCCCCCCCACTCCTAAGAGAAGACAGGTTTGGCTTTGCCGAAAAAAGGAGATTAAACACAACGAATCAAAGCACACCACACCCCGCGTCAGGCCCTGGAAGAATTTGCTCAGGGCAGCCCTCGTTGGTTTTTGTTTGGTTGCGGCTGAAGAGTCCCGACCCAATCACATAGTAAACCTCAGAAACACCAGCCAACCCCCCCCTTCCCCGAACCCCTCCCTGCCAAAAGGGACACACACACACACAAATCCTCAGAACCAGCAAGCAAGAAATCCTTAAAACCGAGAAAAGCAACAAGAACGAAACCCAAACAGAAGGAGATTGCTGTAAGTATCCACCATCCCCTCATCCTTTTTTAGCTTGCTGCTGAACACCCACACGCATGCCCAAACAAGAAGAACTTCCCTAACACTGCCCCCTCCCCCCTTTCCCCAGCCGAACACCCAACAACAAGAAACAACAACAACAAAAAACAACAGCACAACAAACAACAAAGACATTTCAACACAAACACAGCGCTCGCGAAACCCTCCTGGGTTGCCGTCTCAGGAGGCCCTGGTTTTCGCCAGCGCCTCGGGCGCCGCCTACTTCGAGACGAGCCGCGCGGCCGACTTCGCGGCCTTCGAGACGGCGGTGGCCTGGGCGGTGCTGCGGGCGGCGGAGCCGGGCTCATGGGGCTGTCACAACTAAGGTCCCTTGACCCGATGGCGCGGCGGGATTCAACGTGCCGCCTGTTGGGGTTGCGAAACGGCCCCTTTCAGTCACTTGAGATTGCGAGAAGCGTCCTCCGCCGCTGAATGCAGTGCCTGAAGTTACCTTTGTGCGGGCGCCCACCTTCTGGGACATGCGAGCGGGGGAGGGTACCTTTCTTGTGTGTTTTTAAGGGGGAAGCCCTAGATCAATTTGGCGGGGTTTTACCGTTGAGGCATATCCATGTACTTGTTTCTTGATTGTTTTGGCCAACGTACATAGCTTACAGTTACAACCCTTGCACAGTACCATCATTGCGACATTTGCTGGTGCGATAGGTAGGGAATGTGGGAATGAACCGGAAGGGGATTCCCTCAAAGGAAGCCATAGGCATGGTTTTAGGGAGTCTTCCCAAGCACCAGCATCGACCAAGGTAGACCCACAGCCCCGTCTGTGCGCCCTGCAGTGAGACAAAGGTGCGCTCGGGCCCACGCTGCTCCAGGGCCCGGGGAGGGAAGTTGGGGCGCCTTCCGCAACTTCTGTGCGCAACTTTTGTGCTTCCGCTTCTGTTCTTCAATCTGCACTTGTGCATTTTTTCGTGGGCACCAAAGCTGCTGATACAGGAGTGACATTTTTGGTGATGCCTGAGTGGGGTTGGGAGTGCGAACGATCCTCTCCAAAACAGTGCGCAACGCGCGCATGTGAACATGAGATGTGCTTTACGAACCTGAAGTCTTGCAAGGGCGGGGTTTGGGATCCTTAAAGTGCTCTCTGAAATGGGCGGCCGATTCGTCAAGCACTTGATGCACAAACCACGGGGTTCCAGCACAACTGCCTGGTTTCCGCTAGCAAAGTTGCAACCCGTAAGCTTTGCATAGAGAGAGGGCTCATTTTTCAGGGCGGGTCCGAAGCTTCCTCACGCTCAGCGCTTCCTTTTTCGCGCCCTAGGCAGCGGCGGCGAGTGGGGGCCTGAGGGTCTGAGGGTGTGTGGGGCTCGCCTGCGTTTCGTTGTCTATGTCAGGTGTTTTCCACATTTCCTGGCGGAGATACTGAAACAAGAAGTGCGATTGAGAGATCGTTGTTGCGGGAACCTAGGATTTTGTTCGCATGCAATTTGGTGTTCCCAGTCAAGGACGCGATAGGGCGCAGATATGTCCAGACGCATTGCGCTTGGAATTCAAGATTGGAAGAAAGCCAGAGTAGCAATAAGCAGCGCATGGCCTTACCAGAAACCAACCATCAATTTGATGCAAGTTGGAGGATTCCTGGCATCAGCCAAGTGTTTTGTTTCGCTCTTTTACATACCCTCCCACACACTAACAGGGGTCCCTTTGGCTTTCCCAGTCACCTCCCGGTGGTTTCGTAGGCAGCAAGCAAGGCCCATACCCCGCCGTGCCGAACAACATCGCGGAGGCTATTCAGGCGATGCTGGGGAAGGACTGCGAGAGCGGCCCCCGCCATTGGCGCACCCCGGGGTATCCTTCCCAACATGGAGCCCACCGAAAAGGACGCAAAAGGTGTTTTGCCAACAGGGGGGTGAAGTTTAGGAGTAGGATGGGCCAGCCCTCCATTTGAATCAGCAAAAGCCCCCGAACAGTGCGGGTCTCCTCTTGGGAACAGCCGAACTCCCCCAAAAGGCGGGGCCAGATGTTTCCGAGGGTGCCTTTTTCGAGGATGCTCCGGGGACACCGGCCACTAGGCTCGGTTTTTCGTTGTTTTGTCTCCTTTTTCTAAACAATCAATACTAAACGGACGAACCAATATGAGAAGCTGATATGGAATCAGGTTCCCTTGTTTCAGCCACTACTTTTGGTTCATCCCAACCCCGGAGGGAAGCGCGTCGGGTTTCCGCCGAAAAATTCCACGAGGACGCCCACACGGCGCTGGCGCCGCCGGTGCCCCCTTCGCCCCCACGGCTCTTGGAGTCGTCTCCGGCAGGGCGGCTGCGGCGGGAGGAGGCGAGCGTGTGCGGGGGACGGTCTGATGCGGTCTGATACGCGCGCAGCAAAAAACGTCAAAGAAGCCCCTGCAGTAGTAATTCGACTTAGGGCCATCATGCACAGGTGCGACATCGGTGGCTCTTCTTGGGGGGCTCCTACGAGAACATGAGGATCAAATGCCATGTTGTCAACAACTTGTGCACTCCAAGAAGTAGGACTGATGCTAGTTATGTGCGCGTCTTGTGCAGGTGGAGCTTCTGAACACGCAGGGGCTTGTCATTATCGACGGCTTCTTGCGAGAGAGGTGCGCGGCTTTTATTTCTCAGGGTGTCAGAGACAAAGATTTGAACAACCTCAACTGCCTGGTTAACACGCCCTGACACCAGGGTCAGGTGGCCCTGGTCAGCTCGGGGGGTCAAGGAGGCATCGGGTCTGAGGGCCAAGAATGAAAGGCTTGGGGTGGTTTGGGGCAGCTTTGAGGGAGGGGATGCCCCGAGGCTTTTTTTCGGGGGGTCGGGGCTGTTGGGAATATCTGGGCTTCTGGGTTGGAGCATTAACCTGGGGAGGAGTTCCTCCATGGCGTTTTTGGATTTCGGATCGCAAGTCGCTGGGTGACGCAGGGTTGCCCATCTTCTCCCATTTGGGGTGCATCACCTTCCGGGCCAATGAGTGTTTTTCCTTCTAGCTGGGGCATCTTTGAAAATATAACGCGCTCTGTTTTGAGGCAACCCCTTGAGTGAGACAAGGGGGATCGCGCGGACTCCCGCGACTCAGACACTCAGCAGACAAGCACGAGCCTACTGGAACGTCTCCCTCCCACCCCTTGGTCAGGGCCTAGTACCTTTGGTTTCCTCCCTTTTAACCTGAAATTTTCACGATATGTCTGGAAGACCCTACAGAATAGTCAAAGCACCCCCCGAAAAATATTAAAAATTGGATCGTAGATGTGGAAGAAGCCCCACCCCTGGTTGCTTCAGTCCGGGCTTGGCAGGTGTTATGGCCACCTGGATCCTGGCGTTTCTGCGCAGGTGCGATATCGGGCGGTTGGGTCACTTAGGGCGGGCGGGCGGGCCGTCGGATGAAACGGGCATCATTGCTGCTTGCTTCAGGCTCGTTTCCCCAAGTACTTTCTGGTTGTTCCAGCTTAGGCTCAGCTGCAATCGACTTTGATCAAGAGGTGCTGACATCTCAGTGCAGGAAAGACTTGCTTTTCCCCAACAGCTGAAAGGTTTCGGGTCTCTGCCCAAAGAATCTCTGGGGTGGTTTCCAGGAGGGTTCCCGGGCTGTTGGGGAAATACCTGGGCTGAGTTTTTACTTGTCGCTTATTCCAATTGGCCGGCTGCCCACCGCTGAGCTTGACAATTGCCGATCCACGGCAGTGCGATGCCACGAGCCGCTCACGAATGAGCAGATTCACGACAAGGGATCCCTGAGAGAAGTCGCACTTCGGGGATTCGCAGAACCTCAACGGCCCCACCCGTATGGGCTTTGCTCCTGGATCCACGTCCCTTTTCTGCCCGAAGCAAGGGATGGCACCACCTACCTTCCCCCACCGACCCCCCACCCCCCCACCACCCCCACACCCCACCCCCCACCCCCCCCCCCCCCACCTCCCCCCACCTCCCCACCACCCCCCCCACTACCCCCCCCCTGGCCCCCAACCCCCGCCGGGTGCACTGGGTTCCCGAAGCTCCCACCTCCAGGCGCCGCGCCTGGCGCGGCGGGGCGCGGCCGCAGTGCCGCTGCGCCCGGCGCGGCTGGGGCAGGGCGAGGGCGCGTGGAGCAGCAGCGCCGTGCGTGGCTCGACCTCGGCGGGCGAGTCTGGTCATGGGATTTCTTGGCGCCAGCTGGACACCACAAGGGGCCCCTGTTTGTCTTTTTTTTTTTTTTTTTGGGGGGGGGGGGGTTGTGGGGTTCAAGGATGAAGTTTCAACGCGCGTTTTTTGGCGAAGCACTGTGTTGTTTCCTGAAGAAGACGAGCTGAAGGTTAAGGTTCATGGGAGCACTTGTTCTTCCTTTGTTGAGGAAAAACGGCACTTTCAGTTTTTGAGGTTCATGGGCCACAATCAAGCCTGCTTTTTTTTTTGTTGGGCTTCAGCCGGTGTCAGCTAGCCATGGAGGGCTCGGTCAGATGCAGCAGCGTCTCAGGTGGTGATGAGATGGCCTGGCTGACCATGCCCGAAGGCGATGAGGAAGGCCTGGACCGTGGCATTCGACTCGGCTCACCTAACAGGGCCCCTTCCCTTTTTGGGCTTCCGGTTTTTCCCATCTGCAACAAAGCTCGAACTTTCTGCTCTTGGCCAACTCTGGCCGAGAGTTGGGCCTTGCTGTGACATCCCCGGATGCCCACCTCCCCATTTCAATGACGGCGAGTCGGCTCCAACTCAGTCTTCGACCACCGGCCTCCTGTTTCGGTGAGTTTGTTCCACTGGCCGTTGTGTTCTTGTCATTTCCCGGCGGAATCCCCATTTCTTTGTCCAAAAGGACGGAGGTGTGAGACGTTTTTTTTGGTGCGGGGGGGGGGGGGGTCCTTGAAGCTATCAGGTTGGCCAAGCCTGTGCGTGGGGGTCTTCTCTCCAACGCTTCGCCTCTTGCGAAGTCGAAGCTCGGAAAGCTTCGGGACGCTTCGTCCCGGGATTTTCTGCCAGGTCTGTTGCACCGGGGGCTGGGCGCTTTGCAGCGCGAGGCGGGGGGGAAGGAATCGGGGGGGCCGGGAACGGGGGTGGGAATTTGGATGTTTGTCGAGCGGACTTCGTGGGCGAGGCGTCCATCTCTTTTTTTCCCTCTCCGGGGCCAACAGTGCTCCAGTTTTCGGGACAGCTTGCAACATGTGGATCGGCGGAGTGAGTTGGGCTGCTGAAAATGATAGTTCCGTGTTCGGATCGATCATGACACTGGGAGATACCTCCCTTGTAGGTAAGCAGGGATCGCACACAAGTTGTGTTGATGTGACGTTTATGCTGACTCTTGGCTGCGTCCAGCTTTCGAGTGTTGATTTCTGCCAGGCCGGCAATACGGAAGGCTAGCAGGGCCGAGGGGAGGGGCGGTGGGATATGACCATCCCAGAAGCTTTTGCATCGCAGGATCCACCCTTCCTTGACCCCCCCTATGTTCCTCCCTCCTGTTGGCCTTGCAAGACGATGTCAAGATGACTTCCCTGCCGCCTCAGAACATTGGGAGGGCGTAAATTCTAAAGCCCCTTTTCTTTGTGAAAGACTAAGCCCTTTCTCTCTAAGGTGGGAGGGATACGATCAGAACACAAGCCAGCACTTCTTCCCCGCAGATGCCCGATGCACCATCGATCATTGGCCGGTTGCCACTGCTTTCCCCACTCCAAGCTGGGTTCAACTACTTGTCACGGCCATTTTAAGGATAGAAGGGCCCCCTTGTTCAATCCAAATGCTGGGACCAAAGTTTCCCCAACCCCAGACCTTGTTGCTTGTCAGCGGCAAAACCAAAACCCCTGGCAGTCTCCGTTTGGCGGTCTTTTTGAGGCAAACTCCTAGGCGAATCGAGCTCATGCTCAGCGAGCCAGAGGAGATTTCCCCCCTGGCGCCAGCTTGCTTGAGCTCCCACAATTTGGTGAGCCCTCGCAGCTTCCAGTGTCGAGCCCCCCATGTCCAGCTCATCTTAAGCGAGTTGTACTTCGCCCCGTGGTTTGAACCCTGCTTGGCGAATTTTCCCTACCCTAAACGCTGCTCCAAACGGCCTATGCCTATCCGCGTTCTGCTTTTGTCTGCTCGCCCCATCCTTCTTGCCGAACTCCGCAAGGCGCCTTGGCTGCCGCGCGGCAGCCCGGAGTGGAGTTGGCCATGGCTTGTCTCTCATCGGAGTTTGGACCCCTGAAGCGTTTCCGGGTCTTCCCTTTTGGCTATCTTTGAACCAACTTGCAAAGGGCAATCAAAGGGAAACCAACCATTTTAGCGGCTTCCCTACTTTGAGGCAACCATGCCCTTGCCAGAACTGACTGGAAGAGGCCTGGAATTTCCAATCCAAATAACAACAGCAAACATACTGGATAACCCCCCCCCCCACAAAGTAGTGCAATGAACCGCAAACAACCTGGTGCGAAATGAATGTTGTCCACCCACAATTTTCTGCAGGTGTCCTTGCTATGTCCTTGCCCTTGAGGTGTCCATTTCAAGCGGGGTCCCTCATTTCCACCCCCCTCTCCCTCGCCCCACGTGCAAGTTGCATGAAAACTGAACCACTGGCATGCCTCCCAAGGAAGGACCATCTTCTTGGGGTACCCTCAAAAATCGACTTCCCAAACCCGGAGGTGTAATCCATCGAAGCTGCAACCATCTTGCCTCGGTCGGACTCCGAGTTTGAACTTTCATTTCAATATTTTAGTGCTGCCTGTTTCTTCTAGCCGTAGGTTGACTTGTTTCCAGAACTCCGGGCTGAGCGTCCACTTGGTCGCCTCATTTTTCCTGGCCGGTTCTGGACCCCCTCGACCCACGGTCAGAGTCCCTAAAAAACCAGGTTCTGTGAAGGCGCCGGTGGTGTGGGTTTCTCTTTGGCACGACCCTCAACACTTGAATCTTTTGCCAGTTTCCCCACGAATGTTGACCCCGGATGAATCCATAGGGGGCTGTTCACCCTTCCCCCCCCCTTTCGTAAACTGGAGTTGATTCATCTGGGGTCAACATTCGCCAGCAACGGGTGCTTCATGGATCCCACCAGAGAGTCCCCTTTTCAACGATGTTGTGCCACTCTATTAGCTTTTAATTGATGTTGTTGAGTGAAGAGATGTAATTTGTGGAATTGGTGGGAGTTTTTGGTTTTATATGTTGTATCAAAGTCATGGAACATAGTCTTCCAGGACCTAGCGGCCAAGGTCGCCTGTCTGCCGGTTTCCCGGCCTCAGGTGCGGCGGGTAGAGGGCCAGCGAGGCGCGGGTTTGAGGTTTGGGTATCTCGAGGGGCCACGGGAGGCCCCTGGTTTCAACATGTGGCGGGTCAAAATCCGAATCGTTCCGCCCGGACATCCCAAGTCCCCACTAAAATGGACTAAAATGGGCGCAAGAAATGGTACCATGGGTTTCGACCCGCAGCCATGTCTTTGCAAGCCGCACTTGCCCAAAACCCATGTGTACAACGGTATGCCTCTACAAGAGAAATGGCACGCCTTTTTTTTTGGAATCGGTGAAGTCAAAGACATTGCTGCTCAAACAGCTGAAAGGCCGATTCAAGCCATGATCGTGTAAATATCCTTCTGGTTGCGGGTTTGGTCCTTCGAACTTTTTTTGTCAGATCTTGCCATCTGGAAGCGTGCTATTGGGGGGTGCCTTTTTGTCAAACGTCCTGTTGTCCTGGTGCCAGTGTCAAGTTCGGATCGGTCAAGCTGGTGGATTCCCAGATGAAGGAGTGCTTCCCGCCCAGTGAGGACTTGCTTTACGTTGGAGACACCCCACCTTGATTCTTGGTAGCTCCCCGCCATCCCCTTAGCTTTTTGGTCTTTTAGTGATTAGTGGTAGTTTCCATTTAACCCACCTAAAGTTAATCACTTTTGGCGGGGGACCTGAGGGTAAACAAGGAAAAGCCAACCCTGGAACTCACGAATCCTGTGGTTTCCACCTCTCGGGTGAAAAACGCCAGGCCCCCAAAGCGACGTCCGGAGCCCAAGGAACTCGAGCTGGGAGGTGTCGGTTTTGAGGGCACACAGTCTGTTTTTCCGGCTTCTATCGGAAAGCAAAGGGAACCACCACCAGTTTGGGGTCCCTATGCCGAATTGAGGTTCCAGCTTGCTCCAAAGGATGATCATATGTGTACCATCCTGGGAGGAACCCATTTGTCAGAACCCATGTAGGTCACTGCAGATTTCAATGTGGGGACCCTGCTTCTCCAACCCCGCAGCCTGTTTTTTGAGTCTCCACCCACCTCTTTGGTTTTGGGTTCCAAAAGCAGATCGTTGGTCCTCTTTTGATGCGTGCCAAGGCCGACGCGAAGCTGGCAGAGGCAAGCGAGCAGGGGCCGAGTGTGTGGATGTGATTCTGATCCGGCTCCTCTTTAAGGGTTGGCGGCCCCTTATTAGCAAACCAGGGGTTTGCGGTGTCCTTATCTTGAGGAAAAGATGCCCACAAACCCATTTATAATCCTTGTAATTCCTGTTAAGATAGGATATGGGGTAATGGGGTAGGAACTAAATGGGTTTGTGCTTCCTTTCTTATCTCGCCAGATATTAGCAATGGAAAGGCGAGGAGAAAGAGCGGCTTATGAATCCCTGAACTGCCGCCATCCTGTTTCCTTTTAATTACATGGATTGACCGAGAGACGGCAAACGACAGAGGAGAGAGACGGAGACCAGGGAAAGACATGGCCTCGCTCTTCATCATGTGTGCTCACCCATTGACAAGTTACCGCGAGCAAAGGCAGCGGGGAAATGGGTGAGTGGCTATCCTTTTTCTTTCCTGTTCCTTGTCTTACCGTTGGAAGGGAGCCAAGGAGCTGGGGCCTGCCCAAGTTTCTTTTGAACAATGGGGCCTTTCGGTGCTACCAGGAGTTCTGTGAGGACCGCGGCGGGCTCCCTTTTTTTGTTTTTTTGTCTTTTGGGGGATGCTTTAAGATCACCTCCTTGGAATATCGGCCGAACATCGGTTGAACATCGGCTTCCCAAGGGGACCTGTGCACGTCAGCGTTGGAAGAGAAATCGACCGGGGGTCTAGTCCTCGCCGTTTCCGTCCATGGGGCCGTCGCCCAGAGTTGGATTTGTGGGTGCGTTGCTTTTTCTCTGAGGATGCCGTTTTTGGACGGCAAAGAGAAACCAAAAGGGCACACCACACCCATAATCTGTTTTTGGCCGGGTCTCAAAAAGCCCATGAGCATTCTCCATTCTCCATCGATCCGGCCCTTTGGATTGCAAGCTGCTGGTTCATGTCTTGATTTGGGCCCCCCAAATGGATGGTTGTGGTATCTGTGCTCTGACGGGCGCTGCTGGCGGCCCTTTGCTTCTGGATCGCATCCGTTTCCTAGGATCTCTCTTGAAGGCTCGGACAAGAACTCCGAAGATTTTTGCTGCCAGTGGCTGGCTCCCAGCCATCCGGTTCCTTAGCCTTTTGGCTTCTTTGGGTTTAGTGGAGGTTTTCAGTTTTGATTGCTGTTGGGTTGGATCTTTAGACTTTGACTTTTTGGGGAAATCAAGGGGTTTTCCATGCAACCCGCACAGTTAGTCACCTTTTGCAGATGGGTCGTTACAGCAGCCACGCATTTCACCCACCAAGCTTCCATTTGCTTAAGACCATTTGTATTTTTATTTTCCCGTGTTGGTGCTAAAAGGAATTTGTCACTACTCTAAATTTTTTATTTTATTTTTTTCCTGGGGGTCTTAACCAAATGGAAGTAAGCGTGCGTCACTTTCAGCAGACAAATTGGGAGTCAGCCCGCGCCTTTCAGGCGGACTCCGAGCAGGACTTGGGGAAGCAAAGCGCGGAGTGCTACGAGGACGTCGGGTCGGGTCGGGGCGGGGGGGGGGAGGTGGATACGGCTGGGTGGGTTTTTGGACATTTTTTTTTTTTTTTGGGGGGGGGGGGGGGGGGGTTGGCTGAAAAGGGGAGCCAAAAGGAAACCGACCATTTACTAAATGGGGGGGTCTGGGGGGGGGTTGTTGATAAGAAACCTATGATTTAGGAGATATCCTATTTTGAGACAAGCCCAAATAGCAACCATCAGATTTTGGCGAGCTTACGCCTTGCCCCAGTAAAACCCAGTTGCTTATTGGCCCCCAAATCATTCTTGTTTGCTGGGCCTCCGACTGAACATAGAATCGACTCCAGAAAGGGGCTCCCCCTTCTACACAACCCAGCAGAGGAAAGTTGGCGGATTATTCGATTTTGCCGGATCCACCGTACAAACGGCGGATTCTGGATTGGGATTGGCAAACCCTCAGGTTTTTTCAGCCCAACCTTACCCCAAGAAAGGGCAGAAATGCCTAGAAGCGGCCGTCTGTGGTTGGGAACACTGCTTGCATGGTGTGCAATACTCGCACCAATAATATGGTGTGAGGGGTACAGACTGCCTTTGTTCTGTTGGGATGGTAGATGGAATCGAGGGGTCGGCCTCCGCCCTCAACAGGACAGTCGGATTTTCGGGAGGTTACCCCACCTCGATTTCCTGAGTACTTGACTCCCAGCTTGAGTTCGTGCGGAGTAGCGCCAAAGAGAATCTACCACGGGGTCAATTTTGCCGCCAACAACCCAGTAAACGATGGCATCACCCCTCGCCCCCACCGGAAAGCCCTGAGCGACCATGTTCCTCTAGGTGTAAATGGGACCAAGTCTTCCACACAGGTCCGCTCGGAAGCTTCCATGGAAACGCGCGGGAGGGCGCAGTTCTGAAACCCCCCCCCCAAGAGAAAAGTGAAACAGATCCAACCAAACCACTTTCTCCTTCTCCCCCCAGTTCTTTACCCACCCGCAGGAATGAAATGGGCATGGGTCAACAGAAAACTGGCAGAGAACCGCATGTTAGTCTTTGGTTTTATTTTCCAGGGCTTTATGTTGGGTTCGCATCTTTGACCCACAGCCAAATGGCTGTGGCTCAAAAAACCGGTACCAACATGGAACCCTGGTAAGTGGACACATGGACCAGAATCTGCGGTTTGCCCCTGCTGCCTATTTTTGAGCCCACAGCCACATGGAGGGCGAAAAATCCTTTGAGGACCTGGACGTGCTGCTGGCCCAGCTGGCGCTGTTGCGCCGGGACCTGGACGCGCCTTGGATCAATTGCCTGGGGGTGGGGGGGATGCCGGGAGGGCGGGCGGGGGGGGGGGAAAAAATAGAAGAAGTAGGGGGCCTGGGGGGAAGTCTGTTGAGGGTTGCCTGTTCTGGTTTTTATGTTCATCTCAAATCTATGTTCCCCCTTATTCGTTTTGAAAAGAGGGTTTTTAGGGAGCTTATTTATCGTTTTCGTTAAGGTAATCATTTGGGTAAATTGTCGCCTTGTTCATTGTTGGGCTAGGGGCAAACATTTTTTTCATTTGAAAGAGGTAGCCCTTTTAGTAGTTATCAAGTTCTGGGGTGTTGGTGGGTCGTTTGTTTCTTTGACGTTTATCTCTACAATTATTTATTTTTGTTCTACACTCTTGACAATATTTATATCTTCTTCCACTTTTTACATTTCCAAATTCATCAATTGTTTTATCATAAAGACATCTGTTGCATTTGAAGAATTCACCATAGTCTTCTGTTGCTTTTTCTTCTGTCATTCCATAATTATTCATTATAGTTTGCTTCACAACCATTTCTTAATATATCTTAACAACTTCTTTTTATGTGATTTTTATGTGATTGTCTAGTTATGTTTTATAGGTTGAAATTACAGTATAATGAAAGGTTATAAAAGTTTACACTGTTTAATCATATTATAATTAAATATTATGATTAAGCCATGAAATCATTGTTTCTGTTTTCTATAAATTTCAATTGCAACATGTTCGATAGTAATGATTTCGTGTCGTTTCATAGTCTGTTTGGTTTCTTCAACTGCTTGTTCAATATGGTATTGTAATGACGCTCTACTTGAAATCTTTTTCTGTTTAGATGATGAATAAGAACGACTGTTGCAAATATTATTATTATACATAATTTTTGAACTAACTACTATTCCAACCTGTATTTCTTCATCATACTTCATCATTCTTAATAATTCTTTTGGTGGTTTCAACGCATATGAAAGCGCTTTATCACCTTTTAAGCATTTATTGCGAATCTCAACATAATATCTACTTTCTCCTACTCGTTCAGTGTAAATAGACGGTTTCCATTTCCTTTGTAATTCTCTTAAAGCATCACATTGTTTCAGTCTTCGCCACCCTTCACTACCATTAATGTAAGTAGTGATGATTGAAACTAAGCCTTCAGGTAAGCTAGCGCAATTCTCATCCATAAAATTATTCTCTGACATTTTACCCTTACTCATTTTTCTCTTAATATATAAGGCTTTTTCTCTTTAAGTAGTTTTGGCTAGGGGTTGCTGGTCGGCTGGTCTGGGTTTCAGGTTTAATTTAAATGTCTTAACCTCATTGTTAGATTATAAAAACTAGGTTTAATCATATTATAATTGAATAATATCATTAAACTAAATCACTCACGCTTTCCATCCACCTATTCCATCCCACCAGAATTCAATAATTCGCATCTGTCCATCTACTAGACTGTCTTCTGTGTTTAGTTTCCGTATCGCTCCCGATAAGATATAGTGGTTAATAATCATAGCATTAAACTGCCCATCTCGGTTTAACTTTTTACCACAGTCTTTTATGATGTTTTCATCTGTTAGGTTTTCATACATTTCTTTCATGATGTCAAACCTAACAAATGAGTATATTGTCATCAAGTTTAATCCGCTATTATCCCTAAACCTGTTAATAACATCTTTCCAGAATTCTTCGTTTTCATCAACTGATGGCAAAGGGTGTCTTTTGACGAAATCCTTTATTTTGTTTAACTCGTCATCTAATTCCTTTTTATAACTGTCATTATCATCATCTTCTTCGTCTGATAGCACCCAGTTTGATAAGTCAGCAATCACTCCGACATTTTCAGTCATATTTTCACTTAATATAATAAGTTAATATTTCTTTAAGTAGTTTTTTATTTTATGTTAAGGGGCGGGGTTTTTATTGAAAAAATATTTTCTAACAATTTAATATAATGGCGAGATTAACAAAAGACCAAATAATCAGCAACATCTATTACGACTTAGACGAGGGTTTCGGAAGCACACAAGCGACACACAAGAAGGCAAAGGAAGAAGACCCAACAATAACATTAGACGATGTAAAGTCTTTCTTAAAGAAACAGCCAAATAAACAAATCAAAAATTATAGAGGAACTAATTCCTATACCGCTCCATTCGCACGATATGAATATCAAATAGACATAATGCATATGTCTCCTTTAGCAAAAGACAAGAACGTTCCACAGTATGCTTTAGTCGTGATTGACATCTTCAGTAAATTAGCAGATGTAATACCGATGGAGGAAAGAGACGGAGAGCACGTTTTGAAGGCGTTGAGAGCAAGCTTTAAAAAGATGGGTTATCCGATGTCCGTGTATTCTGATGACGACGGAGCGTTTGCAACTAAAAATCACGTTCAGGATTTCTTCAACAGTGAAGGAATAAACCACATCGTTACGAAGACCCACGCAAATGTGGCCGAGCGTTTTATTAGAACGATGAAAAACAAAATTCACGATAGAGTTAGGTTTAACAACATGAAATGGACCGACGCCCTAACGCCGGCATTGAAACAGTATAACAGCACATCTCACTCATCAACAAGGATGACACCGTCTGAAGCACACAAGGACGAGAATGAAATAAATGTAAAGGTCAATCTTAAACTACGAGAAAAAAACAAAAGAAAGTATCCCAGAATAGTGGAGAACGACAAGGTAAAAGTGTTTCAAAAGAAAAGGGGTAATTACACCGACAGAAAGGAGTATAACTCTAAATGGTCTAATAAAATATTCAATATCGATAAAATTGAATATGATATTATGGGTAATAAAACTTACAAAGTAGCAGAAATAAACAAACCGCTTTTGAGACACGAAATTTTGTTAGTTAATGATTAAACGTATTTCTTGGTGTCTTCTTTATACTTGACTTGATAGTAATCCAGACTTGATTGTTTAGGTTCTTTTATGATTTTTTCATTCAGTTTTTTAACATAAATGTTTCGTTTATTTTTGTATTCGCTACTGTCTCTATCTACTTCTTTTGCTTGATAATTGTTATTGTTATCATATGTAGGTTTAATATTCAAGCTCTTTAAGATTTTCAGTATGTTTTCATTTTGCTCCAACACTTTTTCTAATCTTGGAAACAACAACTCTAAACTACTGTCAATGTTCGCTAAATGTTCCTCCATATATACTAAATTATAAAACTAAACTTTTAAAACTAAATGTTGCAATTATGTTAAATCTACTCTTTAAATACTATTTTTCATCATTTGTTTAACAGTTTCCTGAGTTTCCTTATCGCCACTATCGGATGGTGATGCTTGCCGACCCCATTTAAAAGTTATATTATGAACATCTGTTTCTAAGTTTATACTGTCTTTAGTTTTATCAATATTCATTTTCTTATCATTCTTACTTATTTTGAAACTTGTCGGAATACACGAACATTTACAGTTTCCTTTCTTTTGTATTTCTAATTCATTTTTCATTTCTAACATCTTTTTACACATTGGACAAGCAAACTCAATAACTGATGTTTCTTTAACAATTTCTTCTTTTTCTTCATCAGTTGAAGAAACAACTGATTCTGTCTTATTCTTTTTCTTTCTTCCCATCTATATTAATATTTATATTTTTAATATATTGTATCACAAACTTAATTAATTCTAAAACAAAATAGCATACTTTTTTAAATCTATTATCAGTTATTATTACTTGTTCTATATTTTCTACTTTATCTATTATATCAATATAATCTGAATAACTTCTATTCATATAAAATAATAAATATAAAATATTTTCTAAATAACTTTAATATTATTTTATTATGTCTGATGTTCCAATAATAAAACCAATCAATATAACTGATTACGATTTCAAACAATCTAAATATGAACATGTACCAAAACTACCTTTTCGCTCAATTGTTGTTGCTTCATCAACGGGTGGCAAAACAGTTTTATTTCAAAACCTTATCCTAAATGTTTATAGGGACTGCTTCGCCCGTATATTCATTTTTAGCCCGTCGGTTCATAATGACCCTACCTTCGTTGAAGTCAAGAAATATCAAACAGATAATATGAAGGTTGATGACGAAAAAGAAAAGTTATATTATGACACCTACCAACCTGAAGAACTGGAAGAAATAATTAACACACAAAGAAAGATAATTCATTATATGAAAGAACAGAAGATGAAGAAACTACATTCAATTTTAATCATTGTTGATGATTTTGCAGACGACCCTAAATTTGTTAGATACAGCAAGTTATTACATGGACTGGCAACGAGAGGCAGACACGACGCCATTAGTTTTTGCTTAAGTGTTCAAATATATCGTGTCCTTGCTCCAATCATTAGGTTGAATTCTAGTTCGTTGTATATCTTTAAGTTAAAGAATGTATCAGAGTTAATGTCATTCATTGAGGAAAACTCCGCCAGTGTTGATAAAGAGCAACTGTTAAATATGTATCATAAAGCGGTAGATGATAAACCATACTCCTTCTTTTATGTTAATATGAATTCCAAAGATGTTAATAATATGTTTTATGTTAGATTTGAAAAAGCATTTAAAATAAAATAAAGATTGAAATATATTATGATATTTTATGATTTACCATTATACATTAAAAACCTTGTATTATCTTATAATTTAGGTGATGTTAGATTATTAAAAATAAAAAATAATAATATTATTAAAAATTATATTAGTAAATTTAAACCAGTGTATAAGTCTTACAAATTAAAGAATTCACAGTATTTTGAAATTGATAATATCATTATGAAAAATATTATCAAAAACGGCATATCATATATTTTTAACTTAAGCGAGTTAGATAAATTACATCAAAAACATTAACCATTAAAATTATTAATTGAATATGATATATTTGTTAAATCTACCTCATTTACTTTTTTTAATCATCTTCGTAATCGTACTTTAACATCAAATAATTTATTTGATATTTATTATTTTCTTAATAAAGACCTTTATAAAACTAATTTAGTGTATAGGGACAATGTGGCTAATTTTATTTCATTACAAGTGAAAAAAAATAACTATTAAAGTCATCAATTAAGAAAGACAAAGTTTTATTAGTAAATGTTATTCATATTTTTTAATTAATAATGTTAATGAATCATATTAATATTATTAATTTAAATCAATGAAGCGTTGCATAAATTCAACGCAGGTAATTTATATAATAGTTTGTCCGATTTTGATTTTCTAACTTTTCTATTCTCGTTACACATTCTTGAATAGATTTTATTATTAAAGTATCCGCTCTCGTTTTTTCATCTACTCTTAAATTCTTAATGTCTTCCATACTGTTATTTTCTTCGTTTTTGCTTTGACCAATACACATTATATATTATTATTTAGATTTTTCTTTTTTCAATTCCTTAACTTCTTTTTCAAGTTTATCTATTTTATCATTTAATTCTAATACTGCTTTATGAACCAACACGGGTAAAACTAAATAATTTAATCCTAAATATTCTCTGTCCTGACATACAATATTTTCAAACTCTTTAGGAATTGCTTTCAATACTTCATCTGCGATATATCCTATATGAGTTTTACAACCATCATTTCTATCGTGTCTCTTAAACTTCTTTGGCTTAAATTTCTTAATAATATTCATACAATTAGATTTGATATTGTCTATATCATATTTCAATCTTGAGTCAGATGAATCAACAACCGTTCCGTTAATCGTTACGGTTGTCGCTGTTAAATCTATATTAGTTCCTGTTGATGGTTCAATTAAATTACATAACAATTTCTTCGTTCCTGCAACTTTTACATTTTCATTGAATGTTGATGAGGCATTATTTGTAAAATTTTCAGTATTAATGGTAGCTCCAAATGTATTATCAATAGATAATAAAACTGAAGGTGTACTTGAAGCATCTGAAACTCGAAAAGCTGTGTTTGATGTTCGGAATATTATATCAATAGTGCTTAAACTAGTAGTATCGTAATAAGTCGATATTTCACTTGTTCCCATTTTAATATCAGTTCCAGTAGTCATTGAAATATTATTTAAAAATGAAACTGTTGTTAAATCAAATGATTGAATGGTATTAGTTGCTAAATAAGCATTTTGAACTGCTAAGTTAGTATCAATGGTTATTAATGTTCCACCGTTGGGTGATAAATGATTGCTTCTTAATGCTCCATTGGTTTTAATATAAACATCGTCAGCAAATAAATTGCCCATAACATCAACAGTGCTTGTGTTAAAAGTCCATCCACTGGTAATATTAACTGCCCCGACTATGTTAGTCTGAACAGCGGGGTCTCCACAAATAAATCTAATTGAAGAATTAGCATCGCTATTCCTCATATCAAAAGATGAAAAAGCACTAACATATATATATAATTCGCAGTTTGTATCAATTGTTAATTTACCATCAGTAGCAATATTAACATTATCACAATTAACATCAGCATTCGTATAAATATTACCTAGCACATCAATAGGCTTGGAAAAATTTGTTTTTCCTACAAGCCCATCAGCCATAAAATATTGGTTAGAAGCATTAGTTATATCTCCTACACTACACGCTACAAAATTAGGATGATGCATATAACAACCTTCTGTTGCATCTGGTGTATATGTTTCTAAATATGGTTCTAATCCATTTATTGAAGTATTGATATTATCTATTTTTGTTTTAATATCCGTTGAAAAATCATTATTTGTAAATAAATTTCCTTTCATATAAACAGCACCTTCAAAATATGATGTTCCGTGCATCTGCGCAAAATTATATGAAGTATGAACATTACCATTATTTGTAATTCTTGAAGCATTATTAGGCCTTCCAATAATGACATCTCCCGTATTCCACCCAAGTAATAATCGATAAGGCGTAGCACCTGTTAGTCCTTGATAAGAGTCCAACTGACAACCTCTTTTAAATTCTAAACGTTGATTACTTACAGCATCTTGAATTCTTAATATAGGATTAGTATTATCTGTTAAACTAATAATTAATGGCGAATTCACTGTCTGTAATGTTGTATTAACTTTGTCTAATTTTTGACTTATTACTGCGCTATCATTTGTAATTATTGAATTAATTGTATTTGTATTTCCCGTTATTAATCCACTTAATCCATCTGATTGTAAAACATAACGAGCATCAGAACCTGCTATATCTAAAATAGATGAACACGAAAATAAACCTGATACTTGTAAATTACTTAATATTTTAGTATTATGATTTAATATTATTTTATCATTTTGAAAAGTTGAAGAATTATTAATTTCTACATCTCCAAAACCTCTTTGATTTAAAAACATTGTCGCTCCTGTTAAACTTCCATAAACATAAGTATCAATATAATTATTGTATAATTCATGATAATAATTATAATTTCAAAATTCTGCTATTTTGAAAGTTGAATTAGTTGTTATATTATGTATTAATGTATTATTTAATATTGATGTATTTAACTTATTTGATAATAAATTATTAGTCGTTATTTTATTATAATAATCTGCTTCATTAAGTGAACCTCCATTCTGTAAATCTGATATGGCTGAAATATGTGAACTGACTGTACTATTTAATCCTGTTATTAAATTAGAATTAGAACTAATATTATTAAAATTAGATGTTATAGTAGAATTTAAATTATTTATTAAATGTGTATTTGATGAAATATTATTAATATTTGTATTTATTTAATTAGTATTAGAACTAATATTATTAAAATTAGTCGTTATAGTAGAATTTAAATTATTTATTAAATGTGTATTTGATGAAATATTATTAAAATTTGTATTTGAAGTTATTGTCAGATTACCTATTAAAAATGTATTTGATGAAACATTAACTAAATTACTTGATATTGTTGCTGTATTATTCATAATAAAATAAGCATTTGAACTAATATTATTTGATAATACATTAACTTCTGTTTTGTTATATGATTGAGTTATATCATAAAAATTAGCGTCAATCTGTGCTTTTGTGTAAGTATCTACTTGGTCTGCTTTATTGTTGAGTAAATCAATTATATCTGATTGATTAGCGTATATGTTTCTAATGTTTGTCACCCCACTTGTAGAATTGATTTCGCTAATTGTGTGCGCTACAACATTTTCAAAGTTTGTTAAATTTATTGAAGGCATAATCGATATAATTAATTGTAGAAATTAATTATATTAATTATTATCGTTAATGTATTCTTGATGTTTTTTAGTCTTTTCTTGTTGTGCTTTATGGTCTTGTCTATAAACAGACCCGCATTGACATTCGATTTTAGTCTCTGTCCATTCTTTCATTTTGTCTTTGTTTTTTTCTCTATATTGTTTGAAATATTCTTGTTGTTCTGGTTTATGCTCGTCTCTCCATTTCTTACTTCGTTTATTGACTACATCTTTTTGTTCTTGGTATTTCTCCAGTTGCTTTTCTAATAGTTCAGGTTTGTTGTCTTCATAGTATTGTTTTTTCTTTGCTTTCAGTTCTTCCTTATGTTTTTCTCTATATTGTTTAGAGTTTTCAGCGTATCTTTCTTTGTTGTTTTCATAATATTGATGGTCTCTTTGTTTAACATATCCTTTATTGTTTTCCTTCCATTGTTTTTTTCTCTCTTGCTCCTCTCGCTGTGATACTATGGGTCTTTGCACTTTATTTAATGTAGCGTTTAGTTCTACAATGTATTCTCTTTCTTTTGCTCTTGCCTCCATTCCATTTTCACATTTCACTGTTTGTATCAAAACCATATCAAAATTATCAAGTCCTCCATTTTCACGAATAAACTGGTATAAGTAAATATTGTAGTGTCTATCATTTTCATTTGTATATGCTCGTTTGTGGTTTGACTTTCTTTTGGTAAAATCGGTTGTATGTCCTACATAACAATCTTTGATATTCAAATCTTTACAAACAATCTTATAAAAATGAGTTTTTGAGTAATCTAGGGGTTTAACTGGCATATTATCTTATAATATATTATAAGATGATATTTGTTTATATATGTTTTCAAGTAAAAATGAATGAGTTAATCAAGTATCTGGCAACCTGCATCGCGACTGGATAATATTTGTTCTGATACTAATGTTATATATATCGTGTCTGGCATATTTGCTGATACCATATTTCCAACAGGTTTCACACGAATTAAAAGCTGTTGCCCTGCTTTTGTGTTAATTCCAGTATATGAACTATCGGGAACCTTTTCTAAATCCATAGCAAAGATAAACTTATCAACACGATAAGCAGAATATTCAATCGATAAATGGTGTTGATGGAACAATGGTAAATTTAATGCTTTTCGTAAATAATAGAATGCTTGTGTTAATGAAAGGCATGGATACTCAGGATATAGTTTTGACCCTAATTGAAGTTGAAATTCTAAATCAAGGTCGTGATTGTAGTATCCGCTTTCTTGGTAGTTCAAATAATACATAGGATGATAGAAGTTGTTGTATTCTTTCATAACGTGAATATCACCTACTCCGCTTTTACTGAAAGTGATGAACGCGGTAGCGAGTTTAGACACTGAACGAACAACAGTAGTGTTAATTGACGACGAACCATCGGGAACTTGATTAGATTGACAAATGTAAGTATTATAAGTAATAGGTAATTCTTTCCCATCAAGTAGGTGTGCAACATATTTATAATGAAGGTCGTTGTCCAAGCTTACCAAATCAGTTTGAAGGAATGCATTACTAATTGAGAACTGCTCATTTGTATGAAGGATTGAGTCTGCGTTGCCACTTTCTGGAAACCTCGACCCGCCCGCTGAAACAACACAATCAGTAAAATTTGAAACTAGTTCAAGTTCTAAAACAAGAGGACACGCTTTTAACGGGATATACTTATATTGATTGAATAAACCAAGCATCGGTTTTAATCCTACAACCATTTTTCTGTTAAAGCCTGGAATTGTGTAAGCGTCATATGCAGGACCAATATGACCCGATGCAGGAACTGCACGACGTGTGTTTAAATCATAATCATATCTATAACCAAAACTCTGGGCGTCTTCATTGTCTCTTGCTCCTTTTGACATCATGCAACTCATCATGTGATGATTTCGGTTGTAATAATCAATGTCTTCAACAAGTTGATTACCAGCAATTAGTCTTGCTCTTCTAAAGAAGGAATAAGCAGGAGACAGAGGACGTAAGCGTTTATTGTCTGACGAGTCAGTGTTTTCAACAGTGAAATAAACCATTACACTCTGCGGGTCAAGCCAAGTATTATCTTCAGCATTTAAAGCTATTTTCAACACACGTTGACCAGATGAAGGGGTGTAGATATTACTCCCAGAAGGAAAAAACGAGACAGAACGACGGTCGTTGATATAACTTGCACCTTTATTTAGTTTGAATGAGAGGTTGTCAATTAGAATATCTTCGGCACTAAAAGTTTCCATTGCTATATATAATTTAATTTAGAAATAATTTAAACTAAACTAAATTGATAAATTTATACATTTATTAATTTCTAAAACATATTTTATATATGTTTTACAAATTGATGAAATTGTAATTTCAATAATTTCCAAATCATAATTAAGAATTATGATTTAGAAATTGATGAAATTGTAATTTCATTAATTTCTAAAAAATACATTTTTTACAAATTGATGAAATTGTAATTTCATTAATTTCTAAATCATAATTAAGAATTATGATTTACAAATTGAATAATTTAGTGTAATCCTTTTGATTAGAATTATTATTATTTTTAAATATTTTCATGTTCTTTTTCTTAATCTTATCTTCAACTGGAGTATTCCCTTTTTCTCTCTCTAAAACAATCTCTATAATTTCATCATATGAACTTTTCTTATACTTTTTATTTTCATTCTTAATCATATCATCCGTTGTTTCATTGTCATATTTCTTATGTTGTATCATAATAATTATATGAAAATAGTTTTGCGTTTTTTCTTTTTACTATTTCATCAAGGTCTGATTGAGTGTGATTACAATTGTTAGTGTTGTCATTGATGAGGACATAACCATTTATATATTTTGGTACAATCATATTATAAATTGTAGTAATCCAGTTATACTCAATATAGTCAGGTCTAACTCTGACACTCCTAATAATGAAACACCCACACAGACATTTTACATGTGTTCGTTTATTATCTCTATTTAAATCCCTTAATCTTTCTACAAGTGTTAATGGTTTAAAGTTTGTTTCACTTTCTGTCAAGTTTTCTTTTAACTGATTATACATATATAATACTATATAATTATTTATTTAATTATTTATTTATTTAATTAGTTAAAAAAATATAATATCTCATTTACTGGATAAATACTTCTTGAAACATCTTTTCCTTGGTCTCCGTATCCAGTTATGTAATCGTGATTAGTAAATGGATTTTAATGAACCAGTATAAACAGTTATAGCGCCACGGTCAGCAATACTGACAGGGTCTAAGATACTTCTAAAATTAATGTAATCATCGGTAATTTTAGACCTTCGTGATATAAACGGCGCTCCATAAGTGGTTAAAGTTAATTCTCTTTCAGGGTAATCTTTTGTTATCTGTGCCCCTACACTTGAACCGTGACTATGTGTTATAAGATGTTTAACTTCATTGTTTTCATCCAATGCTGTTGATGTGTCTTTATTTCGTTGTGAATATTTTGTCATTTTAAAGGGAAGTCCTACATCTGCCAGAATGTCATTAATAGCACCTCCAAAAGTTCCTTTTCCAAATGTTCCGCTTATATACATTTTATCTCCATCAATATAAAAACCCTGACCATTGCCATATGCTCTACTCAATCCTTGTGCATCAGTTAAATTTGAATTAGGATAATAACTATTTAATATTTTGTCAGTTTGTTTCATAACATCAGTTATTTTAGCTGTTTTCTTATAAGGTTGATAATGTTTAATTGTCCCATGCTTCATTTCATAAATTAAATTTTTATTATTAATCATATAAATAAAGATATAAATTAATTTCTCAATTAATTAATAATGCTGACTTACAGCTTTGCTCTAAGCAACTTTTCATATAGAAAAGTTGACTTACGACGTAGTCCTAAGCAACATAATATTTTTTGATTAGAAAATTTATTTTCTAATCAAACATATTATGTTGACTTACAAGAAGGTCTATATTTACAGCGCTCATAGAATTAGTGGTACATCATCAAATTTCAAAGTTGAATTGCCGGAAACATTACAAACAGACAACGGAGTACATTGCTACATTCACGAAGTAACATTACCTAACTCGTGGTATTCAATTCAGTCAGGATTAAATAATATATTATACTTTTATTCTTCTCCACTAGTTCCAGATGAAGATAACACAAATGTCCATTATTTAGCGTTACAATTGGACGAAGGAGTATATACTGGCACAGAACTAGCGACAGAATTAAAGGCAAAAATAAATGGTATTGTTGATAATGCTAATTTCTAAAATACTTATGAAATTTCTTACAGTGTAAAAACTAATAAAATAACAATTTATTCAAACTATGCTGATAGAAAGTTCGCTGTATTAACTGATGAACAAATGAAACTAACATATGCAGATTATATATGGAATGGAAGTTTTAATGTTAATAACTTACAGTCTGGTAATGAAGTTTTAGGAAATTATCAAATGGTAGTTTATCAATATAATAATCCTTATGTTTCTGGTTTCGTTAATCTTCAACCCATTAGATATATTTATATTCATTCTTCTCAATTGTCTAATTATAATCAAGTAAATTTAAGGACAGGCGATAGCACAGTTGTTAAGAAAGTGCCAGTCTCAGCACCACACGCGGGAATTGTCTTTGATAATGAAATGAACCCTCTCGACTACTTGGATGTATCAAATAGAAGCTTTAAACAGTTAGACTTTTGGTTGTATAATTCATTAGGAAATGAAATTAATTTAAACGGTGTAAATGTTAGTCTGAGTCTACTTTTCGTAAAAAGCGATATTATTTAAATAATATATAGATTTTCCATATGGAAAATCTATATATATTATATGTCAAGTATTGAGGTAGTAGATGTTAATAATGAAACTAAAACAGAAGAAGCACCTGTTAATAATGAAGTCGTTGAACAAAATGAAACAGTTAATGAAGAACCACCGTCAGAAGAAGTTATTCCTGAACCAAAAGCGAAAGCAAAAGCATTACCAAGAACTAAAAAAGAAGTTGAATTAGTAGAATGTGAACAATGCTCTAAAAATATGACATTGAAAAGTTTGAGACACTCACATCCCAAAAATTGTAAGGGAGCACCTACTGAGTTATTACCAGTCAATCCACAAAAGAATATTAGAAAGATACAACCTGAAGTTATTTCAGAGATTAAGAATGAGATTAAACAAGAAGTGATTAAAGAAACTATTAAGAAACCCACGGCAACAGAACTATTAAACCAACATTATGAAGAACTTAAACAGAAGAAAAAACAAGATAAACAAGAAAAAATAAACAATTTATCTTCATCAATGTTTTAAATAATAATCTAATTATAATATATATTAATCATGCTTATGAGAAGTCATAGAAATGTAGAATTTAAAAGGGCGCCACACGTAGAACGTCATTATGACGTTTCAGATTTATGGGGAGTTGCCTCGCGTATGAATTACTTTAAACAGTTGAAGGACACACTGGAAGCGAAACAATCACAAGGAGCATTAATAAAGTATAGAAACGATTTAGTTGAAAGCAACAGAACCGAAAGTTATAGAAATGAGTTAGACAGAATAAGAAACATATTAGACAACACACGGACACCAGATGGAATACAAACAAAGGAACAACTAACTGTAAGAAAGAAGCATTTAGAAGAAATGATTAAGAATATCTCTGATTAATTTATTTTTCTAAATAATTAATATACTATGATTAAATCAATTAGTAGTTTGAATACAGTAGGACCGGTCAGAGTAGGGTCATTGAAATCACAACTACATTTGAGACCTTCTTATGATGAATTATTGAAAGAAACGTTGGTAGGAGATGAGAACCGTCCATCAATTGAAAATGTGATAGACAGAAAAGCGACAAGATACAGATTAAACCAATACGGTAGTCAGTTTGATAATAAGGAAGCCATAGACATTCAAAAGAAACAAGAACTAGACCGGAGAGGAGAAGTTATGAAAGGAGCAATGTCGGACTCTGACAGAGTAAGAGATAAACTTAATGACGAGTTGAAACTTGCTGACACACTGAAACAACACCAGTCTTTCATTCAAGAAGGACTAACGGAAGCACAGAAACAGAAAGAAGAACTTGCTGAAAGAATGAGACTTTGGAGACAACAACACGAAGAAATGGCAAGCGCTGTATCGAAGTGTTCATATCCTGCCGGTGTAGAAGTTCATTCAATGGTGTCCGCTGATGAAATGCCAGAATTAGAACCATTAGAGGAAGGCGAAGAAGAAGATGAACGAGAAGACGACCCAGTTGTTGAAGTAGAACCAAAAGCAGAAGACGCTTATGGCTACAACGAGTTTAAGAAAAGAGCGTCTGAATTAACACCTGCTTATCTTGCAAGCAGACCAGAAGAGATGACAGATGTCATGGACAAACTGAAAGGATTTAAAAAGATTAAAGACAGTGTTCATGAAGAATTCACTGAGTTATATAATGCTTTAATTAATAGCGATGGTGATTTTATCAAGAAGGAACACAGATTGAAATTAGTAAGGTTTTACAATGATAAAGTGTATTACACAGTTTTCCACCCCCGACCTAAGGAAAAAGAAGATAGACCAACCGTGATGGATGGTTCAGTTAAAGAAATACCCGCGGAAGTTTAATAAAATATATAATATTTAATATGACTGTTAAATATTATGGATTACGCCGACGTCCTACATTTGAAGAAATGCTAAAGGAAGCGATGACGCACAGATTAAAAATTGAAATCATCCCCGAAAGACAGGTAATTGACTTGTCAATCAACAATATAGATTTTGACGATTTTGACCTTTCAAAATACGATAGGAGACTACGGTTGAATGCTAAGGTTCAAACTGATGAACAAGGTCTTCATCATGAATTGTTCCCTGATATGTTTGATGAAGTAGCGCCAACATCACAGTTATATGAAAACAACGAGGCAGACGCACAAACAACACGATATATAGCAAAAGATTTTGCTGATGAAATTTATAGTAATGCAACTTCAGGACCAAAAGATGAACCAAAAGATGAACCAAAAGATGAACCAAAAGATGAACCAAAAGATGAAAAGCAGGAAGATTTACAAAGTCTTCATTTAACATCAACATCGTCATCAGCATCAACCGAAAAAGATAAGAAAGAGGAAAGCCGAGAAATAAAATCGTTAAGAAACATATTTTTAGAAGACATCCACACCATCAGAACAATCTAGGGAACAGGAAGAAGAACAACCAAGGGCATCATTCTGGTCAAGACGACAGGTAGAAGCAAGAAGCAGAAGCCACTCACCAGAAGAAAGAGCAAGAGGTAATCAAATGAACAGAAGACAATTAGAAACAAGACGCAGGAGCAACTCACCCCAAGAAATAGCTAGAGGTAGTGAATGGACGAGGGAACAAATGGAAACAAGAAGCAGGAGTAGAAGCCCAGAAAGCACAAATACAAAAAGTAGCCGAGGCAAGAATAAAAAATAAAAACTACTTAAAGACAAAACGCCCTAATATAGTAAAATGACAGGAATTTTTATTAACGGTAAAAGTCGGCATAGAATAACGAATGACGAATTTGATATGATGGTTGAACTGATGAAAGCAGAAAACGACTTAGTCTTACAGATGATAATCGAACAGAAACAGACTTCGAGCGATGACAGTGAGCAACCCGTGAGGTGGAGGGACGACCAGAAGAACTACCACCAGAATTACTACAACAATAACCTAAAACAGTCTTACACTTGTGAGGACTGCGGAAGGACGATATCAAGCAAATCAAATTTATCTAAACACAAGAAATCTAAAATTTGTTTGCAAGCTTCGCGACAATGCGCATTATGAAAAAAATAATAATCATTCATCTTATTAAAAACACTTAATGAGATTAATGCGTTCATTCTCAACCCGAAACCCATTTTCTCCAACACTGACCCCCTACCCGAAAAACTACTTAAAGAGAAAATACCTTATATTATATAGAGTATAGTATTATGGTTTCCATGACAGAAGGAAAAATTATAGATTTCATTTTAAACAGCCAACAAGGCGAACTAATACAAAAAGAAGGGAGGCAAACACAAAAACTCAAAATAGGTGATAAGACCTACAGATATGATAAGAACAAACCAGTTTCAAACGTATTGAACACGAAACTCAAGGAAGTGGCGAGGAGTGAAGGATATAGAAAGCATGGCCTTTTAATGAAAGGTGCTAATTATCTAAATCTAACGAGAGGCAGACCCTTACAGGATTATGTCAAGCGATTCAAGTCCAAAATCACAGACGAGCAACAAGCGTTCAAGGGATACGCCAACACCTACTCGGTAAGTGATATAAGGTTAAAAGGAATGAAAGGTTTATCCTACTTAAAATACCAGAAGCAACGACTGGCCGAATTCCTGAACAGAAACCCGAACATGAAAATAATCGTGGAAACCGATTTATCATTCAAAAATCCCGCCAACGAACTTATTCAAAGGCGGTTAAGAAGCAGAAGATACAATATTCATAATCCCGACGAGTTGAACACCGTCTTAAACAACATTGGGCACGACATTGAGACACAAATTGAAATAACCGAATACATTCAGTCGGGATTGGTTCTTGGTCAAGTTGAAAAGTTAGTCATCAGTTATGATAGGTACAATCCTACCCGTGGTTCATCCTTTATTCCATTGCCCGACTGGGTGGCAAACAAAAAGGCTTGTATTAACATTAAAAACGAGGATGACTTATGTTTTAAATATTCCGTTCAATGTGGATTTTATGAGTTATTCAAAAAAGACCATCCCTGCGACATGTATCATTATAAGAAATATGTAGATGACAAATTTATCAAATGGGATAATATTGACTTTCCAGTAGGTAATGATGAGATTGAACTATTTGAAGAACAGAACAAACACATATCGGTCAATGTTTATTACATAAACCCCGATACGAATAGTAAAACTATTTTATTATACAAAAGAAGCAACAACCCACAAGCACAACACAAAATCGATTTGATTAAATTGACTGATGATGTTAAATCGCCATTACGCTTATATCAAAAATTATGATAAGTTAATGAGTAGTCAGACTAACAAGATGAAGGCGAAGAAGTATCACTGTAGAACCTGCTCACATGGTTTCAAGACCGAAGAACTTTTAAAGAAACACGAAGAACAAGGATGTCTAGCAGTTGAGGGTCAAAAAATAGAAATGCCAAAAGCAGGTGAAACAATAGAATTCAAAAACCATTTCAAGAAACTTAAAGCTCCATTCGTAATCTATGCCGACTTTGAATGTTTAACTGTGCCAATTGATGTTAAAAGCAAATCGGCAAAAGCTAAAACTACATCATATCAAAATCATCGTCCGTGTGGTTTTATGATTAATGTAGTCAATGCTATAACCGGAAGTAGTGAGCCTTACTTATATAGAGGTCAGGATTGTATGGATAAATTTGTTGAGAAAATCAATAAAGTCAGAGAGGAAGTTTTGGAGAAAATGAAGGAGGACAAAGACCGTATTGAAACCGAGAAGGACTGGGAGGACTTCAATAATGCCACTAACTGCTTCATTTGTGGAAACAAATTTGAGGAAGGAGAAAAGAAGTGTTGGGACCATTGCCACTTTACGGGACAGTATAGAGGTTGCGCCCACGAGGACTGCAATCTACGATTTAGTATGAGATATTATAAAATCCCTGTGTTTCTTCATAACCTTAAAAACTACGATGCCCACTTAATCATCAACAAGGCTCACGAATGAACAAGAATTCTAAAATAGAATGTATCGCTCAGAACAGCGAAAAGTTTATAACCTTTGGTTTTAAAAATCTTTGTTTCAAGGACAGTTTCAGTTTCTTATCGTCTTCGTTGGATAAGTTGGTCAGGTTGAGTAAATATGAGGATGATAAAAAGCGTGAGAATTGGAAGAACAATTTCAGATACAGCGTTAGAAACCCGTATGTTAAAACCGATGAAGATTTGGATTTATTGACTGATAAGGGTATTTATCCCTATGACTACTTTGATGATTTTGAAAGATTTAAGGAAAGGGCTTTACCACCGAAAGAAGCGTTTTACAGTAAATTGAGTGAAGAACATGTAAGTGATAAAGATTATGAAAGGGCACTGAAAGTATGGAAGCACTTCGGGATTAGAACACTCGGGCAGTATCACGACTTGTATTTAAGAACTGATGTTTTACTACTGACCGATGTATTTGAAAACTTTAGAGACTTGTGTATGGAATACTACGGTTTAGACCCCGCTCATTATTATACGTTGCCAAATTTCGCATGGGACGCGATGCTTCTAAAAACTGGTGTTGAAATAGAACAATTGCATGACCAAGAAATGTTTGAGATGGTTGAAAAGGGAATGAGAGGTGGTATGTGTCAGGTAAGTCATAAATTAGCGGTGGCAAATAATAAGTATATGGGGGAAGCATATGATGAGAACAAGCCATCAAATTATATTAGCTACTTGGATGCTAATAACTTGTATGGTTTAGCAATGTCCCAGAAATTACCGCTAAAAAATATCAAGTGGGCAAAGAAAACGCCCAGTGTTGAAAAATGGAATGAAAACGACGAGTTCGGTTATATTATGGAAGTTGATTTGGAATATCCCGAAACATTGCACGACTTCCACTCTGACTATCCACTAGCGCCTGAAATAATGAATGTAAATGTTAGTATGCTTTCTGATTATCAAAAGCAAGTCTACAAAATATATTATGATGGCAAAAATCCCAAGGATGAGAAAACAAGTAAGTTAATATTAAATCTAAAGGATAAAGAAAAATATGTGGTTCATATCAAGACTTTACAGTATTATTTGAAAATGGGAATGAAAATGGGTAAAGTCCATAGGATAATAAAATTTCAACAGAGGGCATGGTTGAAACCGTGGATTGACTTCAACACTGGTAAAAGGAAAGAAGCCAAAAGCGATTTTGAGAAAGATTTATTCAAATTAATGAATAATTCTGTGTATGGAAAAACTATGGAAGACAAACGAAATCATATGGACTTTGAATTAGTTGATAATGAGGTAAGATATGAAAAATGTGTTAATAATCCAACATTCAAAAATAGATTTATTATTAATGAAAACCTTGTAGGAGTTGAAAAAACTAAAGCGAAGCTGAAACTGGACAAACCGATTTTCTTAGGAATGACAATCCTTGACATCAGTAAATTACATATGTATCAGTTCTACTATGATGTTCTTAAGAAGAAATACAATGAAAACATCAAACTGGTTTATACTGATACTGACAGTTATGTAATTCAAACATTCACTGAGGACATCTACAAGGACTTCAAAGAATTAAACCAATATATGGACTTTAGCGATTATCCACCTGAACACCCCTGCCATGACAAAACAAATAAGAAAAAACTCGGTTATTTCAAGGATGAGTGCAACGGTCAAACAATAACACAATTCATAGGGTTAAAGCCTAAATCGTATGCTTTTACAATACACGGTGAAGAAGAAGAACAAAAGAAATCAAAAGGTGTAGTGAAACACAAGGTGAAGAAAGAACTGACTTACCAAAACTACCACGAAGCATTATTTCAAAACAAAAAGCATGAAATAACATATAATTTTATTCGTAGTCGCAACCATCAATTATTTTCAATGTCTCAAGTCAAGCAATCACTCAGTAATTATGAAAATAAAAGGTTTTACATTGATGCTTTCAATTCACTGCCTTATGGACATTATAAACTGCGTTAAAGAAAAGATAACTAGGTTATTAATGGATAGCAGTAAATATAAAAACGCAAAGATTTACAAAATAACAGATGTTGGTTATAATAAGTGCTACATCGGAAGCACCTGTGAAAGCTTGAGCCAAAGAATGGCAAGACATAGACAAAATTATAACAAGGCAGAACAATGGAATAATAAAACAAACTGTCGTTTGTTGTTTGATGAATATGGAATGGACAACTGTAAGATTGAATTATTAGAAGACTACCCATGTGAAAACAGAGAACAGTTAATGAAAAGAGAAGGTTATTACATTCAAAATAATGATTGTGTGAATAGATGTGTGGCAGGTAGAACAATTAATGAGTGGAAGGAAGACAATAAGGAACACTATCAAAATATGAGGAAGGAATACGCAGAAAACAACAAAGAACATATATGTAATAAAAGTAGGGAGCACTACCACCAAAACAAAGAAACAATATTGGAAAAACGAAAAGAACCTATTGAATGTGAATGTGGTGGTGTTTTCAGGAAATGTGATATAAGAAGACACGAGAGAACTGAAAAACATCAACGATATGTATGTGAAAATATTAATATCTAAATAGTTCTAATAATATATGCACTTATTAGAACTATTTAGTGGTACTTCTTCAGTTGGTAAAGTAGCAAAGTCGCTCGGTTATAATGTTATATCATTGGATTTGAAAACGGTGGGTAAACTCCCCAATTAAGGGGGGCGAACTCCCCAATTAAGGGGGCGAACTCCCCAATTAAGGGGGGCGAACTCCCCAATTAAGGGGGGCGAACTCCCCAATTAAGGGGGGCGAACTCCCCAATTAAGGGGGGCGAACTCCCCAATTAAGGGGGGCGAACTCCCCAATTAAGGGGAGAATGGCTCAAGTAACAAGGTCTGGCTCACACAACACAGTCAGGCTCACACAACACAGTCAGGCTCACACAGCAAGGTTTGGCTCACACAGTAAGGTCTGGCTCGCACAGCAAGGTCTGGCTCACACAGACATTTAAATTAAACCTGAAACCCAGACCAGCCGACCAGCAACCCCCTAGCCAAAACTACTTAAAGAGAAAAAGCCTTATATATTAAGAGAAAAATGAGTAAGGGTAAAATGTCAGAGAATAATTTTATGGATGAGAATTGCGCTAGCTTACCTGAAGGCTTAGTTTCAATCATCACTACTTACATTAATGGTAGTGAAGGGTGGCGAAGACTGAAACAATGTGATGCTTTAAGAGAATTACAAAGGAAATGGAAACCGTCTATTTACACTGAACGAGTAGGAGAAAGTAGATATTATGTTGAGATTCGCAATAAATGCTTAAAAGGTGATAAAGCGCTTTCATATGCGTTGAAACCACCAAAAGAATTATTAAGAATGATGAAGTATGATGAAGAAATACAGGTTGGAATAGTAGTTAGTTCAAAAATTATGTATAATAATAATATTTGCAACAGTCGTTCTTATTCATCATCTAAACAGAATAAGATTTCAAGTAGAGCGTCATTACAATACCATATTGAACAAGCAGTTGAAGAAACCAAACAGACTATGAAACGACACGAAATCATTACTATCGAACATGTTGCAATTGAAATTTATAGAAAACAGAAACAATGATTTCATGGCTTAATCATAATATTTAATTATAATATGATTAAACAGTGTAAACTTTTATAACCTTTCATTATACTGTAATTTCAACCTATAAAACATAACTAGACAATCACATAAAAATCACATAAAAAGAAGTTGTTAAGATATATTAAGAAATGGTTGTGAAGCAAACTATAATGAATAATTATGGAATGACAGAAGAAAAAGCAACAGAAGACTATGGTGAATTCTTCAAATGCAACAGATGCCTTTATGATAAAACAATTGATGAATTTGGAAATGTAAAAAGTGGAAGAAGATATAAATATTGTCAAGAGTGTAGAACAAAAATAAATAATTGTAGAGATAAACGTCAAAGAAACAAACGACCCACCAACACCCCAGAACTTGATAACTACTAAAAGGGCTACCTCTTTCAAATGAAAAAAATGTTTGCCCCCAGCCCAACAATGAACAAGGCGACAATTTACCCAAATGATTACCTTAACGAAAACGATAAATAAGCTCCCCAAAAACCCTCTTTTAAAAACGAATAAGGGGGAACATAGATTTGAGATGAACATAAAAACCATAACAGGCAACCCTCAACAGACTTCCCCCCAGGCCCCCTACTTCTTCTATTTTTTCCCCCCCCCCGCACCCTCTGATCCCCAAATCGCGTGCCCAAAACTCTGGGCAGTGCCCAAAACTGCCTCTGCCGCGCCCCGAATCTTGGCATCCAAGGCTGGCGGTGCCTTGGAGGACATCAACGGCGTGATGGACTTCAAAGCCACCAGCGAGGAGATCGTTGTCGTTTTCTTCCGCTCGTGTTTTACCTTCCCAAAAATGATCATGTTTTTCTTCCGCTTGTTGAAAGCGGTGTTTTACCCCCAGTTTCCGATCCTACAAATGGTTGTTTGGTGGTTGGTTCCTTCCGGTTTGGAGAGTAACAAACCAGTATGTTGCCCTGCATATCGAGAGGCAATCCCAGGCGAGGGTTTCTATGCAGGTGCATTTGGGGTGCCACCCAAGGCTTGAGACGATGCCTGTCTTTGATAGCTGCAGGTCCCTTTCTCCCATTCCCTGAGGGACATCATCGTTTGGGTGTTCCAATATTTGGGAGTGCTTTTCTTTCACTGACAGGCGCATGTGTGTTTTGTAGCAAGCCAACCTCAGCAAAGCCGGGCATCATCTGGTGGATAGGGCTGAAACCGTTGTTCTTGCTTGTGACATGTTGCATGTTATGTATCTTTCGAATGAACGTTGCATTGCCAGACTCGGTATTCCGTTACCAAACATAGAAGCAGCTTCAGGCTACCAAGAGTCTTGGCTGCATGCGCATTGATATGCAATTAAGACGTGTCTCATGCCTGTATTATGAATAGGCAATGGGTATTATCAGGGGCATACGGAAGGGTACCTTCAGCAATGACCCAGTGACCTAACAGTCAGGTAACAATACTTGGTGGTTTAGATTGGTGGATTGGGGATTTCACTCCCTGGCTTTGGTAGAGGGTGAATGGGAACGGCCCCGTTCACAATCAAACCACCAGGCTCCAGACCACCAACTATAGCAATAGTGATCCATAGTGCATGCATACATTGTTTGGTAAAGCAGAATTGTGGCTTGCTGAAACATTGAAGTGCTCGAATTTGAGAACATCGTGCTTCCCCCAAAAACACATTGTGTCTTGCTTGGGTATGACAGGTTCATCGGTTTTGAGGCTCCTTAGGGGGAAGCTGCAACAATGGGCTCTGCGTCGAAATTGCGCGGCATGGCGCACGGAGGAGCTGTTGGTGGCGGACTTTGGGCACGTGACGTTGCACAGCTTGGGCCGGAAGGTGGACATTGAGCTCAGCGAGGCGGTTCCGGTTGGGGGAGGTTTGGGGGTGGTGGCGGGTGGGGCCCGAAGGAATCTGGCCCAGGTGGCAGGAACCTTTGGATTAGAAGGAAAGAGACCTCCGGAAGGCTAGGAGCTCCGGGCTGTCCCACCCCAAGTGTCACAAAGGAGTCTCAGTGGCTCTGCTGGAAAGCTCGGGACTTGACAAAAGGTCTTTGGCGGGTGTGGTATCAGGATTCTTGTGGCATGCTTGTGTATGCGTTGATGTTTTTTTCATGAGCAGCCTTGGAAGCCATACAAGGGATGGGTTCGGGTGTGCTTCCTTTGCAGCAAAAGCGAATCCCGTTCTGCTGAGCAGGTAGAATACAGGGAGCTACAGTTGGGAGGGTTCACCATTTTGAGACATTCGGTGACACCGCAGTACTTGTAGACAAGGAGAGGCGCATCTGAACACGTGAAGCTTATCCACAACAAAGCCATTTGCGGGTGGGTGGCAATGGCTTACTTGACCAATCATGGGAATCCGTGCATATTTGTACTGGAGCATTTGGGTTCTTCGGTGCCCTCCGCTTCAAATGGACCGGCAGCATGTTTCAGTTCTCCCAGTTATTGCATGTCATTACCACAGTGACATCGCCATGGTGAAATCCTTACCTGACGTGGTTGAGCATGTAAAGCTTAAGTCACGGGTCCAAAAGGTTCCCCAAATGTTCTGGTTGTTGTTGGGAAACATTTTCCAATTTTTGCTTATTGTGGTTTAGTGGTTGAAATCCAACCACTTAACTGCTAACAAATATTGTTTGCTCCCCTTCCAATGTCAACTAAGTTATTTTCTGGTTATATTTTTTCTCTAGGGGCCATGATCCCGCCAATACACTCCCTCGGGCGCCAATGAGAGCCCCTAGCCCGCATCGGGAGCCTTGGGAAGTACTCACAATCTGGAGTCGGGGTATACCCAACATCCACAGAGATGAACTGTGTTTTCTGCAGGTGTATCCCAAAGTCTGAAGAAAGATCCACGTGTCTAATAAATTACCAGAGCCAAAGTGCAAGCTACTGTCTACCCAATGCTTCTGCACGTTATTTTGCGGCATCCGGCACGTGCTTTAACGTGAACCTCTGCAACCTGACGCCATTCGGTTGCAAGGCTGACATTTTTATGATTACCAAGGCGCAGAGCTGGGGCCCTTAACGTTGTCTTGGGGGGGCTCTTCCTGCACCAACCGCTTCCATTGGTGGGATGGTACGCGAGGTGTTGTGCACCCGAAAAAGAATAGACCGGACCCATAGCAGCCTTTTTTTCTGAGCTATTCCGAATGTCCCAAGGGTATAAGCCCAAGGCTTGAATCCGAAGGCTATTTCGATGTTGATTCTTAGGGAACAACACTACAGCATACGACAGCTCCAAATGGCCATGCGGTGGGTCCATACAGTCATCTTTTGATTTTGTCCTTGACAGAAACAGACCGCATATACACAGTTTTTTGTTTTTACTTAAGGAAGAGCCTTGACTCGACCTTGACTCACCTTACCCCTAATTGGTGGTTTGGAGGTCTTCCGCGGCTTCCCGTTTACCCTCTACAAGAAAAAAACAAAGCCCCAGTCCAAACCGCCAAGGGTCTGATTGACGGCCAAAGGAAGCGTATCGCATCCTTTTCGCCAGGTGGACTTGCGCAGCGCGGGCAAGGCCATGACCCCCGCCTCGCTGCTGCAGGAAAAGCGGATCGATCAAATTGGTGGTCGCGGCGCTTGGATTGGAAGGTCGCTGGGGTCTCGTGTGTCTTTTCTTGAGGATACCCCTTGTGGAGTGGCTATAAAGGGAAACCAGAAGGAAAACCAACAAAATAAAACGCGTCCGATTCGTATATAAAAAGACACACCCTATTGTTGGCTTGAATTTGATTGAAAGTTGGATGCATAACGATCGGTAAACGAGAGAATTCAAGGTCAGGTCCCTTTGACACGTGTCTGGTTCTTTGTGAGTCCCTTCGTTGATTGGATGTCAAACATTGGGATTTCTGGAATGTACCTCTAAGTTGCGGCTTTTGATTTGGGGAGCTCTTGAAAATAGTGAGGGTGTTTATCCGGCATCCTCTCATTTGGCTTGATTGATGGTTTGCATTGGTGGTCGGCAGGTTGGGGGGAGCTGTCCAATTCAGGTCAAGCAAGTGACAGAGGTTCAGATGATCAATGCAGAAATTAAGAAGGGGGGAAAACCTCCTAAAATAGTGATTGTTTGGAGTCAGTTTCAAACCCTCGGGGAAATCCCTGCACGACGCGTGAACAGGTGATGAACCCTGCCAAAAGGGAGCAACCCCTGATGAGGGTCCTTTGGATGCATGCTGAATCATTTCAAATTCGTTCAAACCCGACCTTTCAAGATTCCAAAATGGTTCATTTCGCTGCCAAAACTGCGGGTCAGTCCAGAGTTGACATTACTCACTGACTTGGAAGCTGCTGAAACCCAGACCTTTAACGTGTTGATTCGTCTTGCTACTTCTCCTGTTTCACCATTTGGAAGGCTAACCCCCTTTAGAGTATCAAACTCATGACGCAAAGCAGGGTGACCCTTTTTCCGCCACAACATCAAATGAAGCCGAGGGTGCCATTTTGTGCGGGGCAACCCTGTGTAAAATTTGAGAGTATCAAGTCACCAAAACACCAGGGGATTCTTCCTGAGTTCCTGGGCTTGAGTCACTTTTTGGAGGTTTGGGCCATTGTAGGGGCAAGCAACAGGTCAAGGGTTGCATTTTTCGGACCATCAGCTCAGGATGTAGGAAGTGAGACCGGGCAGTGCAAAACGCAAAACGCAAAAACGCCGATGCCCCGCAGGACGGCGAAGGCCGACCCACGCGCCTGGGGGTGACGGCACAGCTGCGGCAGCAGCCCTCGCACCTGGAGGCGTGTGATGTGCAGATTGGATTGGTTTCAATTCAAAATGAAATAGAATCAAGGCAAATGTACTATTATATCTATATCTATTTATCTGCCTATTGTTTGTGTTCAATTAAAAAAAGAAAAGAAACATGGAGTGAATATATATATATATAATATATATATATATACACACATACACAGGTAAATATATCATATTATTTATCTATTCTATTCCTTTGTTCGCATTTTTACGTACGTACGTAGTATGTGGCTACCATTTGGTTCCCACCACCCGCACACCCGCGGAACCTTGCGCGGAACCTGCGCGCTAGGCCACGCTGCGCCCAGCCTCGCTGCAACTGAGCTTCCAGCGGTGCGACCTCACGCGCCTGCGGCGCCGGCAAACGTCTTGGGCTGGGCTGCGCATGGCTCCGCTTTTTCTTTGAGTCCTCAAAACCACACAAGGGCAAGGGACAGTCCCCTGGCCAAAAAGGGGTGCGGTGATTCTTGAAGCATTCTTGAAATCGGTTTGGATGCGAATCTGTGGATCCACCCCTGGATATTGAAAGAGTACTAAAAGAGGACTAAAAAGAACCTACAGGGGTTCCCCATAGTCTTGCTAGGGCGACATCCTGGAGAAAAATCATCCCTTGTGGGCTTCCTGTCAGGGAATCCCTAGCTTCAATCGCTTATTTAAAACTCAACACCAGCAAGTACCCCATACCGTACACTAGTTGCAAAATCCATTTCGCACCACCGTTCAGAAATTCTAGAATGTTGTTTTCCTTGTAAATACCAACAAACAGTGGTTTTCATGGTTTCAAAGTGATGCATTATTTCGTCCGTCCACAGTAGTTCGGGGGATGTCTCCAGTTACCATTCATACCTTCATGATCCCACATGTTTGTCAGTTAATTGAAATAGATATATTGTGGCCTGGGATTACACCTTCTTTCTCTCACTGGCTTGATCAAGTCAAACCCTCAAGCAGGCCATGTAGGGGATTGGCATGGGCTCCCCCAATGCGACCCAATAGAATTATCAGATCCTAACAAGGCTTAGGGTCTGTTAGGGTCTTCTTTCTCACTCCCCGAGCTCCTGGAGAACCCATTTCTTATAGACGCAAGTGACGATGGGATCCTGACTCTCGGGGACTTGTTCGTTGGGTAGTGGACGTCCGCGTGCCAACGTGGGCTGGGGCCTCCAATTTTCCCTGACAAAACCTTACCTTACATTTGGCTGTGTGCCGACCATACCATGGAGAGGTTATAGGAAATGAGAAGCAATTCAAAGACAGGATCGCATTTTGGGCCCAAAGGAGCGCATGTTGTCCATGGGTGGGAGCCCCCAAACCATGTTTCTCAACAAGAGAGGAGTGAAACCAATAGACATGTTATCGCCCCGAAACAAGCGACACAACCCTTTGATTCCATTTTGGCTCAATATCAACCATAGATGGCTTATAGGGAGCTTGGGCGTTCTAGAATGAAGCTCGCGTGGGCATTGCTTGTGATTGCAAAGGCAGCTGAAAACCTAAACAAAATCCCTGAATTCTTTTGACGCTTTCTTGGGGGTGTCAGTCAGAAACAGGGTGGTTTCCCTGAATCTCCACTTAGGGGCTAGAGGCGGTATTGAAGCAGGCCATGCAGAGTAATGTAGGAACCGAGGAAGAGCGACCGTGGTACATGAAGCCATGGACCTTCAATAGCCAGGGGCTCGACTTTCACGACCAGAGCACGCACGATTCGCCAGACGGGCCCATCACGAGTCCTGGGGCACGGGGTCGATGTTGGGTGTCCGGCCTAGGAATCATGACTGGACACTTTCAAGAATGGTACGAGCGCAGTGCCGCCACTTAATGAGTGGGAAGCGATCTTGCGGAATCTGGAGCTAACCGGAGACTCCAACGGCAAATCACAGTTGTCCCTTGGAGAGTGGATTTTCCTTCTGCGTTTGGAACAGAAGCTGGGCTTCAAATTTCAGGAATCCCCCATACGGTTTGTGGGCTTGAACCTCTGAATGCTAAGGGAGACCCCTTCAACCTCCTAGCAACTGCAAATCAGCAACAAAATAGCAACCTGGAAGCGTCTTAGCCTACCACTTAGCCCGACTTTGTTCCTGGTAATATGGAGCCGCAGTTCCCCGGATGGAGGTCCCTTTGGAAACCTCGCGTCCCTCGCGCCAGTTTGGATGTGCTGGCGCTGAACCTCGGTGGCACTAGCGAGCCAGCTGCGCCAAGCACCCGGCAGCCCTCGCAGGCGAATCGAGCGTTGGGCCTCGGTACGTTTATATATATATATATATATGTATTGATTTATTGATTCATTGGGTTGTGAATTTATTTGTTGAGTTATTTTTTTGTTTTACTCATGTGCTTATTTGTTTATTCATTTATTTATGTATATTGAGGTGTTCCTTTATGTTCATGTTCATTTATGTGTTTATGTTTGTTTCATCTTACTTATTGTTTGATTGTAGTTAAATTTAGTGAATGTGGATTGTTTATTTGCCACGGCCAGAACCTACGACAAACCACTTTAACAGGGGTTGGGGAGGCATGCCTCTCCTCCAAAAGGTGAGCATGGTATATCCACAAAGTTTCTCGTCCGCAACCCTGTGACTTGCAACAACGGCCTTGGCCAAGGAAAGCGAGCTACGTAATGGGGGCATATCCTTTCCAAGACCAAACTGTTATTGGCATGTGTGTTCATCGCATGGGGTCGAGAGAGATACAAATGCAAGGGTTTATTGCCATGTCTAGGCACGGTAGTCACAAGACTGATGTCAATCAAGATACCAATTCAAATCTAACGCATTTATTTTTGGGGTGGGGGTAAACCGACACCATTTTTCCTGCAAACAATTTACTGGCTCTCAGCAAGGAAACTGACTGGGGTTTTGGGAATCAACCGGAAGGGGACTTTCTAGGACATTTCAAGGGACAGTTTGGGGTCCTCCTAACTCATCTACTGAAAACTTCCATTTGCTTAAGAATATTTGGTTATTTTCCTCTGTTGGTTCTAAATGGAACCTCTCACTATAATATATATATATATATGGTACCCCCCCCCCCCCCCAGGGACCTACCTTTTTGATGAATTCACTGGTATTTGCAGTGTTTTCTACCCTTTTTTGGGCTTTGGGGAGAGCAATGAAAAAGAAGCATTTCCAAGGACGTTCTGGAAGCTTCAGGCTTGATTGAAACCGATTTAAACCGATTTAATTTAAATCGGGCATGGATTCAAGATTCAAGATTCAAGAATCCAGGCCAAACTTTTCCAGGGATTCTTGAATCCAGGCGTCGATTTAAACCGATTTAAACCGATTTAACTTAAATCGGGCATGGATTCAAGATTCAAGATTCAAGAATCCAGGCCAAACTTTTCCAGGGAGCCTTGAATCTTGAATCTTGAATCCATGCCCGATTTAAGTTAAATCGGTTTAAATCGGTTTAAATCGACGCCTGGATTCAAGAATCCCTGGAAAAGTTTGGCCTGGATTCTTGAATCTTGAATCTTGAATCCATGCCCGATTTAAACTTAAATCGATTTAAATCGGCTTAAATCGAGACCCAAATTCAACATTGCACTTTGCGCGGCTGTACTTTGGCACAGTGTTGTGCAAGCATCCGAGTTCTGATTATTCATTCAATCTGTTTCAATCTAGGCCCGCATTCAAGATTGCAGGTCAAAGTTTTCTAGGGAATCTTGAACCCAGGCTCAACTGAAATTTCAGTCGGTCTCAATGGGTTTCACTCGGGCCTGGACTCGCGTTTGCAAAGAAGACTTGTCTAGAGAATATGGGTTATTTCCTTATCAAATCCTGTTAAATCTCATATTGAATTACAAGTATATATTAGGAAAGGAACTCTATTTAAACTCACAATCTCAAATTTGATTACCATTAGGATTCTGACCAAACATTTCCGTATTGAGTCCCAATTGAATCCTGTTCAAGTTCAAATGAGCATTTAGAGAGCGTTCGTTGGTGGAGATGTGAATTGAGTATGAAAATCGCTACAAAACACTGTGGTTTACGGTGTTTTCTGACCAAGGTAGTGTTAGGACTAGTGAAAGACACAAGTTTGGGACCTTTGGATTCTTTCCTTATGCATTCCACTTAGTATGTTTTATCAAATTCAACCTTATTTCTGATTGAAATTCAATGGAGCTTAAGAAGGACATACTCCAGCCAAAATTGCGATTTAGATTCGAACTTAAATATTGACTGTTTATGTCAAATTAAATGGCACAAACTATTTTATGTCCAATAGACCATTGTACATTGAAATTCAATCACTTTCAGAACTAGCTAGTCCTAGTTTGGTCCTAGTCCTAGTTGGGAAATCCTTGGTTATAGGCCAAGTATGGTCCCAGCTTACTGAAATACATAGAACGTATAAAGGACACTACAAAGGAAGTTCGTTATGAATTGTAGTTAATATATTAGTCAAGTTCTATGCAACTTCTAGCTGCACAATTGAATTTGAAATAAGGAGAATATCCAGTCAGAATTTACATGTTAGGACCAAATATTAGACAGGACCTTTTTTTCCACCAGAATGTAATACTTGACATCCAAATACTATAAGAAGTAGAATTAAATGGTCTAGTCCTAGTTTGGTCCTAGATGAGAGATCCTTGGTTCTAGTGTTAGGTTGCTCCCTAGTTTACTGCAACAAGTAGAAAATATACAGGACATTGCAGAGGAAGTTATACTTGAAGTTCATTTTTTGTAAGAATCTGAGGTGGGTCGTCTAGTCCTAGTTTGGTCCTAGTCCCAGTTCAGAGATCCTGGGTTCTAGTCTCATTTGGTCCTGGTCCTAGTTGAGAGATCGTTCCTCCCAGTCCTAGATGGGCAATTCATGCACTGGAGAGGCAGCCAAAAGGTAGGCATATATATATATATATATTCTGGAAATATGCTCCCATTTTGCAGCGGGCGAAAAAGCAAACGGAAGAAAAGCTGCAGGAAAAACTCACTCCTGATTTTAATTGTAAATACCAAGTTCCGTGACTCTTGTTGTGCCACTCAGGAAGTGAGAAAACCGATCCTGCAGCTTGCTCGCAGGTGAGCTCCTTTCATTCTGCGCGCGAGTCTGAAAGCACTACCACACATCCCAGGCCGGAGCTCAGCTGAGCGGTCAGTTCGGTTGAAGGCGGCGTCGCCTATGCGGTGCCATGTCAACTTCGGATGAAGCCGCACCCACTAGACAGAGGAGCCCCAAAAGTTGATAATGTTTGAATGACAAAAGGGAATTCAGTCGGAATTCGGTCTAGGTCCAGGGTTTGCTATGTTTCCCTTAGGCCGCTTTTAGCATCACGGGTTTTGGAGTTGGCACCTCTTTGTTGGTGGTTTTAAGGGAAACCAAAAAGAAATCCGAAGCCATTTTTGTTGGGTTCGATTCCTATTTTCAGACATATACATTCTCGTTGGTTTGGTCAGTTTAAAGTGAGGGGAAATACAAATCAGAATCCCTGTTTAGGTTGGCTTCTGAGCGGCCTGGTTCCTGGTTGGGCAATGCCATGACATGGTGTTGTTTTTGCTGGGTCTTCTAGCTAAACCGAGAGGCCCCTGTTGCATTAGGGAATATATTTGTATCTATATATTTATATTGTGAGTGCTTTCTAAACCTTTACAACCAGGTGTGGGTCACATGAAACCAGCCATTCGATTTGTCCAACCCAGGCAGGGTGTGGCAAAGTGTGTGGAATATGTCAATTTCCCAATAAATATGAAATGTCCTCTTGGAGAGCCAGCAAGTTTCTCCGTGGCTCACCCTTTGGCGAGACGAGCCCTCCCACGCGAGACGCGCGTCACGAGTCACAGGACGATGAGCTTCGAAGTTCCCAGCCGTCGCAGCTCCGTGCTGGCGCGCGCCCCGGTGGGTGTGGTCCTTGCCCGAGGTAGTATGCGTTTTCCTCACTACCCTGAGCTCAACTGGCCTTGATCGTCACTTTTTGGTGTTTGGACCGTGTTAGTGGTTACAAAGTTTGGACTTAAGAAGTGAGCTTCAGGTTTCCAACATGTTCGCCTTTTCGGATATGGTATTGAGGTTGGTTTAAGAGAGACCCTTCCTCCTGGTGCGTGAGCCAAAAGAAAAGCAAGTATAAAAATCCAGCATTCGGAGGCTACCTCATTTTGACTGGCTCACCCCAATCTCAAACGCGTTGAACTTTCAGTTTTTCTACGTGTTCAAATCATGTGACACAAGGCTCTGGGATTTGTACCAGATGGTTTACTTGTTGCGAGAAGCTGTGACATTGATGGGCTTTCCAACTTGAATGGTGAAATGATGTGCCGGGAAATTCAACGGTCCTTGTTTGGGGCAGGAGCTGCTAGACAAACTCACGATATTGGGGCGGGGGGGTGTCCGAGGGTACTCTTTTTTGGAATTGCTTCAACTGGACACCGAAAAGCAATCATGTTTGGAGAGTTTCATATCCCATTTGGAGACGACCCATATGTTCATTCATTTCCGAGGAGACCACAAGGAGTAGATCATCCTTTGGCGTCATTGGGGGTTGTATTACGGTGCAACGCACAGTTTTTCCCTGGGTTCATTTCGTCGTCCTACACATGTCTTCTTCGGGGCGTTTCACCAGCAACCCCGGCAGCTCTGAAAAGCTGGCGTTAAACAACAGATCAAAATTCAGGAAACATGGTGTTTGGGTTGGGTTGCTAAAGCCAAGGCAGACCTGGACCTTTGGTGTGTACATGTCACAATTATCATACATATATGCATATAAACATACATGCATACATATATATATATAGACATGTGTCTTTTGTGTTGGGGATACTTTCTTTCGGAATTGCTTGCTTTCGGAATCTGAAGGAATTCCAATGGGGGTCCCCTGGGCAAAGGTTTCCGGCGGAGGCGGCGGCCTCGCCAATCCCGAGGCGGCGCCAAGGGCGCGGACCTATGCCTCGCGGGCCCGCAGTCAGGCGCTCGCTGGCCGGTTGGCTCGTTCGATCAGCGGGCTCCATCGCAACCTTTCGGTGGGCGGGTGCTGTTGTCTCTCTCCTAAGACTTTGGTCCATCTGGATGACTCAAAAGATACATGTTGCCCATTTGAAACATGGCTTTTTCCACTAAAATAAAGGGAAACCACTATTTACAAGGCAATGTTCAGGTGTTGCATGTAAGGATCCCTGCTATTGTTTCAGCTAAGTGGGTTAAACCATCAATTCCCAGCCAAGGCCAAGAATGTGTGCGTGCGAAACTCCTCGGCGAATGTTGGACAAAAAGAGCGTTTGTAAGCTTGGACGATGATCTTGGATTCCTCGGATTGATGGAAGCTGGCGTGCACATCCGAGAGATCTCTATAACATGAATTGATGTCCAACCAAAAGTTGTATCGCCACCATTGTTGTGTCATGTTTTGTCAGAAGAGAGGTAGCATAAGGATGGTTGGTGTCCTTTAACTTTTCCGCTTTATTGACCCCAACAAAGGTACACTCAAGCAAACACGGATCGATCTGGCTTAGCTCTCGTCAGCAAGACGCCTTCTGCTGCCTTCAGCTCGCGCTAGGAGTTTGCGCCACCCGTGCTTCCTGGGACAGGCAGGGCCCGCTTCTATTTGAGATCACGTCGTTGTTTTGTTCAATGGTGTTGCAGTGCATCCACACAGAGCGATGGCACCTTCCCCAACAAAGCACATGCACCCCGTATGAGGCCATGTTCAGTGACTGTGTTCCTTTCATATAGACCCTTTGTAGTGGCCAAGGTTTGTTTTTGAAGCCCCGGCAGTGCGGAAAATGCCTGGTTTCTCTTAAAAGAGGGGTACAGTCTTGGAAGTCTCTTGGCCCTAGAGACTGCCTTAATTTGCAGAAGACTACGAAGAAGGCCAGGCGGAAACATGTTTTGGGTAACATCTGGGACAGGTTCAAAACAAGATAGGACCACCCAGGCATACAGGTGGGTGAGATCACAAACATGCGGCGTTAGGAAACGAGGTCCAGGAGTCCACGCGGGAAGGTTGGAGAACGAGGTGGGAACACCATTCAAGCATGTCGCAAGTATCTGCCGTAGCCTCACATGGAACGCACATCGCTTCAACTGGAAGCTGGGTTTGATTAGCTTTCCAACAATCAAAGGGACATCCCTACTTGTGGGTTTTGACTTGCCCCCTGTTTCGGAAAATGCAAAGGCCCGGGCTTTAGTTTTGTCGGATCCCAGCAAAATTCCCACAATATCGTCAAGTGTGGTCTGCTTGTGCTGATCAAATGGGTGGACCCATTTTGGATGCGCTAGGGGAAACCAACGGATATGTCCACTCCCGCCGACCAATATTGAAGTGCACAGACCTCTCTACAAGGGCTTTGTGCACTTCCATGATGGTTGGTGGAAGGGTACGAGTACCCGTTTTGTAAAAGTCACGCATATTTCACCCATGTTGCCATTTGTGGCGCCTGTTCATCAGGAATGTTTGACCCATGTCGCCTGGTCCTCCATGTCCCTGTTTGGAACAAGCACAACCACCAGTAAATTCGAGGTGGAACTCCAGTGGCCCTTGACAGAGGTGGCCAATGTAGATGCTTACATGCTAGTACATGCTCTTTGCTTGGACGAAGGAAGTTTGTGTTTGTGAAGGGCGATGTGTAGTGGAATGTGTAGTGGGCCAATGGCATCATATTCTTATATATATATATAGACATATGTATATTGTATATATGTAATATGTATGATTGAGTGCCGCTGGCTGCCATTTTGCCGTCGATGTTCTGAGATGTCCCACATCAACCCACCACCGTGCGTGTACGAACTCTTCTGAGAACCCCTCAAGGCCAAGGGTTTTACGGGGGGGTTGACTGAGCCTTGAGTCAAACTCTGCCAGTATTTGCGCTGTCCAAGGCACTCTAGTTTCAAGGAGAAACCAAAAGGACACTGCCATTTTCGGGGCTCCGCCATTTTGGACGAACCGCGTGTCCATTAATTCCAATTGATTTCACAGGCACTGGGGTGCATCAATGGGTTTCTACTTGTGCGAGATCCCCTGGTTGCCACCCAGTGCTTGTTTTGTGTGGCCAAGGGTCGCTGGCTTTGCTTGAGCAAAGTGTCATGTCTTTTGCTTGCTATATTGCTCTAGGGTGTTCAACTGAGTGTGGGGTCGCAGGAGGCCAAGCTGGCTGGTGAAGAGCTTTCCGAAATGAGTTTTGTACCCAGAATGGGATGCCTTACCCTATCATGCCTATACAAGGTGCGGGAGGGGTACACTATATAAAGAAATTCATTCGGTTTTGCGTCGCGTTCTCAATTGATTGATTGGATGATACGCGAAAACACATGTTCAAGTGAAAGAAACAACCAAGCAACAGCGCAAAAGAGCTTACCTTGTGCCCCTGCGCCCAGACCACGCTGAGCCGTTTACCTTTCAGCCGCTGGGCTTGTAAAGTTCGGTCGGTCCCTGAAAGTCATGAGCCGATACCAGCGGATGGGATGGCAGTAAAGGGCGACCTCCCTGGGGGGAACACCTGACTCGATTTGATGTGAGCTGCTTGTTTGGCTTGCAAAGCCTCAGCGCCGCAAAGCACGCATTCCGCAGATATGAGCAGAGCTGGCACCATGAAAAACATGAGGGACTCAGCAATGTGCACGTCACGTCAATGGCTCTATGGTGGCCTCTAGAGATTTTAATGGACGAGCCTACATTCTAGCTGACCAATGTTTATTCCCATTGGATTTAGTGGATGGAGCATAGTTTCAGTGGAGCGGATGGGCGGATTCCCTGCTTGATTTGCCTGCAAAGTGGTGCCTAGGGAGAACACATCAACGCAAAAGCTGCAATAGTGGCCATTGTCTTCCCTCAGATTCAAGTGTGTTGGTTTTTTGCTTGGCTGTTCAACCTAATTACTTTGTGGGAAGGTCATAGCCAACGGTATAAGTCAGTCAGACGTTTGGACATTCCAAGGGCTTGCGGTGTTGGGTTGGTGTGTAGAGATGCGGGCTGAGGCTGACCACCCCGCCCTCACTGCGGATTCAAGCGCCATGGCTGCAATAGCCGGAAGTTGGTGTGTCCTGAAATTACCCCCCCCCCCCCCCAAACAAACAAGAGGAGCCCGGGAACCCAAAAGCAAACCAGCCTCACTCCCCATGGCATGTGGATCCCGTTGTTTTCCGGCTCAAGGGTCCGAAGGCAAACCAAGATTTAAGTTGTTCACAGTTGGGAAATCAACCCCAAAACAGATGAAGAAGGGGAGCAACCGCGACTCAAGCCGGATTGACAGCCAGCAGCCTGTGCTCTGACCAAGCACAGAGAAAAAGGCAAAGGCACGGGTGAAACATGACAGGCCCCGCACTACATGGAAGGCACGAAGTCATCCGATTCATCATGAAGAACCAATCGCAGAAATCCGAAAATGGATCCGCACAAACTACCACTCCCAAATTGGAAGCAAGGCATAAGCTCGCTCTACACCCATCTGAAACAAGTCTGAGACACAGTGTTACAACACGATCTGAGTAGACCGGGGTCAGCTGTTCGGATGTTCATGCGCCCTTTTGTTTGGGCCGAGTGTGCTCAGCATATTCATGTCAACGTGCTTCCAGGCTGCTTCCAAATAAGTAGGGCGAACCCCAAGAGGCCACAGACTCTGAAGAGAGGGTTCGTCCTAGAAACACATTGGCGCCATTTGTTCGGGTCAGGTGTGCGGCAAAAAGGACAATCTTGGCGCACCTGGAACGCCGGGCTGTTCACATGGAGCCGTGCACGTGGCCTTCACAAACTTGCTTCGTAAGCTTGCTTGGATTCGTTAGTTTCTCCACCTATTTTCCCATTCGCAACCAATTGCAACTGGTGACTTTGTGGAAAGGGCCGCGCACGTTGTCAATTGGATGCGTGTGGATGGCAAGTTGGGTGGATTCGCCGCAGGTGTGTGGAGACGGGGCCGGCGCTGCGCTTTTGCGGGGGGCTCGGTGTGGACAAGCCTCGGTCACTTGGTGGGTCTGACGCCTGTCTGAAACAAGTCTGAGACACAGTGTTACCACGATCTGCGTAGACCGGGGTCAGCTGTTCGGATGTTCATGCGCCCTTTTGTTTGGGCCGAGTGTGCTCAGCATATTCATGTCAACGTGCTTCCAGGCTGCTTCCAAATAAGTAGGGCGAACCCCAAGAGGCTACAGCTTCTGAAGAGAGGGTTCGTCCTAGAAACACATTGGCACCATTTGTTTGGGTCAGGTGTGCGGCAAAAATGACAATGTTGGCGCACCTGGAACGCCGGGCTGTTCACATGGAGCCGTGCACGTGGCCTTCACAAACTTGCTTGGTAAGCTTGCTCGGATTCGTTAGTTTCTCCACCTATTTTCCCATTCGCAACAAATTGCAACTGGTGACTTTGTGGAAAGGGCCGCGCACGCGTGTGGATGGCAAGTTGGGTGGATTCGCCGCAGGTGTGTGGAGACGGGGCCGGCGCTGCGCTTTTGCGGGGGGCTCGGTGTGGACAAGCCTCGGTCACTTGGTGGGTCTGACGCCTGTCCGAAATAAGTCTGAGACACAGTGTTACCACGATCTGCGTAGACCGGGGTCAGCTGTTCGGATGTTCATGCGCCCTTTAAATTTTGTTTGGGCCGAGTGTGCTCAGCATATTCATGTCAACGTGCTTCCAGGCTGCTTCCAAATAAGTAGGGCGAACCCCAGGAGGCTACAGCTTCTGAAGAGAGGGTTCGTCCTAGAAACACATTGGCGCCGTTTGTTCGGGTCAGGTAGCGCCGGGCTGTTCACATGGAGCCGCGCACGTGGCGGTTGCCACATGTCATGAGCGTCCACCGCGCCAGTCTTGCTCGCCGGAATGTCACGAGCGTGCACCGCGCCAGTCTCGCTCGCCGGCATGTCACGAGCGTCCACCGCGCCAGTCTCGCTCGCGGGCGGTTTCCGCATGTCACGAGCGTCCACCGCGCCAGTCTCGCTCGCGGGCGGTTTCCGCATGTCACGAGCGTCCACCGCGCCAGTCTCGCCCACGGGCGGTTTCCGAATGTCACGAGCGTCCACCGCGCCAGTCTCGCTCGCGGGCGGTTTCCGCATGTCACGAGCGTCCACTGCGCCAGTCTCGCTCGCGGGCGGTTTCCGAGGGTCACGAGCGTCCACCGCGCCAGTCTCGCTCGTCCGCCTTTCACGAGCGTCCACTGCGCCAGTCTCGCTCGCAGGCGGTTTCCGCATGTCACGAGCGTCCACCGCGCCAGTCTCGCTCGCGGGCGGTTTCCGCATGTCACGAGCGTCCACCGCGCCAGTCTTGCTCGCGGGCGGTTTCCGCCTGTCACGAGCCGCGCCAGTCTCGCTCGCGGGCGGTTTCCGCATGTCACGAGCGTCCGCGCCAGCCTCGCTCGCGGGCGGTTTCCGAATGTCACAAGCGTCCACCGCGCCAGTCTCGCTCGCGGGCGGTTTCCGCATGTCACAAGCGTCCACCGCGCCAGTCTCGCTCACAGGCAGTTTCCGCATGTCACGTGCGTCCACCGCTCCAGTCTCGCTCGTGGGCGGTTTCCGCCTGTCACGAGCGTCCGCCGCGCCAGTCTCGCTCGCGGGCGGTTTCCGCCTGTCACGAGCATGTCACGAGCGTCCACCGCGCCAGTCCCGCTCGCGGGCGGTTTCCGCCTGTCACAAGCGTCCGCCGCGCCAGTCTCGCTCGCGGGCGGTCTCCGCCTGTCACGAGCGTCCACCGCGCCAGTCTCGCTCGCGGGCGGATTCCGCCTGTCACGAGCGTTCACCGCGCCAGTCTCGCTCGCAGGCGGTTTCCGCATGTCACGAGCGTCCACGCGGTTTCCGCATGTCACGAGCGTCCACCGCGCCAGTCTCGCTCGCGGGCGGTTTCCGCATGTCGTCACGAGCGTCCACCGCGCCAGTCTCGCTCGCGGGCGGTTTCCGCATGTCACAAGCGTCCACCGCGCCAGTCTCGCTCGGGGGCGGCTTCCGCATGTCACGAGCCTCCACCGCGCCGGTTTCCACATGTCACGAGCGTCCCCCGCGCCAGTCTCGCTCGGGGGCAGTTTCCGCATGTCACGTGCGTCCACCGCTCCAGTCTGGCTCACGGGCGGTTTCCGCCTGTCACGAGCGTCCACCGCGCCAGTGTCGCTCGCGAGCGGTTTCCGCCTGTCACGGTTTCCGCTTGTCACGAGCGTCCACCGCGCCAGTCTCGCTCGGGGGCGGTTTCGGCCTGTCACGAGCATCCCCCGCGCCCGTCTCGCTCTCGGGGGCGGTTTCGGCCTGTCACGAGGTTTCGGCCTGTCACGAGCGTCCCCCGCGCCAGTCTCGCTCGGGGGCGGTTTCCGCTTGTCACGAGCGTCCACCGCGCCAGTCTCGCTCGCGGGCGGCTTCCGCATGTCACGAGCGTCCACCGCGCCGGTCTCGCTCGGGGGCGGTTTCGGCCTGTCACTAGCGTCCCCCGCGACCGTCTCGCTCGGGGGCGGTTTCGGCCTCTCACGAGCGTCCCCAGCGCCAGTCTCGCTCGCGGGCGGTTTCCGCTTGTCACGACCGTCCACCGCGCCAGTCTCGCTCGGTGGCGGTTTAAGGCCCGTCTCGCTCGGGGGCGTCACGAGCGTCCCCCGCGCCCGTCTCGCTCGGGAGCGGTTTCGGCCTGTCACGAGCGTCCCCCGCGCCCGTCTCGCTCGCGGGCGGTTTCCGCTTGTCACGAGCGTCCACCGCGCCAGTCTCGCTCGGGGGCGGTTTCGGCCTGTCACGAGCGTCCCCCGCGCCCGTCTCGCTCGGGGGCGGTTTCGGGGGCGGTTTCGGCCTGTCACGAGCGTCCGTTGCCCCGCGCCCGTCTCGCTCGGGGGCGGTTTCGGCCTGTCACAAGCGTCCACCGCGCCAGTCTCGCTCGGAGAGTTTCGGCCTGTCACGAGCGTCCCCCGCACCCGTCTCACTCGGGGGCAGTTTCGGCCTGTCACGAGCGTCCCCCGCGCTCGTCTCGCTCGGGGGCGGTTTCGGCCTGTCACGAGCGTCCCCCGCGCCCGTCTCGCTCGGGGGCGGTTTCGGCCTGTCACGAGCGTCCCCCGCGCCCGTCTCGCTCGGGGGCGGTTTCGGCCTGTCACGAGCGTCCCCCGCGCCCGTCTCGCTCGGGGGCGGTTTCGGCCTGTCACGCGCGTCCACCGCGCCAGTCTCGCTCGGGGGCGGCTTCGGCCTGTCACGAGC